>VZTN01005676.1:0-34673 GCA_013400515.1 Erpornis zantholeuca | reverse complement strand
CGCTCCCAGTGGCGGGAGGACCCCGGAGAGAGGGGGATTCCAAAGCGGCCCCCGCCGCCGGGACCCCCCCGAGCCGCCCCGCAGGAATCAGCGGGAACGCTCGGAGGGAAATGTCGGGAATCGGGGTCCTGCTTGCGGGGGGCTGATGGACAGCGGGGAGATGAGGAGAGAGGGGAGCTAGCGGTGGGAACTCAGAGCCTGGAGCAAGGCTGAGCTCGGAGTCTGGGGGTGACCTTGGTGGCACATCAGCACCTCCAGTTGTAGAAGCATCTTCCCACCCCTGCGTTCCCCAACTGAAGAAGGGTCTGTTCCCGACTTGAGGGAGTCGAATCCTTGTGGATCCCTTTCAACTCAGGATATTCAGGCTGAGAGAGCTGGGGTTGTTCAGCCTGGAGAAGAGTAGGATACCTTAGAGCCCCTTCCATTGCGTGAAGGGGCTCTAGAAGAGCTGGAGAGGGACTTTGGACAAGGTCATGAAGGGACAGGACAAGGGGGAATGGCTTCACACTGACAGAGGGCAGGGTTTAGATCAGATATCACGAAGAAATTCTTCCCTGTGAGGGTGATGAGGCCCTGGCACAGGTTGCCCAGAGAAGCTGTGGCTGTCCCCTCCCTGGAAGTGTCCAAGGCCAGGATGGATAGGGCTCTGAGCAACCTCGTTTAGTGGAGAGTGTCCCTGGCTGGAAAGAGGGTTGGATTAAATGATCTTTAAGGTCCCTTCCAACCCAAACCCTTCTGAGATTCTACCATTCTCTCACACCAGGGCTCCATTGAGCCTTCACTCACTCTCTGCAGTGTGCACATAGAAAGATGAAGTTCAATCACTTCAAAAGCCCCACAGATTCAACCTACAGCAGGTTTGTGGTGCAGTCAGGAAACCATACAAGTGTTAAAAGCAGCAGCACCCAGCTTTTCCCCACCTCAAAACCATGCAGGGCTTTGTGCCTCCACAACAGCTCAGTATCTGTGTGCAGTCATTAGCTGTACCAATGCACACAATAAATACAGTTTTCTTCCCGCCTGTGTTGCAATAAGGGCCCTGCTAGAGCTGCCTGGGCATGCCTGGACTCCTGTGGTAGCAGCCAAAGAGGAGGAAAATCCATGCCTGGATAC
Organism: Erpornis zantholeuca; assembly: GCA_013400515.1. Lineage (NCBI taxonomy): Eukaryota > Metazoa > Chordata > Aves > Passeriformes > Timaliidae > Erpornis > Erpornis zantholeuca. Next base: position 33,560 of record VZTN01005676.1, on the reverse strand, counting down.
AGCAAAACCTGTCTGCAAGGCTGTGGAGAGCCCAGAGCAACACATGGGTGTTTGCTGAGGACACAGAGGAGCACAGCTGACACAGTGCTGCTCTTTGCACCTTTATTGTTTTTAACCAGCCAAACGTTGCCTGACACTTGCTTCTCCAGGGATACATTCCCCAAGTGGATGTTTCTAAAATGCCTCGTCCTCCATTACCCAACCTCACACAAACGAGCTCATTAAGGCAGAAGAGGATAAAAACACCATCACCATGTCCCAGCAGCAGCACAGCCCGGGGGATGAGCTGGAGGGATGGCACTGAGCGACAGGGGATTGGCAGCACGTGGCAGTGAGAGCTCTGTGAGGCTGTGTCTCCCCTCCAGCATCCCTCCCAGTCACTTCCAACATTTGCATGGCTTTTAGGGACAAAGGCCTGCCTGTGACTTCAACACAGGCCTCCAACATAGCAGATTCCAGCCTAGTGCCCAAATGCGCTGCAAAAATAACCTGTGCAGCCCTTCTTTGCCGTCCATCAGCAAAACACCAATTTTTGCAGTATTTCCCTTCATCTGTGGTCCCTGGGCTGTAAACACATCACACCAGGGGTGTCCTTTTCTGTGCACAGCATGACCTGTCTGTGCCTGGCGGAGAGTCCAGCGAGGTCCCAAACCTTCCCTGCACAGCACAGGCATTCTAGCACAAGCTCTGCTGCTGCAAAACTGATGTTGAAAGGATTTAATTCTATTTAAAACTCTATCCTGCCTCCACCACACGGAATGCTGAGGAGAGAACTCAGATCACATAGACGAGTGGAGAAAAGTAATTGGAAACTATGCAAGCCAGTCACTTTCACTTCCCAATTATTAGCTTTACCCCTATTACTGTTTAAATAACACTAGTGACATTTTCTAGGATGAAGTGACATTTCTACAGGCAGAAAAACACAGCCCAAGCCTGGAAAGACTCCTGGGGCTGACAGGATTGAAATCTGAACAGCGACTGGGGCACAAAACAATCGTGCCCAGCTGAATGTGGTCAGTGCGCCCAGGGAAGGAGCTGGGTTGTTTGCCCAGAGGAAAATCCAATGCAGGCCAGTCCTTGAGAGTCGTTTTGCTTTAAAAATCCCCCTGGCTCTCTCTTCCAAGACAGACCTCAGGCATTGCTCACATCTCCCATCACCAGCAACTACAGCTCTGAGCACAAGCTCAGAGCCAGCCCAGCCCTGACCCGGGATGGCTTTTTGATTAAGCAACACATGCTGCTCGCAGGGCTTCCGCTGTCTGATCCCCACAGTGCAGCCATGGAAATGATCGTTCCCTGGGCGATATTTGCTGTCGCTGCCGCGGTCAGAGCGGGTTCCTGCTCAAAGGGAAGCTGTTGCCTCTCCTGCCACACCAGTGCTGGAGGCTGGGATGGATCCAATGCTCCACGTTCTGACTGTAAAAGCTGGGAGCTGTGTGGGCTGCACAGCCGAGTACGTGTCTTGCAGAAAGCTCTTCCTTCCTCAGGTATCTACTTGAAAGTGTTTAATAACACCCGGAGTTCTTTTTCCCCAGGACACAGCAAGTCTGTCAGACTCAGCCACGCAGCCTTTTGTTTCACGTGGGCTCACCAGGCTGTGCACATTTAATCAGCATCCTCAGACGCCATCACGGGGGTTTTCCCCAACGCATCCTTCCTGATTTAATTGCCAGGATTGCAGCTGCCTCGTGGGAATAGCACTGCACGCAAGCAGCGAGGTCCAGTCTGCCCTGATCTCGTGTGCTTACTCTGTGCTTCATAGCAAATGGTCTTTTCTTTCACCCTTCATCCTCCTCACTGATGTGCTCAGACCTAAAAAATCAGTGGTGTCACACAGCCCAAGCACAGCACCCACTGAATCGCACCTTGGGCATGGCTGGAGCTGTTTGTGGGGAGGGAAATTGGGGATGGGGTAGTATCCAGCATGGCATACTTGCTCTCTTGGATATGCTTTGACGCAGGAGCTGCCCCAGGAAAAGGAGAAGAGAGGCAGGGGATGGACTCTGGTTAGCCCATCCCATCCCCTTCCTCGCTCCTCCCCTTCCCAGGGCTGGGCGAGGCGGCACACGGGGTCCGTTCAGGCTTCAGGCTTCTCCAAACTTTTTTTTCCTACTGCATCACGAAACCCACACATCCACCCACCCATCCATCACAGTTGTCTTTGTGGCCAGTGTCACCCCCAGCCCTGTCAGCTTGTGAACATCCCCCATCCACATCCACCCACCCAAAAGCAGATCGAGAAGATGCTCCAAAACCAACAGACCACATGAGCGAGGAATCTGTGACTGGAGACACCAGTCTGGCAGTGAACTCACGGAGCAGAGCACACCCCGCCTGTAGTTCGTGCTTTTTGGGCGGAAAAGCCAAGTTTTGCTCAGAGTTCTCTCGTGCCAAAGCAGGAGTGGGTCAGCAGGGGAGTGGTGAAGCATCAGAGCCTGGAATGGGGAAGGAACATACACACAGAGGAGATTAATTATATCAACTACAAAAATAGTTGCTATTTTAAGGTTAATGCTTGAGCGATCTGACTCAGTCAGAAAAAGAGCCAAAGGAATTATTGGCATCAGCGCTGGCTGCTCCCCCAGACGAGCCATGGTCACCACTGGCATGGAGAGCCACCAAAATAGTTGCTTTCCAGAGGATTTGAGGAAAAAATGCCATTAGAGTGACTTCAACATCCTGGTGCAAGAACCACAAGCACAGGAATGCATCAGCTCATCCTGGGGACACCCTCGGCTTCCCAGGCATCACCCGCATCTCAGATTACAACCATTTTACATACGTATGATCTCAACACTGCGAGCAGCTTTCAGTGCGACTCCACAGCTTCCAGCTCACCAACCAGGGTGTTCCTGAAGCTCTTTTAAGCTTGACAAGATGAGAGTGAGCTGCTCTTGCTTCGCCCCTGGTATCACCGCAGGTCACAGCAAGCACCCAGTGCTGGCATTTACCAATTGCTTTGATAGCTGAGCTATATATAACTAAATAAGAAAGCCCTTAAAAATCAAGATTTATAACCCAAACCACTCCAAGACTCAGACTCCAGCAGCTCTACTGGCTATCACTGCTATAAATTAATTTCTATCACACAACATTTTAATGCCAATACATCGTATGGATTCAGAGAAACACAACAGACACAAAACACACCAGGTTTTTGGGCAAGTGGCAGCAGGAACCGTGCCCTGCAGGCTCTTTCCCCGGGTAATGGAAGTATAGATATTGAAATGATGGCCAAATGCAGCGGAAGGTCTGGAAATCACAACTGTGCCAAGGCTGCACGTACAGCTGTCGCTCGAGACTGACACGCAGCCGATGCGCTGAGCGTTACAATTTGCTACGCTATTAATTTCTCTGTTAAATTCTAGTTTATTTTCTAAAGCCTGTATTCTCTTTACAGCCTCTGGGGCTGTAATTGTTATGCTAATGTAGGAAGCCGGGAAGGGTGGCTGTGGTGAACTCATCAGCTGTTCTCCCATTGCCTGCAGTTTGCAGGCAGCCCTGGGCTGAGACAAAGCCAAGCAGGAGGAGGTTTTGTGGATCTTCCTTCGATCTTCCTTCACGGCACATCACAAATCCCGGCTGGCAAGTGGGAAATCACCCTTGTTCCGCTCCTGCCGTCCTCGTCCTGCAGAGCTCAGCCCAGCCCCCTTGAGCCAAGGCTTGATTCCAGACAGGCTGAAAAGGCTCCTCGTAAGGACAACCAAGGAGTGCTGTGCACTTTGTCTGGGTGAGATAAGATCACAGTCACTGAGGCGCAGCAGCATTTTGCAGCAAAGACTCCCGGCAGCGTCCACCAGCACCCTCAGGGCTGGAAAAAGGGGTTGGAGAAGCTGTTCTCCACATTGTTCTCCACACACTGTGCAGGTGACTTGAGCACTGCTCACCAGGTCTGCTGCCAAGCTTCAGCAGGAGTTTTAATAACAAACCCCACATCTGTGAGAGAAGTGTCCTTAAATCTGAAAGACTGAGGTTTGGTGCAGAATAAAGCTTTTTAAAAATACACATATTTGTAAGAACCTTCAAAATAAAGGCAAGTCACATGGCTTCCAGCTCTTCTGTGATCCTGCCCAGATGTTTGCTCTGAAGGCAGCTCAGTGTCCATTCCATGCTGAGCTCTGGGCATGCAGAGGACACAGGGAATAGGTGTGGTGGTGGGTTTCACACCACAAGCCAGACGGAAATCAGCCTCTTGGTCACTCATGAATCCTACATTGGCTGATCAGCCCCTCGGTGCTGAGGACATGTGGAGGCCAGGGCAGCTGCTTCTGACCTGCTCTGGTTTTAAGACAAGACACAAGTTTCTTGAGCAAGCTTTGTAGGCAAACTGTGCAGTCAGCAGTGATGTCTGCCCACCCAAATCCTACCCTGCAATCATTAATAAAAAACCCCAAACCGAAACAATCCATAACAATCCCCCAAAAATATTCAAACACAAAATCGACCTGATGGACCCGTACCTACTCTTCAAAATTTGTTGCTCTTCAACAGTTTGAATTGTTGCCTCCCATAAGGCTGTTCTGATTCATGCCAACACTCGGGCATTGTGTGCTTGGTAAATCCCAGCAGATATTTCCGCTCAGATTTTGCAGCAACAGTTAAAACCCTGACTGACTCAGAATACAGATTAGGGCACACACCAACCAGCTTCATTTCAATGTGTTCCTCCTATGGAGCAGCCAGGCTCTCTCAAGGCATCTATGAAGTTTAACAGTAAAACTGACCCCCCCCAAACCAGGAATTATGCACGCAATATACTTCCCACTGAGATAAGCAAATGGAAAATGGCTGAGCCAGGCATTTCATCCAGCTCACAGCTGATGAGGGGTCATTCCCTGCAGTGTATTTAGCAATGATTTGTCCAGCCTAGTGTTGATTATCTAAAACAACACAGACCTGCCTCCATTTCTCCAGGGAGATTCTTTGCAGCCAAATTCATTGGCAAAAGGCTTCTCCTAACATCTTGTTTTCCTCTGCTTTCGTTACATCTCACCTCTCCACAGCTCAGCCTTCGGCCACACTAATTCCAAAGCTGTTTCTGTGCGTTCCCCCCAAGCGGCCATTTTGAACTGAGCTACATCTTCTTGGCTCTTTTAATCATCACTTAGTCAGGCTTACAGTTTTAATTCTTGTAATCTTCTGCCATTGCCCAATTCCTTCATCTCAGTCACTGCAGCTGTTCTTTGTAGCCCCTCCAATTTGGCTACTGCCTCCTGGTATGAGACCCATCCCAAAATGAACAAGTTTGGCTTCTCCTGGGAGAGGCAGATCAATACCTTCACAGCTGTGCTGGGTGGAGGACTCCTTCCAGCTTCACAGAGCTCCTGCAGAACAAAGATCCTGAGCAGTTCAGGGAAGAGGCAGCTGGAGCACTGACAATGACTCTTCTACACCCGCAGTAAGCAGTGGGTGCATTCTCAGGGAGAAGCTGGCAATGGAATATTGGGGGGATATTGTGCCACCTTACCAAAATGACTCAGGACTGAAAGCATGTAGAAGATCTGCACCCCAGAACAATGTCCTCAGGGACTAAAACGTGCCCAAACCTATTACTACACTTACAGGAGACCCATGTTTTAACTGCTCCTTTCATTGAGGATGCTCTTGCCAAGCTCAGCACAATCATCCCAATCACTGTTCCTTCCATTTTAATCCTCACCTATTCCACCTGCCACCCCTGTAACAACCTCACCTCACAAGCCTGTTTTATTTTTTTCAGGAATACAAGAGCCATCTCATGTATTGTGTCTCAGCCACCCCACAGAAAATATCCCACAGGGGAGAAGAGCCACAACAAAGCAGTGTCACCCTCAATTACACCATTTTCCATGGATGAGAGGGGAGAAAAGGAATGGATGACATGCATTTTTTACTACTTAAGACAGAAGAAAGCCCTTGTCTCCTAACCAAGGGCCCCAATATCAGGATCAGCTGTGCCAATACAAGCTGTGTTATTACCTCAGCTGTACAAAGCAATTTAGTTTTTATTGACCACTCGCTATACAGGGCACCACAACACCCTCCCCTCATTAGAGCCTGTCAGTCAGAAGGCACAGGAAGGCAAAAGCAAGATTTAAGGAGAAGGCAGCTCTTTGTAGTCATGAAGATAACCTTGCTCTAGCAAAAGCATTGACAGCAGGCAGCCAGGACAGCAACAAGGAGCTGCAAATGATCAGACAGCTGAGAATTTCAGACACTGGAAGAAAAACCTTAGTGCAGGTAGAACAATTTACCTCCTGTGGGCAGGAAAACACCTACAAAATTGCATCCAAACACAGAGCACTGAGGAAAGTTTAGTTAGCTCTGGTTTTGTTTCTTCTGCTCCCTGTGTAAGTCTGCCAGATGACCTCTGCTTGCAATAGACCTCACATACTGGGAGCTCTTTGTTATGTCTCCTTGGAGAAGATGGTCAGAAATCAGTTTTTCCACTGATAACTTCATTTGGTCTCCTTCTCGAGTGAGTGTTCCCTCAATTTAGTCCCACCTTACCCACTCAACCCCTAACACCTTTCCTTATGGCTGAGGGATGTTTTGGCTCAGTGAAGGCAACTCCAGGGATGAGTCTCAGAGCTGCTGTCAGGAAACGCTACGGGGGAGTGTTTTAAGGCCAAATACATCACAGACAGAATATGCAGAGGATGTTCAGTCTGGAGAAATCTGCATTAAAGAGATTTAGGCCACTCCAGCACAACAACCAGTGACCACCTGCATCAGGAAAGTTTGTTCTAACCTATGGTGGGCTATTAGGAATCCAAGTTCCAAGTACTTTTTATAGTTTAGCTCCCTGGTAAAACACCACCCACCGAGAGGCTTGAGGCAACACAGAACTGGCTGCTTGGGTAGAGAAGACAGGCTATTTCTGGCATTAGCCCTCGGTGGTAGGATAAGAACCATAGGCTCAACTGTAAGAAACATCTTGGAGGCTTGAATTTCGTGCTGAAGGACATATACTTTTGAGGCATGGGGGATTATCAGGAAGAACACTTCACAGGAATGCTGTGCCCTCCTCATCCCTGCCAACCCAACCAGGTTGCAGAACTGAAATGCAAAGTTAGATCTCAACACCTCAGGAAGAGCACAACTAGAGACATCCCAAATTACCATCAGTCTAACCTAAAATAGGTCAAGGACTTGCCCCTCTGAGATAGCGTGGCCAGATCCACCAAAGATATTACTTAAACAGTAAGTTTCTATCCCTAGTTTGTATCTGGATACCGAGGTTCAGAGCATCAGTTCCTTGTCTGCCCAGCTGACACCAGAGACCACAGGGCTGGAGAGCAGCAACAAGCCCAGATGCTCCTGCATTCCTGCCTGCCCCAGACTGCAGGAGACACAGGGCTGTGAGAAAAACTTTTGTTCAAGACTCAGTCCACAAACTATTGCCTAAGTTCAGTGTACAAACCTAAAAGAGCAGCTGGGCACATACAAGCACAGCTCCAGTACCTGGAGCTCAAGAAAAGGCACCTCAGTGAACCCCAGTGGGTCACTGACTGGAAAGCTTTTTCCTTCCAAAGAAGTTTTCCACACAAGTTTTGTGATTTGGCCCTGTATCCATGATGCAGATGCTGATGGCTGGAAACAGAAGTTGAGCACAGGGAAATGCAGACTTTGGGATCAATGGGTCAGCTTGGCTGCGGCAGTTCAGAAGGAGAAAATGAAATGCATTAAAAAGTTCTTTCTGGTCAATCTTTATTTTACACATTTGCATCACAGCAGGGAAACCAAGTTACACAGACTGTCCTGACTTGTCTCTACCTTGCTTCTCTTCAAATACTGTTTGCTGTTCTTTTAATAAAGTTTAAAAAAATATTGAAAAAAAATCCATTTTTACATCTGAACAGGAACTTAGGAATAGGATATTTACAGGTCACCAAAACCCCAGGAACTGGACCTTGCTGTACAAAGAAAAGTCTTTTTTAGTTCTTCTGGAGGTCATTTACTACATGAATTCAAAGCTACATTGTACAAGGTGCCCTAAAGCTGCTTAATGACACAAGAGGATCTAGAGTTAATTATTAATAGTTCCTAAAGGGCAAGGGAAGCTATTTAGATCCATACTCTGTTTTGACAGAGCAGGTACCAGCTCCAAGGGCTACAGGATGAAGTGCTTCTGATGATGTGGAGGTCAGACTCTACTTTAGTACATAGAGAGCAGAACACTGAGTGAAATCCCACAGGGAAATATTTATTAAGAATTGTCCTTTCTAGAGGATTGCTGCAGTCAAAACATAAATGGGTTCTTGAGCCAGTCAGCCTACAAGGATTGACTCTTTTCTCAGCCACTTTCTTCCTACACCACTCAACATCTGAGTATCAGTATTTTCCTAAATCCTGTTCCTAAATGCTCCTAAGTTAGTTATGCTCCTAAATCTTGGGAGCACAGATTATGTGCAGTTCTCCCTGGATCATTGCTATATCCAGGCAAAAAAACTACAAAAGGGAAAATGCACAACTTCCAATACTGCTAAGAAAAAGTGATTAATCAGCCCCAAACAGTGTTGTATCCTGCAGCTACAAAAAAGAAGCCAAATTAATTCAATTTAGAATAACATTTTACAGTGAATCAACCCTAGGGAACACAAAGGAACACTGGTCAAGTGCCTCTGGGCAGCACCACCTCAGCTTTTGTGAAACATTGAGGCTACTGATGCTACAAACAAGGTCACAGTTTCAGTGAGTCCCATTATGTTCAAACCTCACTGCACCTCCCACTCCTGCAGATCACAGCTCCTCACTCTTTGTACACACGTGAAAAATGGGGACATGCTCTATGAGTGAAGTAGAGATCTTAACGCAGGATCTATAAATCATCTGCTTTAAAGTGACAGCAGTCTGTTAGCTGGCATGACAGGTCAAATTGAAGGAGACAAACCAGGCAGGCTAAAGGAAGAAAGATTTCCTTCCCCCTCCTTAATAGGTAGGGAACTCCAGTTCTCAGAGCTCAACAGAGGCTACAATACACCAATATTTGCTTCAAATTGGGCAGTTTTCAAATAAACAACAAAATCCCCTCCCTTTTCATCAGTTTGATTGTCAGTGACTTCACTGCTTTTCTTTAAGAGAAACACACAGTAAGGAAAAAAAGACCAAACACTAAAAATCTTCCCTGGGACTTCCACCAGATATGCACACTGGAGTGATCAGGACATGCCCTTCCATGGCCAGAAGGAATGTTACAGTGCTCAAGGATACATGGTGGATGCACGCTCATGCTAGAGAGAGTCCACTTAGCTTAGAAAGAATACATCTTCCACACTATGAGCTCCAGACAAAATGCTGCAATGCAGCAAATTTTTACAACATGCTCTCCCAGGGTATGCCAGCATGGAAATCCAGGAACAGGGCACTCAGCTGGAGGGAAACACTGAACAATGCACTGCACACATCACAACACGCTGAGTTAGACGACAACATGAAAGAGCATCTTAATAGGACAGCACGAGGCTTCTTCAACTCAAACTGCTCCAGTCCGAGCAGGCAGAAGCAGTGTTCCAGATGACCCCATTATGTCTTGCTTTCTTTTAGTACATCTCTTGATGAACCATCAAGGAAAACCTTTTCCAGCCTGAAGAATGAAAGAGTCTGGCAGTTGCACTGCAAGGAGGCTTCCTCTGGAAGACAGCCTGCTGAGCAGCTACGGCAGGAAGGAGGAGTGCAGCAGCGGCATGTGCATGTCAGCATCCACAGGGATTTATTGGGGCATAACCTGCATTACAAGTGAAGACTGAACCAATCTCATTTTTGTCTGCAGAGGGGAGCGAGTGCTCCGCTGCACCAACATACGGGAAAGCATTCAAACCATTTATTCCCCTTGCACCAGACCTGCTGTTCCAGGACTCCTGTCACTCTGCTGCTGGGTACTGTTGGGGTGACTGATTCAGCTCATTTCAGTAGAAGCAGCGACAGGGAAGCAAAGCTGCATATCCCTAAACGATCTGTAATCCACAACAGCTCCTCTTGATTCCCTGCCTTCGAGGGGCAGAGCTTCCTACCAGATAAGCAACCATCAGCATGTGAAAGGCAAGCACTGATTATCCTGCCTGGGAAGCTCCAAGCTGCCGCACTCCGCTAGCCCTGGAGTCATGCAATGCCGGTCATGCAGCTGTGGGTCTGCCTGGGAAGGAGGGGAGGGAGCAGTGCTGTCTTTGATGCTCTGCAGTGCAGCACTCGCTGTGCGGGAGAGAAGCACAGCTGCGGCCATCCTCTCCACCCTCCAACATCCCAGCTGCCGTCCCACCCATCATATCCATCACACACCCCTGCATGACAGACTTTTTGTTCCGCTCCAAGGAATTGCACCAGAGAAAATTCACTTTGGAAATGGCCGCAATAAGAACATTTTGGTTTTTAACTTGGCCATGACTTTGATTTTCCTTTCTAATGCTCAGGTCTGAGCATTTCCTGCTGCTTGGCATCCTGTGTAAAGCACCAGCTGAAGCTGGTTGCTGAAGCTCAGGGCTGAACTTGGAAAAAGCTCTTGTAAAAAAATACTTCCAGAATATTGCTGTGGCTTTTCATGCCAAGACGAAAAGGAAATGACTCGGGTTTTTTGGCCTTTGACTGGTGAGCCAGGGACTTGGCAGATAAACCTACACCATATGCAACTTTAGCAAAAAAACTGCATATAAAAAAAAAAAAAGAGAGAGAGAGAAACCTGAGACTAAGGTAACAGCACTTGCCAAATTGTCAGCTCCACTGATGCTGAGGTATGGAACAGGCAGCTGTTTGGAACCAGCTCAGCACTCCCTGGGATCACAGCACAGCCCTCGTGGTTTTCGGTGAAATGCCACACCCAGGACAATTTCACATCTCATTCACAAAAGGAATCATCAGGCTCTAGAATAGCATCGTCCACATGTACTTTGTTCCTTACAGCACATCCTTATCCCTTACCTCCATACCAACACACTTCAAGTCTTCAGTGGGCTTTTCTGAACAAACTTTACAGCCTGTTTGAGCAGCCCTTTGAATGCAGTGAGTGACACTTCCCAGGGACAGAGGAACTGCAGAGGAAGAGGATGAGTTTTTCAGGTATTGCATTTAAGTGTATGATGAGCTGGGAGTGCTTGTGTTTGTTCATGGCCCAATTTCTCACACTTCAGCTAAATATGCAGAATATTTCTTCCTACAGAAGGCCTAAAAGGCCCATAGGTAACCAAACAGCCTTTCCAGTGGTATAGGATCTCTTACCACTAAAACTGTTTCACTGCAAGGCAATAACAGCAAAGTCAAACTATCACTGCTGTGATTACTGTGAAGTTACAGCTGAGGAGGAAAACAGACCAGGACTTTGTAACCAGAGACAAATGCTACTCTTCTTGTGCTTTATCTGAAGAGAAAGCAGTTCCAGGTATCAAAGCAGGTAGATTTGTTTCTAACATTTCCATGGTGCACAGAACCAACACCTGGGAAAAGAAGTGGCAATGGGGGAAAGTGATGGTGCTCCTCAAACAGCAAGTCTTGGTACACACAGCTTGGTACACCAAGAGCTCCACAATCCCTGCTCAGGAGTGAGGAAGTGGTTCAAGATTCTGGAGGAAATCCTCCTTCTCAGCTTGAAGAATAAAATCACCTAGTGGCTAATCAGCTGGGCCCAAGAAATGTAGTCCCTCCAAAAAAACAATTCTTGAATGAGCCCATAAGTGATGCTGGCACATCCAGAGTGCTGATGATGCCTCTCCCTGACACCCTGGCAAGAAGCACTTGGCTCAACAGCACTACATGTCAATGTCTCTGCATGAGTATTAAGGCTGCAGTGGGTCAGTGACTTGATTTATTTTTGTTAAAGCTAATCCTCATTTCACCAGCAAGCCACTTCCATCCTCCCCCAAATTAACACCCATTCTCACTACTACAGCTCTGGACACCAGCTGCCCTACTGACAATCCCAGGGACTACAGAGAAAGCAGATGTGGCATTTTGGAACGTGTCTGTAAGCTAACAGTCAAGGATTCCATATTCCCCTGCATCAAGGTCCTGGTCACAATCTTCTCCTCTCCTGACAAAAAAAAATTTAGGACTGGGAGTTACGGTTGCCAGTTTTCAGTGGCAATACCACTTAGACCAGTTCAACTCATCTCAAACAGCAGTGTCATTAATCCTACACAGCCAGAGAGGTACAAAGAGCCATCCAGAGAGGCCCAGTAACTTAGGATAACTGTGAACCAGAGATTTATGATGCAGTAAAATGGCTAGACAGATTTCCACTGGAGAGTCTGGTACTGTTTATACTGTGCCAGAAAGGAGTGACTTTTGAAATAACTTGAAAATATTTTATGAAGCGAAGTGCTCTGGGTCACAGCTTCAAAGTAAACATTTAGGCAGACCCCTAAAAAGCAAGCAGCAGTCTTACAGCTCCTGTGTACTTGTTGTCAGGTGGGGGTGAGTCAAGATCAACTCCATGGACAGTGGAGAATGTACATAAATGCTTATTGCACTATGGGCTTAGTGCTTTAATGGAGAACAGTCACTCGTTTCCTGTGTAGCAACACATCTGAAAACCTGACACATTCAGGTGGACACCTGCAGGAATAAGACAAGAAGATACTTATCACCTTTCACACTTGTATGAGCAGTGGCAGAAGTCATCTGATCCAATACCTGTTCAGTCTCTCAAATAACTGCAGTTGTTTCTATCCATTTGTTTTGCAATGTTTTGTCCAAGCCAAAAGGAGAGTTTATAAAAAGAAAAAAAATACTTACATGTCTTTATCTTCTTTTCCCACCTTCTGACAGGCTTTGCAAATCCCAGCATACATGTTACATAACAATGTGTGTGTGTGTGTGTGTATATATATGAGCATTATATAAAATATATTCTTTACATACACACTGAAGATCCCTCTTCACATCAGTATTACACATTCTGAGGAACGCAACAATTCAGAATAAAGAACCGATCCAGAAAGGGGGGAAAAAAAAAAGCTACCCAAAATCCCTAGGAAAGCTTCACACTCCTTGCAGGTACCAGGAGATCCCATTTTCTTATGATCAAAAGAATAGTTATATTTCTGCACTGCTTTGCTCCCCCTAGACACACCCCACTCTGCAGTTTCAGTGGTGGGGAGTGCAAGTTGCTCCCTTTCCACTGAGAGTAATATTAATAAATTAAAAAAGTTTCTCTGAAAGTGCTGCCTTAGTCCAGTCCATCATGCCGTGCTTTCCCATTCGCCCTGAGGCTCTGCTGAACCATTCACCACTTTCTTGACCTTCTTCATGCCCTCCATTACTCCTGAAGTCGTCACCCTGGAAAAGAAGGGAGAAGCATCACACATCAGACCTTGAACTGTAAAATCCATTTCAGCAACAGCTCACACCCATCTTTTCCTGTGCCTATCAAACAACATATCTCACATCTCTTCACCCACACTGAGCACTTTCCATATTTGATCTCTTGTATCATCTTGGACACAACACAGATGGGCATTGGAAGCACAGCCTCTGTCCTTGAGCACCTCAAGGCCCTTCCCATCTATCATTAAACTAAAGCAGCAAGTAATATTGGCTCATACTTCAAAAAAGGTAACAGGGGTGGTTAAACAGTTAAACCAGGTGTTTATTTGCTAAACTTGAGCAGTTCACTTAAAACCCTCCTTTTACTATACAGCTGATCACCCTGTGACTTTCTTCTGCATTTTCATAGGTACAACATATTAAACAAATACACTCGCAGTGGGCATTGCCCCAAATGAACCTTACTAGCTTAATGCACACGAGCTCCTCTTAATAGCAAAATGAACAGCAACAAAACAGAAGCAAGAAGTCATCATTTTTATACCATCCAAGTCTGGATTTGTCATGGCAATCTGACTATTGAACTAAAAAGCCTCACGATACCATTCAACACTAGGTAGATGAACTGTTTATCCAGGCAGAACAGCACCATTCCTCTTGGAACTGCCCTGGCTCTCCAGCAGCTCTTCAGCTCAGCAGCTTTTCTCTGCTGCTACACAAAACAGGCAATTTGGATGCACAACACATTTCCTTCGTTCTTTTGCACAGTGTGATTCTCACTCCATACAGGTACTTTTTTCCCCCACAAACATGCTACAAAGGTTATTTTGGATGCTGAAGGTAAGAGTGCCAATAGCTCAATGCATTCCCAAGGGATGCCTGGAAGCACACACAGACCTGTCCTGTTCAAAGCTGCCCTGTTGGTCTCTGAGTGCTTTCACCTGCTGTTTACCATGTCAGAGTGCTTTATTTGATCAGAGCTGCTAAAAACATCTCCACAGCATCACCCCAAAGAGAAGAAGTCATCTTCAGGTAACACTCTTCTTCCCTTAGTTCCATGTTAGATCCCAGCTTCTGTTCATGTACTGTAAAAATAATTTACTCAGCCTGCTGTGTTCAGTGATATTCCAGCAGTGGCCATACTGGGATCGTCAGTGGTTCAGACACTTTAGACTGGGCCTAGATGAGCTTGGGCTTAATAGGAAAGGGTCACAACAGTACAGATCAAATAACTTTATTCCCTACTAAAATAAAAAAAAGTCAAGTACAGATAAAAGTAAGCAGGTTGCTTAAAGGAGGAAGATGGAACTAGTAAACAATTAACATTTCCTAAAAGAGGCCAAACTGATCAGTACAGAGACATGTACATCTCTTCAGTTCCCCCTGTTGACAAAGGTTTCCCCACAGTCATATAGGAAAAAATCTGGGGAAATGTAAGCTAGGCAAAACCAAAGTAGATGGGTAACTAATTGGAAAAGTATGCATTGAGATGTACTTAATGGTTTCCTGTCAAAAATGTAAGAACATTGAGTGTGGTTCCAGAGAGGCCTGTCCTGGGTTCACTTCTACTCAGTATTTTCAGTAATTGCCTGGGTAATGGAATAGAGAACTTGCTTATTAAATCTGCACAAGACACTAAGAGCTACATACTGGAGGACAAGACTAGAATGCACAAAGTTTCTGGCAAATTGAAGTAATACTCTGAAAAGTACAGGAAGATGCAGCAAGACAGCAACCAAGTTTACTCTTCAGAAATAATCAACTTCATAATTACAGAATGAGGAGCTAAGTATCCACTCCTCAGGAAGGAGCTGAAGATTGCCATGAACTACAAACCAGAAATGAGCACCTAACACAGCAATGCAGCAGCAGACACACCGGGATATATAAAGAGGTGTTTTACACACACATGACACCAAAGTCATCCCCACTGGGAAGCTCCCACCTGGCACACAGCCTAGATTCCAGCACTGCACTCTAATGCCATTAGTCACTGCACACCAAGGTGGTGACAGAAGTTATGTGAGGTTATGGCTAAGAGGGAATGATCCACTGCCCACGTTTATGGGACAGTTACACACTGACAGAGCAGGCAGATCAAGTCATGTCCTTTGCTACCAGAGAGGCCATTTACTGTGTCCTCCCTCAGTAACAGCAAATACCTGGGAGAGATTTCTGTGTGGATTCTCCAACAGTGAAGGTTAAATCCTATCTGAAGAGTTGAAAAGGCTGTTCTTGTCTCGTGATAAGTGCATAAAGTAGCTCTCGAGTCCCTCCTTTTCTCAGATTGTTCAGGTACAACAGGCAATTTCTCCTGCTCTCAAAATCAGTCCAGCCATCACATTTTAGTGCCCAATAAAATAAGGGTAGCAGCACTAAGACCAAGTACACTGAAATCCTCATTACTGTTCTTGGAACAGTCTCAGCACTTCAGCTCTGACCTGCAGTACAGCAGGGAAATGTTCCTCACCTGCAGTCTGCTGAACTGCATTTCCAGCCCACAAATCAGAGCAGTTAAAATGCAACAAATCCTTCTTACTAAACCATTCCTCTCCAGAGAGCATTTCTGTGCCTGCCAGAGGGATATCCATCACAAATGAGGCAGAGAAGGAGTTCCCCAAGCTCTCCATCACACACTGGTACGTGCTGCAGAGATTTCATGGGGGTTTATTTTTCTCCTGCATTGTATCCAAGGGATCAAGGAATGGCTAAACATTCAGAAGTATCTCCAGCTCTCCACAGTGGCAGATCTCAGCTGTCTTTTCTCCTGTTTATTTGTTTTATAGTCCAACAAGAAACATGGCAATAGTGGCAGCAGCCAGCCCTTACAAGCTATTGCAAACTCGAGTGAAAACTGATCAGCCACAGAGAAAAAAGCTGATCTCTGCAAGAGAAAGATGTGTTAGGTGAAGAAAATCACTGATAATGGAGAGCACCATGAATCAGTCTGCCGTGAAGCACAACATCAGAGAAAGCAGAGAAAAGCAACCGAGCAGGACATCAAATCTCAGCACAGAATAAGCTGCCTCATGACACAAAGAGAAACTCCAGATCCCAAGGCATAAGCAAAGATCAGTGTTACCACAACAGTTCCCTGTGTTGAGGCTGTTTTGGGTGTTAAGGAGAAGCAAAGTCTCCACACACTGAGTAAGATGGATTTACCAACTTGAGAACAAAACCATTAATGGTTCCTTCTCCTGCAATTCCTCCTCCAGTGGAAATATCTTAACCTCCCATGCATATATGAACATTATTCTCACCTAAGACCTGTAAAAGAGCACTTTGATATCCAGCATATAAAGCCAGCTCACCAAGTTAACGACATCTAAAAAAACCAACCCCAAAATTCTTCCTTTCCCCTTCCTCACCCCCAGCTCATCTAGTGTACTGTTTATATTTTTGTGTTCATGCCCCAGAAATGGCATTAGGACTGGAAGCCTGACAGCTCTTTCTGCCAAGTGTGGCTGCACCTTTTCAAGCAGGGAACTTTAATCTAACAAACTGTCAGCGACAAGCCCACGTACTGACAGAACTCAAGAGGCTGCCCAGGAGAGAATATACAGAAAGCCACTTTGCTGATGATGAATGGCTATTGAACCTGCTGGAAAAAGGACAGACAGGTCCTTTAGCTCAGCTTTAGCCACACTCTGCTCCCTGCCAGGACAACTTCTGTTGAGCCTGGAATAACTGAAGAGATTCCTTGAAAGTCTATGGATTCTTTCTCCATGCCAGAGTTACCTTTACTATTCTTGATTTATATTTTATTCTTGAGAGTTACAAGGCCTTGCAAAGAGAGGATTTGTGCCTTGTGTTGCTTCTGTCACAGACACCTAATTCACAGATTTTTCTTGAAACTTTGCAAATTTCCAGTGTCTTTAACAATATTTACATTTACTGCCAGACCAAGCTTTGTATTACTTACAATACATGGAAACAGACCCAAGCTAGAGCTGCACTTAAAATGTCCTATTTTTTTTTTCATGGAAGACAAGCAAGCCTGGAAAAGAGGTTTGATAACCTACAGAGCTTTCCCCTCTGTTGGCTCATAGAAATGTTGAGTCTAAAGGAACTGAATGCTTCTACTCTAAAGAACTTAATTTTAAACAAAAACCCTCTGGGAGAAGAATATAACCATAAAAATGACATATGAAGTTTGCAGGTTTTTAGTTTCTGCCATAGTCTGTGAAGACAAGTGGGTATTTATCACAAGAAAGACAAAACACCCATACAGTGGTTAGTCAGGACACTGTCAGGCACTTAGTCACCTGCTTAAATAAACCCAGGTATTTTTTCTCACCCCAGAAACAACATTCAATATTTATAAACACAAAACCAGAACCAGCCAGACCAAATCAGTGAGAAATTTCATACACTTCCATTGCAGTACTTCACCTGTCACAGAATGTGTATAAAGTTTTTCAAATATCTACAAACTTAATCTTCCTGGTGGAGGCAGGGAAGGGAGAACCAGACACAGATTACACCCTGCCAAGTGCCCAAATGGAATAAAACTTCTGGTGAATCAGATCAGAAAAATTCAAGCAAGGCTAAGGGGAACAACCCACAAGGCACAACAATGGAAACTCCCAAGGCAAAGAGCAAAATGCCTTACTAGGAAAAGGCTCACAAGGAATTCTAACCCGTGAGTTTTTAGCAATGTCTGTCTCACTAGGGTGAGATGTAAATCACTGAATTAGTTCATTAAACTTTCTCCAGCTCATTTGTGGCAGATTCTCCTAAATTTAGCAACTTCGCAATTGACTAAAATCACTGTATTTGAAAGGTGTCCTATTATTAGTCCTAGCAAAACCCCCACGAGCAAAAAATTCATTAAGCAAATAATGCAAAGTTGAAATTCACTCTAACAGGCATAAAGGAAAAAAGCTTATTTTGGTACAATCACAAATCCTGCCAGATCAGACAGTGACTTCCTGATGTGAATGTTTTTTTAATCAAACAGCTTCCAAACTGAGACCAGTTTCTTACATAAACCATTTAAACACATGTAAGTGATAGTGATTTTAAGGTCACTACCCACTAGCTGGATTCCGCTTGCAAAAATGACAGATTTTCTAGACCCAAAGCAAAAATAGCTAAGCATTTAAAAAGATCTTTGTTACTAGCCATATTTCTAAGAAGTTAAACTCCTTACATGACATTTCAGTCTGGGTTCTATGATTCAAACCTCCTTGCAGCAGTTTTCCAATAAGATTCATTTCTTTCCGAGCTAACTATGACAGCAAACACATTTGGACTTTTTTTGCCTCTGTAATAAAAACAGGGTTGATTTATTTTACCCAGGTAAAGGAGATTTGCCAAACTGGAAAAAACTCTTAGGAACAGGCTTCTGAGCCTGTACATGAATTGCAATTATGCATCAAATTATAACTACCAAAGGATTAGGTTAGCTCTGCTCCTATTAAGGCAGCAGACTCTAGGGCACCTAAAGCTGTATTCAACACTTCTAGCAGGCTGAATTTGTTAGGGCATTTTTAATTACACATTCAAAAATGCCACTCATTTTTTAAGTCCTCAGAAAACCACTGCAAAGAAAATGACAGGGACTTAAGGCTGAGCCCTGCTATGTAATTTTTTCCACACTAGCTCAGGTCCTGAAGCATTTGTGGTGCCTCGTGGTTTAGCAGCAGGGAATAAACCAGGGAAAAATATTGATAAAAATCCATCTCCTTGGCTCAGTGCTGCCTAAGATGTATTTTTGTAAAGCTGTATGCTGAACACCAAGGCAGAAGGGACCTTACACCCTGTTCATTTATTTATTATTACCTTGTTTTTACATATGTATTATTATTATTTATGTTCTGCAGATTGGTGGGTCATTTTTCTTGTTCATTTAGGTTTTTAAATATGAAGCACTAATGATGATCTGTAGAACTCATTCATGTTCCATGACCTAACTTAAACTTAGAAACTTTCTTACTTCATATTTTCATGGGCATCTTCTTACCCCATGAAAAGCTTTACCAGCTTATTCCACTCTACTGCAATATCCAGGTCAGAGGCTCCTATGCACACCACAAATCTCTTTATACACACCAAAACAGACAATCTCATCTTTAAACGTGGGCAGATCCTCATCTTTGTCAAAGAAGGATTTAGAGACATTAAAGTAAACTGGTTTTAAACACCACTTTTCTCAAATCAAGTGAAGAGGTAAATGAAAGGGGAGTGGGGTTCTTACACAGCTTCCATCTCCAAGTCATCCTCATCATCTTGAGAGAGCTGTAGGTAAGGGTTGTCTGATGCTGGACGGAACTTGTACCCAGTAAGGACAAAGAACACAAGTGTGGCCATTTCATCCAGCAGCTGCAAGTGAAAACACAAGACTGAAGTTCAGTCCTGCAATGCTCTGTGGTCGTGAAAAACTGCTCCTCATTCATAAGGTTCCAGGTTTAATGGCCAAGAGGCCTGGGCCACAGCAGAAATAAAATAATTCCTGCTTGGTTGCCATTAATCCCAGGCTAAAGGCTGTCAAATCCTTTGGTCTTTCAGTTTTCCCTGTCACTTTAAATACAGTTACAGTTCTATCCATCTCTCCAGAGCTTTCAAAGAACTATGGCAAGACTTGGCTTTTAAATAGAGGGGGGAATCATCCCTACACTGCTTAGTATTTTCAACAGTTAATGTATTCAAGGACTCCTTGCACAGTTACTGGGATTATATGTTGAGAAACCAAGTATTTAGAAGTCCAAAGGCAAAAGAAGCCTGTAGATGGAAGAGCAAAAGCCTATTTCCCCAGCTCCCTGGGGCTTCAATTACATAGAGCAAACCTGACTAATTTTTTTCTCCTTTGTATGTTCTTGATTAATTTCCTTTAGACATTTTTTAATTGGAAGACTAAAAATCAATAATGCAATTACTTTCAGACATCTCGTGTATAATCCAGCAGCCTTGCTGGACAAACATAAAACTAAGAATATATTATTTCACCTTAAGCATATCATTGATAAAAAACAAGAGGTGGCAGGGTGCAGCACTGTGCTTTGAGATGTTTTACTACAACATGAGGAACAATTTACAGAATTTTGCTGTGCAGTTATATTTAAAGAATAATAGAGAAAAACATCAAGAATGGATGTATTTTCCTTTGCTGGCAAATACCTGGTACAGCCATTTCCACTGGAATGGAACAGCAATCTTTATGAGAATTGCAATGATCCGTGTGAAGTAAATGTAACACACAATCTGGGAAGGAAAAGGAGAAAGCATGTGAACAATAGCACTGTCCTTATAGAACCTTTTTACCCCAGAAAATAGCTCGAGCAATTCCCAGACAACTCATTATGTCAGACTAGCCTTATTATGCTCCTCAATAAACATGGAAGATATAGGCTGAGGGCTCTACTGCTTGTTGAACATCCAATAACTCAAGCTATTGGTAACATACTCAAGTTACAGCAGGAAATGCTTTAAGTATTACGATTTCACAGAATTTCAAGAATCACAATTGTAATTTATTACTCTTGCCACTTAGAAGAGCTTGAAATGAGGCCGTTGGAAATCATTAAGAAGCCTGTGTTCTCCTGGGAAACGTACTCATGGCTCCCACTGACTTAATCAGAAACTGCACACATGTATCTCCAGGCACCATTTGGTCCCAAGTTTAATTTCTAGCAAGTTTACAGTACGTTATTCAAGCCCATCAATTCAACTGGCAGCTCAAGCTGTCTCCAGAGGAAATCAGGAAGCATTACAAATAGCTGGAATTTAAAGAGAGACAGAAGGATACAACCATTAGGAAAAAAAAAAGGAAGTTGCTTTTAGGATTGTAAGCCAGTTGACCAAGATTCCAAAGCACAGCAGTGCCAAGAGCCTCTACCACATCCAGCAGCTGTAGCAGTTTCCAACAAGTATTCCATCAAAAGCTCTGACAGCTTCAAAACTCCCCACATGCATGTGTCCAGGTGTTTTACTTACCATCACATAGTAATGTCTGAAGAGCTTCAGCTTTGCTAGGTTAATGGCAGCTATCAAGAGAACACAAAAGCCCATCAGAAAAATGTTAACATGAGAATTTCTTTTGATGCCTGTCTGCAGGGTAGGCAAGTGGTCAAAACTACGGCTCAGGTAATCCCAGGCTAGAAGAACTTGCCCTGAGGAGTGCCAGCCTGGCATGTCCACATACAGGACAACTCCCAGGCTAGGGTGAATTTACTCTTAAAAAGGGAAGTGAGATTGTTTTTACAGTAAATTTTATATGCACACACTCTACAATACAGAACTTTCCTCTACCTGGATACAGCTAACTACATACTTGCTCCTCCCAGAAGGGCCACGCCATCTCACACTGCCTCCTAGAAAATTCCTGTCTTCTCTAGAGCCCTCCCTGACCTGCTCTGTGTCTTCAGCTGAGCAACTTCAAGGTAATCACAGCTCTGGGAACCACTGCATCTTGCTGAACAGCAGCACAGCACTTTAATACCTAAGTAGGGTCCTCTATCATTTGTGGCTCAGCCACAACTCACAAGTGAAATGGGAAATCATCCCAACCAGTTCCCCAACACGGGTTTGAGTCACAGCCACGCAAGCCAAGGCCCCAGGCAAACCTGTGCGTATTGCACAGATCACATCAGCTGGAGCAGCACTGAACGCTCATGTGAACGAGCTGAGGTCAACAACAGATGGAGCAGCTGTCAGCTCTGGTCTGAGAGTCAGCTTTTAGACGTGCAGCAGGATTACAAACACAGGCCACTGATGCTTTTCTGACAACATGAGAGGCAAAGAGTCCAAGATATGTCGACAGCATACACAGACACAGTTTAGAGCCAAAGAACATGAGCTGCCAGTTAAAAAATACTGCCACTGGTGTTCCCCCCAAGTCCCCATAACGTATATATCAGATGTGGAAGTGCAATACATCGAGCATAAGTTCACCTGCACCCCCTCACAGAACTCACCCACTGCAAAGATTTATAAAAGGCTGCATATATTTGCATGTAAGGTCTTCCAGGTTCACAAGAGAGCAAAATACAGTATTTCAGATGAGAGAGAGGAGGGCTAATAGCTCCCAAAGAAATGCTTTACCTCCTCTGACAAAAACAAAGCAGCTTTTCTTATGCAAAGGAAATGCCAAATGTGCCACTGCAAATAAATTCCTGTAGGTTCCAACTACAGTGAAGACAGACAGCATTCTGTTATAAAACTACCTTTATAATCTGGAGATCAAGAGTCCCTTTCCAGTTTACCTTTAGTGTTCCAGGAGAACTACTGAAAGCTACAGACACCTTGAGCCAGATACAAACCCTCCTCCAGCAGATACACTCTAAGAGCAGCAACTGACTAACACAAGGCATGAAATGACTGATGGCCTAAAGTTAAAAGCTTTTCTTAACAGAGTTGGTGAAAGATTAAAGCATGTAAATATGCATGATAAGTGCATTGAATTGTGAAACAGAGAAGCAATACTGTCTTATTTTAGAGGAGGGCTGCATTAAGTGTGACCATGAAGATCTTGTGATTTCCCACACACTGGTTTGCACACAGAAGGATCTATTTTGAACTCAACGCATACAACTTCAAGAACTGCCACCAGTTGGTGCATTGACAGGCCAGGAGAATTACCAGGCTTTGTAGTTGAAGGAACACCAACTCAACAGCTGTGTTTCAAACTGCCAGTCTATCAGTGCTTTACAGTCAGCCCAGTGAGCTGGGGAGTCATTTCTGGCGGTTTCAAGCACTGCATAGGATGGAAGGACAGCAAAGCCAAAGATGTGACTGCCAACTGAAATGTCATAATTCCACCTCTCCCAGCTGATGGAGCACAGCTCAACATCTCACCTACTCATCAAGGTAATCAACAGCAAAGAGTCATAAATTGGTATATCCACGCATCCAGAATGTCTGAGCATAGGAAAGAAGGACAAGGAAAGGAAAAAAAGACAACCACCACCAAGGAGAAAGGCTAAGGAGTCACCTGTGGAAGCTGACTTGCTCTCCTCAACTGCAGCAATATTTCTCTCCACTATCAGATACGTAAGTCAGCATTAACGCATGTCTACAAAATTCTGCCAGTTTTTTTTAAGTAACTCAAAGTTACAGGACACACTGTTCTGAAGAAAAATCTAAAATCATCATTGCTTGGCATTAGCAGCCTGTGAATTGCTTCCTCACAGGCTGAATATGCTCCAAGCAGTAATATTGGAGTCTTGCTATCCTGGACACTCAAAAATTTCTGTTCACCTCAGCCTGGCAGCCCAGACTGTGACAGCAGCATTTACAAGGAGCAAGGCTCAGCCAGCAGCTGTCACTTACAACTTGAATCACTTGCAACTGGAACCTGTAAGGCTGTGATAACACAGCAGCAATCACAGCATGCAGTAAAGGTTGGGTAAATTTATATTTCGAGTATGATAACCATTCTGCAAAGGACAGTACTTAACTGCAGAGAAGGAACAAAAAAATTTAAAAAGAGACCTTCACACCAAACGTTTTAGAAAATAATTCATGCCTATGTTCCATCTCTTTCAGACAAGTAATTAAAAAGATAAAAGCCATCCTCCAAGAAAGGTTTATAACATCTATACCTTGCTTCCCTCAGTTTTCCCTCTCTATCGCCATTTACTTTAACAGCTTGTGCCTGCAATAGCCTGATCTACATCGACCAAAACACAGCACACCCCAGTATTTTGATAAGCAGTCTCTTTTTGAGATTGTCCCCATGCTAATTTCCAATGTTGAGGCTGTCTGTAAGATGGAAAAAGAAGCTGGACCATCCACTTGCACACCACACAATAGTCTTTGGATTAATAAATCTGACCTTTTCAGTATATGTATGTAATAACAATCACAGGATTGCAGCTGAGGGCACGGGGAGCTCGAGCCCAGACAACACAATCCATAAAGACAAACCATAATGCAGCCAGTGAACATGCTCAAGGTACAGCTGAGAGTATTTCTGCAATGCTTTGCTTGCCCTACTCACACTGGTGCATTTGAGATGTGATCTGTTCCATTATCAAACCGTAAATGGAAGCTTTCTGCTCTCCCCCATGATGCAGTACACATAGATCTAGCCCTCAAAAAAGTAGCTCTGAGAAGTGTGGCTCTAGAGTCTCTAAGAGTTCTCTGCTTAAAAGCATTCCTGTACTAGAAAGAGGTCAGACAGATACAGCACTGCTCATAGTCATGCACGAGAAGGTGGCACAGACTAGTTAATCTTGAATGTCCTGAACCACATCAGCCAATTGGCACAAAAGCTCTCCACCAGGGTCAGACCAAAGTCCAAAGTACAGGATAAGCGTTGTATCTCTAACACAGAGTTGCCCCATCAACCCTGGACAGCTCTCTGGGGCACCTGGAAGTGATGCTGAGCCCAGCCACGCATGGGCTGCTCTGCATCACACAGGACCAGGCTCTTTGCTCACAGCATTTTCACAGCACAGCAGCAGGAAGACACTGAATACTGCAAATGGTTTTTCCTGACACGGGGGCAAGCACAAAAGGATTAATCATCATTTGTCCACTGCACAGAACATGGGGAGTGATGCCTGGAAGCGACAGGCTGCAATGTATTTCCCCTAATTCTGCTGCCAACTGCAACATGCTGCAGTGCTCCAGGAAAACAGCAAATCATGATCTGACTGTGCCGTGTTGTATCTCTCATCACACAAACACAGGTACCAGCAGAAGAAACTGCAGCAATGCTTTCCAACCCCATTTCTCCCTCAAATAATAGAGGATGTGATTGTAAGTGTGTGTTATGAGACTAGAGAGGTCCAGTGACCAAAAACTTGGGAGTTTCAAATAAATATTATGTATAAATAATACATATACTCCCTCTCTTTTCTCAGGATGCCTGTAAGAAGGTGGTGGCAGTTGAGCAGCTTTGGAGGCTGAACAATTTTAGGTCAGTTTGCAAGACTGATTTCCTTAAATCTGCAGACATTTGCAATGCAGATCTACAAATGGACAGAGAGCAAAGGCTCCCACCTGAAGGAAGATATAATGACAGATCAAAGAGGTGTAGCTAAGCACTTGCTTAAGTCTGAAGGTGGCGATTTTAAAAGGGGAGGAAAAGCGATTCTAAAAATGGGATGTTTACGCCTACTGCTGTGCAAGATAAGAAGCCTGTGTAGGTCAGATATACTGCTTTAAAGATCACCTTCAAGGGAAAAAAGCAAACAACCAGGCAGCTCAAACTCAGCTGTAGCACTGTGCCATACCTACTCTTCACTAGCAATTTACAGCATCTGGGTATGTAAGGTCTCCCTAGATATTATGGCCTTAGACCCATTTCTCCAGCTTTCCCACTTCATTTTTCTTTTAAAATACTCTAATCTAGTTTGAATGACTATTAGTTAGTGACTCCAAATCAGTGCCACTTATAACAAGTTTTTTTATTAATTGTACCTTGCTAAAACAAAGGCCTATGACAAGCCCAGACTAAAGGTCTGGTAAATCCAACCTCCTTCATTCCTAGTCCAGTCACGGCTGTCACCTGACCCAGGGGACTGCTACCCAATAAACAAGTGGAGAAGCAGGTGGAAGAGAACAAGACAAACAGTCAGGAAACACCACCAGGATACTGAGCCATAGAGTACTGGAGTTGCTAGTCCTAACAGAAGCAAGGAAGCAAAAATAATTTTCCTTAGGTCTTTCTCACCGGCAAGGACATCACCAGAAGATTCCGTGCCAGGAAAAACAGCTATTGTATGTGTAGTATGTAATTCCCCAGTACATCCTATAAGTTAATGGAGTCTGTGTGAGAGAACAGTGAAAGCAAAGCAGCCTTTGACCAGAAAATAAATCCCAGCAGGCCAGAGGCAGCCCAGCTAGGAGTGCCTGCACACAATCCAGCCAGCTCTAACCACCGGACAGTAAAACTGCACAATGAGAGAATCCAGTAACTTTTACTACTTCAGGAGAAAACTACCTTTAACTGCAGGGGAAAAAAAAAGCTGGTGACTTCACAGTTAGCACCAGTTCTATTTTTTATTCTCCTGAGAAGCTGAGACATTGAGCAGCAGCTCTGCAGAACAGGGCCTCCAAGGGAAGCTTACAGAGCATGTTGTTCTAGTAAGGAGTATTCATTGATAAGCCTAACATGAATGATTTCACTTTTTTTTCAGTGCAACCAAATCACTTTTGCTTTTCTCAACCAGACACACTAGCAGCATGACAGTACTAGATAACATTCTGCTTCTGGCATCACATTGCCATTCACTTGCTCCCTGTGGGCTCCTATCAACAGCCTCTAAATAGTCCAACCAGACTGTGTTTCACAAGTGAGTCCCAGCACTGCAGCTCTCCTGGCCACAATCTGCTCTCAGCCTGTGCAATATTCTCCCTGAAAATCTTTTCCTTAGCTATTCTTTTATTATCAGTGTAGCATAACACAGTTGCTAAGTCCCTCTAAATACACAGTTACTGAACTTGCAGGATCTGCACAACCAGATGGAAACACCAGTAGGTAAAGCTGGCAACAGCAGCAGGTGATTCACAAGCAACATTCATGATAAAGAGCATCGTTACCCATGCAGAGCAACACAAAACAGAGGACTAAACCAGACCTTAAGGGCTACTGTGCATAGCACTGACTAGCTGTAAAGACACAGCCAGTTCCTTTCAAATTACCATTTTTTTACCTCCACATTTTTTACACACCACAGTCATCTCATAGAACTGCTTGGATTTACTCAGATCTGGATTTCATCCAGTATGAGGGACAGTGGATAGGTTAAGCCTTTACACTGAACATCGCTGCTGTTGGGCACCTCATTTTCTCCTTCTCAGAATGTCTGAGGTTTATCAAACTCCACAGCACCACCTTGTGATAAGAACCAAAGTTCTCCCTGTAGGGAGATGGCCTGGGGCCACACGGATCTGAAGGGTTCATGTCTTAATTACGTGCATTAATTGCTATGTGCTCAGCACCAGCACACTCAGATCCATTGCCATCAAGCTAGGAACCACACCTGATGTGTGAAGTCCTTTGTTCAGAAGAAAGACTGCTTCAAGGGAATCTAAACTTATCAGACTTTTTAGAAGTAAAAGCATGAATACACCAGAACATATGCTCAGTGGACAAGGTAAAACAAATTCATCAGTAAATGCCATTGAACACAAGTGAACACACTGATAAGAAAGCTACCAATAACATTTATATTATGCTATTATAACTGACCTTTTTAACATTTGTTTCTATTAGAAGTTAGTAATTTTCCACTGTTTAGGTTTGGGGTTTTTTTTTTTTGAGCACGTAGGGTTGTTGTTTGGTGGCTTTTTTAACAGCTTGGAACATCAAAATAGCATGCTAGGCTCATCATATGTACTCTTTAAATTTAACAGATGGCAAAAAACGTGGTCTGCACAGAGCTAAGTTCAGTACCCAGCCTTACATGTCACCTATAGAGAGACAATCAGCAGTGAAATGCAGGAGTGTCAGTGAAAGCCAAGGAAATGGCTGGAAGTATCCAGACTTGGGGACAGATCTCCAGAAAGGAGAGACAAGAGTTAAAACATGGGACTGGGGTTTTTAAAAGGCTGTTGCCAACAAATGACCTTCTGCAAATGAAGCTTTGAAGAGTAAGCCACTGAATGACAGAAGATGGAAAAGTCTGCTTGCTTCCAAAGAAGCCAGTGCTGTGCTCCACAGCTTGCATCCAAGGAACTAATCCAGAAGAAATGAGCAGATAAGGCAGGAAAAGCACACGCTACAGCAGCCACATTTGGGCTTTCCATCCATCAGCTCCTTTTCAGTGCTACAATAAACATAACTCCACTTTCCACAGGCAGCCCTTGGAGCTGCTGTACAAACATGGACAAGTCAGGAACTGTGCTGTATTGAATGCCACGTTATGTTTTGTTTCACAATGAGGTTTACTTCCCTCTGTTTTGTCAGGAATACATTTCTGCAGAAATTGAAATAAGTGGGTCTATTTGGGCTAATAGTCAGCAATCCTGGTATTCACTTCTAGTTCTGTTTCTGAACACTCAAGTGAGGAAAGAACGGCAAATCTGTCAAGATGATTTGCTCTAGATGTCATGTCTAGCTTGAGCACAGAGAGCTGTGCAAGTAGCAGAGAATGGGTTACACATTACAGTTCTGATAATCAAAGAAATACAAGAAGAAGGTCATTTTCCAAAAGTTATTCCCATGAGCCCACTGAAGAAAAGCAGGGTGACACTAACACAGTGTAGATTTACAGTCTTCATTTGGTTTTTAAATCAGCATCACGTGTTTGAAATTCTGGCATTATAATATGTAGCATAAAAGAGGAGAAAGAATACAGATTACTTGCCTTTCCCATCTGTTGCTGAAGCCTCTTGCAAATGTCTTATTGACCTGAAAAATAAAGAATAGATTAATGATAAGCTTTACACTCCCCTTTCACAGTAGTCCTCTAGATCACTCAACAGTTTTGTTAGCTCTTTATGGATGGTGTATGCTCATAATTAACTGTGCTTAGCACTGCACACACTTCACCCTCATGCCCCCAGCTCAGGCAGTCAGCTCAAGTATCTCTATTTCTTTGGAATTAAGAAAGCAGATTGCTAAAACCTACTTCAGCCTACAGAAAGCTTTGTGGGAGGGAGGGAGGGAGCAGAGTGAGAAACTGGGGCATTTTCCAGCATAATGCTTTCCACTTGTACAATTAAGCTGAGCTACTCTTCAAAGTACTGCCAAGCATTTGGCATCTTACTGCTCTTTTAAGCTCTTTTCATTTAAATAGTTGATTACAGCTTACATGTCTACATAGGCAACTTATGTAACAGAAACTACCCTGCAGGAATATAAATTCAGGGGCCAAGTCTTAGTCACCTTGCTCACATGAGTCATCCCACCAGCTGCAGTGACACTATCCAGAGGAAAAAGGGGCAGGATTTTATGTCAGGGGCTTCACTGCCAGTTTATGTTGGCACCATGGCAATGCAGCAACAGTGGCTGCACACCATAAACAGTCACAAGACAGCTCACATTTGTTCTTCAGATACAATTGCTTTATGGAAATTAAGTTTTGTACCAACACCTCACTAGGTTGGACATACAGATTCCAGCAATGGGTAGCAAGAACTGTGACTGAAGAAGTTGAGTCCCTCTGCAATTGAAGTTAATATCCCTGAGTTTTTATTTACCATTACCAAAAGCTCTCAACCTCAGAGCTGAACCATTTCGACTGAAGCAAGGAGGACAAGCGGGTAGTGCAAATTTCTTGGAAGACATGTCCCAGCCTTGGCAGAAGGCCACCAGGAGTGTGCAGGGGAAGGGAAGGACAGTTGAAACCCACCTTCACAATTCAAGCTGAAGCTTACTTCCATCTACTGAGCGACACCTTTCTCTGAAACACTCAAGAGTTATACTCCAGAGTGATGACATGTTACCAGACATTTATATAATCTGCATTTCAGAAAAAAATAATGGAAATACTGGAGAAAAAGAAGAATATTCTGTGTTTATTAACCAAGGAGCCAGAAGCTCCTCGATATCCTCCTTTAAACCCAGCTGTTTATCCAATTAAGACAAAATGCATTTAGAAGATAAATGTTCTGGATAACTGGCAAGCAGCAACAATAGTGTTTATCTGAATTATCTGTGTTTTGGTCGAGTTTTATATAACCAACATTATTCCTTGCCAAGTAGAGTGGAAGGAAGGGCGGAGAAATGCTCCCTGTGGGATTATTTCTTATAAACAGTCAAATAAACATGCAGCTACTCTGCTTGAAGGCAGTCCTGATCTTAGACAACACTACTGTTTTGAAATTTAGCAGTC
Source organism: Erpornis zantholeuca (assembly GCA_013400515.1). Lineage (NCBI taxonomy): Eukaryota > Metazoa > Chordata > Aves > Passeriformes > Timaliidae > Erpornis > Erpornis zantholeuca. The sequence goes on along the minus strand of VZTN01005676.1, from coordinate 3,597 downwards.
AAATATCTAATCTCAGTCAGTGAAGCCGAATCCCATTTTTCAACTTAGAGAGTCAACACTTCTGCAAAATTTCAAGTTTCAAAAGCACCCACAGTCTGCACAGTGTTGGCCACAAACTGCCACCCACCTTACCTTATTCCTACTCTAACATCCCCAAAGTGAGCATCTTCCACAGCAATAGACTGAAATGCTAAGGCTGATGAGGTTTATAGCAGTTAACAAAATGCTTGACTCTGCAGGACCACTGACTTCTTCTGCTTTGGCAGAGCTGTTGATGCCAATTAGTTCACAGGTTTTCCACATACAGCAACTCACCATACCACTGGGAACAGGATGGCTCCACAGCACAGCAAGTCCACCAGAAAAAGGATTTCTTTCCATAGTCCATACTCAGTTGTCCCCTCCTCTGTTGACTCTATGATAATGTAGGCCACGTTTGCCAGTACCTACACGACAAGACAGCTCATGGTTTAGAAACTGCCCAAGGAGCCACTGGAGGTGGGCTGCCAATTCAGCAAAAGCCCAGTCAGTAACATCAATAATTTTTCTACAGATCTACATCCAAAAGTCACACGTTCAGCAGCACCTTCACAAGATTTACAGAAATAAAACTGATGGGAACTTATTCCTACTGACATTCAGAAAGTAGTTCTTTTGCTATATACTGTGCTGAATCTACTGTATCAGTTGAGATAAAAGGAGCAAAATTTACTTATTGAAACACAGAAATAGGACTGTGTGGCACATACAGCCAATAGTGAAAACATGTTGTTCTAAATAAAGCCAGTAATTCAGACTGCTATTGATCATCTTTTGTACTCCACACCTGTGCCCTGTAAGAGCCTCAAATACTAATTATATATACCTCTGGTAAAGAATTTCATCTGGAAAGGCAGAAAATCTCTTCTACATACAACAAACAAAAGTGCTCCTCTACTACATACTTCAGTTCCTGGAATAGGAGACTAGCACTGATCACTTTGAACAACTGGGAATTCTTCCCTCTGACCCAACAGGCCTAAAAGTCTTGGTTTCCCCACTTTTTTATTTCATTAAGCCATTCAGCAAGCATTTCAGCAGTGACAACTTTAATTCAATTCCTGTGCTTAGTTGTTTAGCACCATTTTCCAGCCCAAGTTCTGCCCCACTCCTATAACCAGTTTTTATTTGCTGAAACTGTTTGATCACTCTGGGAGAAAAATTGGGAGAATTACAGTAACTTCTGGACTAGGAAATAACCAATAGGCTCATACATGCAAGAACTACATGGTACTGTGTGAAGCTTTCACAGCCTTTTCCAGTTCGCACAAGCAGCTCTCCCACAAGACAGAAGTACCAGCACAGCTCAGTCCTCACCTGAAGTGGGATGACAATCATGAAAATTTTTTTGTCTTTATCTGACAGGATGTGTTTAATGAAAGCCCAGCCTGTGCCAATGAGGGCGATAGTGATGAACAGAAGAGCTCCCTTCAGTCTGGAAGAAAAACAGGCACTGTAGTGAGAGACTTAATTTTATCACACTTCCTCTTCTGCCCAGGTTTCTCCCACAGCCAATAAAGCCACAAGCCCAAACAAATGCTTTCCTTATCCATAATTTTGGCAAGCACTTATCCATCCCACAATAGTGAAGCAGATGTACTTGCTACAACTGTGTATCACAGAGCAATATTAGGCTTCATTCACAATATATGCTATCTTTTCTTGGGGGAGTCACCCATTCACCATTGTGCACAGCAGCAAACACTGGCAGCTGTACCCACTTACCATTCACATGAACCAATTAGATACTTGAGTATTAGCATGAACAAAGAAAAGTAAAGCATTTGTTATCCTTTTACTCCTCCACCCACTGAAGTGCCAATTCTCTGCAGCTGCCCTCTGTAAGTGGAGCTTCCCCTTCACAAAGGGCTGATTGCTGAGTCTGAATGAGAACACAATGATTTCCCACTTTGTTCAGGAGGGAAACAGCCCCACTGGCAATTCGAATCTATCACATCAATCTTCTGACATACTTACAGGTGAGTGATGTAATAAACAACAGCCCAGCCCTCAATGGGGAATCCCTGAGAAGAGATGTAGTGATAGTCGATCTGGAAGCAGAAAATACAGCACTTTACAAGCTGCTCTTTGACACTCCACTCTCTGAAAACAGGTCTGCTCCACACCCACTTCCAGTTTCACTTCCCAGTCAGTGTGTACAAACCCAGTTCTGTCACATTTAGAGAGCACTTCCTCCCAACACATTCTACCTTTTGTTTAGCAACAATGAGATCATTTCCATTTGCTCTATTTCCCAAGTGCCAGTGGATGTGTCTTGTACAATCTACATCCTTCCCACACAACTCCCCTGCTTAGCTGTAGTGAAACAACTGCACTTGGAACCTATTTATTCATTCATTTTTCAGGTTCAGTTGCATTACATGACTGGAGGCTTGCTAGTTTCATTTTCACTGGAAGCCAGATTCACTTCATTAGATTCCAAAAATACTTGTAGTAGGTATAATATCATGGACATGAAGGTGAAGATCACAGTTGGCACAAACACTGAATGATTAAATGCTTGCTATTACCTTTGTTAATGAGATATTTCCAGTGGAAAGGCAAAGTCAACACAATTCAACAGAGATGTTATCTATGGAAAGTCTCAGAGCTGATATGGTGAGGTCTGTTGCCATACACTGTAATACTTCCTCGCCCTTGAATTTTACAAACATTTATCAAGGTTTCAATTTATGAATATTTACTGGAAGCCCTGGAGCTGAAGCAGCCGCACCGCTCAAGCTTTCAGATGGCTGAAACATTAAAATGTGTGGAACTCATTCAACAGCCAACCCTTGCTGCTTCAACACTTCAGACCATGATATAAATTGTATTTAAACTCAGAATTTCCTGATGAAAAACAAACACTTCCACCAAAGAGTGGTGGAACTGGAGTTCAGTTCTAATGTTTCAGTATTAAAACCAGTTCTCCCTCCCATTGTCCCCTCTCCAAAGAAGATTTCCCTAACAGCATGTCCCAGATTCCACATTTCTACTTCCTAGCTGAACAACTTCAGGCAGAGATGTTGTACGCACCGCATGGAAGACTAAGGACAATGATTTGGTGAAAGGAAGGGCTGCCATGAGCCAGTGGATCTTAAATACATCATTTCTGGGAAGGAAAAAAACAAGGAAGAGCATTACTTAAAAGCCAGCAGTAAAAATTTCAGTTTCCAAGGATATTTCTTTAAAATCTGTAAGTGTCAAGCAGTCCCTCCCAGGCTGAGCTGACCATTAGTGTGAAAAGATTCTCCTTAATGCTGCAGTCCAAGTTGCTGCAACATCCTGAGCAGTATTAGAACTTCATGTTCTAAACCCCTGATTTTTACTGCTTGGGGTAATTAAAAATATTAATTAATAAGAATATCCCGCATATGTATCTTATATATAATATACATATCTTAACTGTTAGAAAATTTGCTAAACCTAATTCAAACCACTATCAAGATACTTACAGCTCTTAGGCCATAAGTTGACACTTCCCGTATGAAAAAAAGTGATCAATTTTTTCTTGTTATTTTCAAAGTAATCTCCTTTTGACAGCAACTACAGGAATTT
>VZTN01005675.1:10872-75097 GCA_013400515.1 Erpornis zantholeuca | reverse complement strand
AATACAGGGACCAATCCGGCTAGATCAGGGGCAGAAGCCAGGGAGGGAATACATTTTTCAGGACCAACTGGGTTACAGCCNTTCTATTTGTAAATATAAATGTTTACAAATAATTTTTTACAAAATAGCCCGCCTCAATAAGAGATTCTTTTTAAAAAAATGTGCCTCACACAGCACAGTCTCACAGCTAAAATCCTAAAATCCTTGCTGCTGATGCTTTATAACAGGAAATTAAAGAGGGCACTGGAAAATTGATGGGATGCTCCTGCAGGAGGAGTGTGGGACACACTATAGGGTGGGGTAAGGAGCATTTATAGAACCCTTACACTGAAGGGTGTTCATCTCTCTGCATCTTCCCTCATGGTTTCAGCATATTCTGTCTTTCCAATCTGTTTTCCAATTAGTACCATGTGATGATGGTATTTTATTTTTAAGGAACACGTATTCTGATGAAAAAAAGAAATGAAAAGTGTGAGGCCTTAGTAAGAGGCTATGTTTAAAGCCTTTTCTCAGTAGCATCATGTGTCAGTGCTCTCCACTGGTTTTTAGCACACAGAAGTCCAAGGCAGTGTAGAAAGGAGGCAGCCCTGGTTTCCCAGTGCCTTTCCACAAACCACTCATGTCCACTGATTGATAATCAGAAATCAGAAGGCTTTATTATTAATATCAAGAAAACAGAATAAATCTGTCTCTTTCCAGCCACATTAGGTTGGAGAGATCATCTCTGTGTGTGTCTGTCTGTGTATGTGACTGTGTCCCAGCCAGAAATCCACAACAAGACAGAGAAGAAGACATTTAATTGGTCAAGGAAAGCATATTTACATTCTTTCATCCAAGCTTTCTCTTGAGAGGCTACAGAACTCCCCTTAGCAATTGATTTCAAGACAAGTTAAAACAACTTGCATTTCTCTAGCCTTTTTCTGAAATTTCTCAAAAACCCGCTACCAAGTCACAACCACATGGCAGCACTCTCCAAGGCCTGTTCTCCTGTGTCTGTGAGGTGATCAGAGATGGGACAGCACCAGGAAGGGCTGGAAGAAGTTCAGTGTAGAATACTGAAAGCAGGGACACAGTGGCCTGTGGGTAAGTAAAGGACGGTGGTGGTGGAAAAGCGTTCAGTTATTCTCATCCTCGGGGAGAGGACAGAGTGTAGTGGGTTCCTCTGGGCTGGAAGCAAGAATAAAATTCTTGATGAGGAGAGAAGGTGAAGCTCGGGAACAGAGCACCTGGGGACCCAGTGACATTGCTGGTGGTTCCAAAGGAGTGTCTGAAACATGAATCTGTCAAATCCAACACACATATGATGGGCTCCTCGCTTCCAGCAGGCAGATGGGTCAGGCTGGCTCTTAATTCTCTTTCCCCTCTGCTCTCTGTGTGTGGAAGTGCAAGCCAGAGGGAACAGAAATGCTGGGATTTGCACGTGCATCTCCCCTAAAGATCAAAACAAAAACACAGAGTAAAGGTTTTGACACACAGAGAAAAGAATAAAATCCAAAGACATCAATCATTTATGACTGAAAAGAATTAAGTCAATAATTGCTTGTGGAAAATAAGGTATTTACTTATATTTTAAATGACATCTTACAGATTTATATTTTCTTTGCTTTATAGTTGTTTGTTGTGAAAATGGTTACTTTACTTTTTCCTAACATTCCTTCAACTGTTTTAGGATAAGCTTTTTCATTAATGGAAATGGCTGCCTACATTTCTTTTTGCACCTTGTCTGTGCAAAAAGAAATGTTTTATCTTGTCAAAAGAAACTAGCAGATAGCAATTCTTAGGGTTTTTCTTGTCTATATGATTATCCAGACAGGATTTTGACAATTTCAGTACAATAGCCTCCTCTCAGGAAGTCTGATTGCACTAAAACATACTCTGAAGTGCTAATTTCTTAACTTTATCGAGTTCATTATTTGGACAGATAAAAATTGAGTCTAAAATTACCTAAAAGGTCATCTTGCCAAGGTATAATCTAGTTAAAATTTTCTCAAATTGAATTAGGTGGCATGTATACCATGTATTGATTTAAAAAAATCTTCTTAATGTAGTCATAAGCCTCTTGACATTTTTTTTCTCCTTTGATGGAGCTGTTTTTTTACAGAAACTTCAGCATTTTGTTTTGTAAAACTGCCACCATCTTGATGGCTTCTCAGTTGTTTAAGGCTTTGACCTCTGGACCAATTCTGTGTTTGAGGAAAACACAGCTGCAAATCTTCTACTCCTGTGCCACTTGTGAATAAGTTTCTCATATTGCATTGATATGAAGAAGCAGAAGGCTGCTTTGGATTACCTCCTGAAGGACTGATGTTGTGGCCTTAATTCAAGATGCATCCTTTGCACTTTCAAAATAAAAACTTTGATAAGTTCTGCTTTCAAATGTTCTTTTTGCCCTGATAATTATAATTCTTAATTCAGTTCTTTTTTATCCTGGAACAAAAAGAGACAACTTCAGCTATGACTCGTGTTCCTGGAAGATGGGTAAAAGTCAGACAAGTTGAAATCAAGAGCTGTTCTGTGGTGTTGGATAAGGAGGAGGATCCCAACTTTATTGCTACCTTATCCATTCCCATCTATGGCTTTCCTCTGCAAAGTCTTTGTTTTGTGGATTTGGGAACTCTACAGCCATAGCCTCCTGTCAGTCTTTAGGTCCCTGGGTTGTTCAGTGACCTCTCGCGGGAGAACAGAAAAAAGTCTGATGCCTCAGCCTCAGTTAATTGCCAAAATATGTGGCAAAAGAGAAACAAAAGGAAAATGGAGTCTGTATGTCTCTACAGGGACAGTGTTTTAAGTCTTCCTGTGGACCTTAAAATGTAATTTTAATGTGCACAAGCATGGTCAGTATTTGACCTTTGACCTCCTCCAGTTGCTTTGCTTTTAAAGAAAGTGATTTCAATAGTGATACTGGTTTTCTGATGCTTTTTGGCTCGTCTACAAAAACTGCTCATCTGAGTTGATTGCGGACGAAGGGAAGAGGTTGTTCTGGGGTGTGTATTAAAAAAACATAAAAAATTTATTTGGGTTTGTTTCTTAAGTGTTGAGATACCATACAAAAAAGCTTTTGTAGTATGCAGATCCTGGCCATTTAAACAAGACAATGACTTGGTTTAAAAAAAAAATTTAAAAATCCAGTTGTCCTTTCCTTAGGAAAAGATACTTTGTGGAAAACCTGAAGTTGACACTATTTATTCAATTCATTGTAATTACTAGAAATGCTTCATCTATTCAAAAGCTTTCATGACACCCTCAGGGACTATTAGGCTTTAATATAAGCTGGTTTCATCTCTGATTTTTCTCTCAGATGATTTCCCCTTTTGTTTTCTCAACATGTCTAGATTTTGTTATTATAGTGTTAATTTTTTCACATGGAAATGTAACAGCAAAGCAATGATGTTTCAAATCTTTTATCTGAATTCTTAGGGTCCAATTCTTATGTAGAGCTAAGCTATTTCTTGCTAAAATAATGTTGCAGGTTTGCTAGTGAACAAGCTTATTCAATCAATAGCTCCTGATTGATAGACTAAATAAATGATGTTGTGCTATGTGATAATCTCTGAGTTTTCCCACCACCTGACAGAAGGCTCATACTGAAGGAAGAATGTGGAAATGGAGGAATTGACAGGCCCAGACAAATGAACAATTAAGTTGGTGTTCTGAGGTCTGTGGCAAGGCAATAGAATAAGGTAGAATACGTGCCTGGAATATCAAAATCTTACACGCTACTTTAAAGTGTCCCAGGAGAACTGCTGGACAGATACTGCATGAAAAGCGGATGATATTCTTGTTACTGCAGATTAGGTGGCTTATTAGCAGCCTAAAACTTGGAAATATGGGAAAATGAGAGCAGAACACTTTGAAAAAAGGAACCTATGTTTATATATTTCTAAAGCAATAATCTGCTTATTTTCAGCAAATGCATTTTAAAGCAACCTCTGGTCAAAGAGGACGAAGCCTGAGGTGTTGCGAGAAGCAAAACGTGGGAATTTTCAGTCCCTTGTTCCCAGGTTGCAGCCTGGTTGGTGGTGTCAAAGTTATACAAGTCATAGATTTCAAATGTCACCATTATCCAGGCACATCTGCAGTGCCACAAGTGGCAAAATGACAATGAGAAGTGGGTATATTCATGGCATCGCTTGCTTCTGTCTCATATCCATACTGTGAAGTGTTTGATTCTATTGGTTCGTATTTAAGTAATTTCCCACTTCAGAAAAAGAAAATGTGTTATCAACAAAGTGCACTGCCTTGCACCTTCAGTTGGGACAGAAGAGATGTATCAACAAATGCTTGAGCAGATGTAAAAGCACTGCTAAAGATCCTCATCCCTTATGAGGATCTGATTTCAATTTTGGGAAAAGTAAATGAGTTTGCTTTGGCATTACTTTTTCTTCTTCTGGATGTATTTTTTCCCATAACTGCCAATAAACTGCAAATAGGATGATAGAAAAGAAACTGCATTGTGAGTCATAAATAGGATTATTGACTAAATAGCAGTTGTAGGATCTGCGCTGCCAATGTGTAAGCCAGAAAGCATATCTTGGCTGTACAATTTTACTTCTATTTTCATAGAAGCAGCAGTTAAAAAAATCATTATCGCATGCGTCTGAGCTGATCATGTTTGATTTGGATGTCACTGGGATGCAATAAACAGGAAACCCCAGGGTGCCATTTTACTAAGACAGTTTTCAGAGAGGAACCACAGTTTCTGCGGCAAAGCACCACTGATTTACATGGATTTTCTTGTCACATGTTTTGGCAAAATATATCAGCTTGTGCTTCTTAGCATCAACAAATAATACTTGACTTGCAAACGAGCTCCTTGGCAAGTACCCAGCCACAGCAGGCTTGGAGACTTGACTGTATAAAAAAGGCTTTCATTTCACCAATTTCTGATCTGGCACTATCCCTGCCACGGTTGTCTGCAGCCGCTCACTGATCCCTGCTCTTGATTCTTGGATCTTGAAGCTATTCAGCCTGATAGTTTTTACCAAATTCCAAGCAATGAAAATTAAACATTTATTTTTTCAATTTCCATGTAAATGCCTTAAAGGGCTCTCAAGCTCATTTGTGCTCTCATGTTTGAAATTAATCTTTTCTACCATGTGGCATTGGTATCTTTACCTTCACAATGTAGGCCTTTCAAAATGTTCACCTTTTAAAGAAGAGGCAGCTTACTTTGTATTTTTCTTGTGCAGTCTTCTTGTTAATAATGAGCTTAAATATAAGGAGCATAAACCCATCTGGAAATAAAATTATGCGCTAGGTTCACTAGAAAAAGTAATTACATTATAATCAAACTGTCACTTTATGAGATACTGGGAGATGAAATACACTACAAGCTGACAAAAGAAGAGGATGGCTTGCTCTTTTAAAGATCATCCATAGCACAAAGCAGTGAAGAAAATCTGAATTATGTACAGTATAACCAGGAAAGGACTTGAAGCCAGGCAGGTAAACCTCAGCACTAGGACCAGGGAGACAAATGTGCTTCCTTCTGGTGGAATGGGAAACCTTCAGCTTATGCAGCCCAATACATGTGCAGGCTACTATTGTCAACAGACTGACAGCCCAGGGGTGTTTGGATACGTGGTCGGAAGCACTGACCTGTGATTGGGAAATGCGCTGTGTTCCTGAGTCATGGAACTTCAGTCTGTGCTGCTCTGCCAGCTCTTACATACCTTCCTTGATTGCTTCACACAAAGCAATTGTGCCCCACCAAGCAGCTTGTATTCAGCAGAGGCTGACTCGTGCCTCAGGTTGAACATGTGAGGGAATTGGGAAAATCTAAATGCATGAAGAGTTGTCTTTGTTCACATTTTATTTATACAGATTTTTATTTATACAGACATTTTGCTGTATCTTATGGCCCTCTCAACCTGCCTAACTGTAATTGGAAATGCCTCGGTTTAGGTGCAATCCATGGTCCTGCATAGACACTACATAGACAGCAGCATTCAGGTGGGAATGATTTTCTTCAGTCCTTCAGACCCTTGTCCTACGAGCTGTTGTTGAATAAAGTCCTTTTTCCCTTCTGACATAATTTCTTTGAGATCCGAATCTGGTCCCTCTTTTCTGTTCTCTGTCAGCAATGGATCCTTTTCACAGGCAGATCCTTGCTCTGACACTTGACAGTGTGTTGGGGGCAAGCAGTGGGAGTGGGCATGGGGCACAGGGAGAGGAGCTGGTGATGTGAGTCTGGATGCCAGCCTTGTCATTCCATCAGGAACCAGGGAGGGCACAGGTGGGTGGCTGCAAGTTTATCCTCCTGGATGGATCAAAGCTGGTGAAAGATTGGTGCCCAGGAGAACTGCTCTTGCTGCCAGTAATGCATCTAATGAAAGAGAAATTTGTTCTCCGACAGGGGCTTTCTTCTGGTAACTGAAAAAAAAAAAAGCTTCAGAAATATGAACGGGTTGAAATTCATGTTTTTATAGTCTGGTTTTGTTTCTGTTCTAGAGATAGAAATGGTGACACACTGAAAAGTCCATGCTGTGTAAGTGGCACAGCTGATCTCTTTATTCAGTGTCTTGCTTTTCATTCTATGAATACAGTGACAGAACAGTACAGGATTACTTTCCATACACAGTGGATAAGCCCCACTTTGTGTATTCACGACACATCTATCTGGCAGGGTCCTGAGAGCCTCAGGAAAACAGAAGGTGGGGGCGCTCACTGGAGACTTCTTTATACTACACTTTGCTGTTTCAAATTTAAATCCCTAATTTGTTGAAGTACAATTAATTTTTATTTCTTTTCTGAGAAAAACTGGAAAGATTCCAGTTCCAAGAATGGGAACATGAAATAAACCTTCACCAAAGAGAAATAATAATAAAACCATGTCTAAATGCCTGTGTAACTGTGTAGCCTCTGTTTTGACAGAAACAGCTGTCAGAAAGAGCTTTTGACAGCAGCTCTCCCCAGATAAAAGTAAGAGTTTTAAAGCTTTTTTTAAAAGCTATTGTTCTTAAATTCCAGCACCAAATCTCAGCACAGGCAACCCCACTCATGAGCTGCCAACAGTGGTTTACTGATGAGCTGTTAACTTGTGTATTGAATGCCTCACGACTGAGATTTAGCATCATCCTCATTCAGAATTTTGCTGCTGTTCCTGACAAAAGACAATAGTCTTCTTTTCATTAAATTCATGTTGCTATAGCCACCTTTATCACGCAAGACATGTAAGAGATTTTGAATTGAAAAAAAAATCAAAACAAACAAACAAACCTCAAAAAAACAACCAAAAAAACACACCAAACCAAAACCAAAATGCACCCTAACAAGCCTCAAACCAACCAAACAAAATAATCATCTCATGACAGAGGTACAGGTAGGTACAGAAGGTACAGGTAAGGTTTTCTTTAACTGTGCAGATACTTCCATGAGACCACTGTGGCCTGTTGGGCATAACAAGGTTGTTTATAGCAGAAACTGCACTTACCCTGGTGTCTTGGGCAGTCTCAACTTTCTCCCTTTCTGTTCTGCTGCAAGGATGAGGGCAGGGGTGCTGGTTCCTCTCCATGCACATCTTGCTGTACACAGCAAGGCTCATTGTTCAAGCCCCAAATTCACAGCAGAGCCAACAGTGGAATTTGTGCTCCCTGGTGAATTTGAGTCCTTAAGAAAGTCAGAGGATTGACATATGCTGCATATTTTCACTCCCCTTGGGACCCGTTACCTTTCTGGCTCTCTCTGCTCATATTTAAATTGACCTCAAGTTGCAACAAACGCTGCAAAAAAAGCTAAATAGATTAGATGGCACTTGTCTTTTGGGTTTTTTGTTTCTTGTTGTTTTTATTACTATTATTAATAATAATAATTTGGGAATATTTAGTTGTTTGTTAGAGGGTTTTTTTCTATAAAGCTGTTTAAACAGCTGGGGCTTGAGTTAAGTTGTAGAGGTCTGTTTGTGGTACAGGTAAGTGTCATTGCTTCTACAGGGAAAGCTGAGTAGAAGAAGGGGTGTAACCTTTTAGAAAACAAACACAACCTTTGAATCTAATATTGCTTACCTCTAGCACAGAAATATGTAGGGCTTTTCCTTCTCCTCCTAGTCAGACACAGAAGGTATGTCATTCAAAGCTAGCAAGCAGCTTGGGAAATGTTGTTAAAGAATTAGCAATACAGTGTACTCTCTGGCTTTTAATTTAACCTGAACTACTTATCATTAGAGTCCCATAAGCAACTACACCTTTCTGCTATTGTACCTCCTTGTCCTGGGAAGATCATAGCAATGCAATAATTTAGCTCAGACAGATGTGACACTGTAAGGCTAAACACTTTGTTTTACCTACCTGCAGTAGCTGCTGCCTAGCTATGCATGATAAAGAGGAAAATTCAATTTCTAAAAAAATTTAAAGCTTTGGGGCTTTTTATAAGTGAAGGCATGGAAGAAGACAAAATTACTCACCTGGGCCTGGAGTTATGTTCTTGGGATGTATTGCAGCTCTGGATGATAACAGGTGACATTGCTGACTCTTCTGAGCCTGAAAAAACAGTGGCAAAATTACTGTAGTAGGTTCATGACGCTGCAGGTATTTAAGGATTCTGGACACAAGTTATGAATTTTGCCCTGACTCAATTAATTTGGGGTTAGAGCTTGACAATGTTATTTGTTTCTTTTCTTTCTTTTTTTGTCCCCCCTCTGTGTTCCTTCCTTCAGCTGCTGTTCTGAGTGTAAAACAGACACCTATGTATGAGTTGGTCTGTTAAGGTCTTTTCAGGGGCTGATGATTTTTCTTGATTCTGAAAGGAAGAAAGATATTAGACCTTTTTATTCCTTTTCTGCAGGGGCCAGAGAACAGTGTCTGGCAGAGCTTGACATTGAGGTATAGGGACTAGACATGCTTAAAATGTACTAACAGAACAGGATTATTTTCTAGTATCTGGATGCACTTTATCCATATTTTTGTTGGAGGTCCTACTAGTTTGAAAACAAACCAGTGGGAGATTACAAGTCAGAATTATAATTTAATAGGAAAATTAAAATAAATGCAATAGTACAAGAACACTGACAGAGTCAGAACACAACCTGACACCCTGTTAGTCAGGGTGGTGGTAGCACTCCAGATGAAGGGGTCCTGGTGAAGCAGGGATCCTGTAGAAAAAGTGTCTGGTCTTCACTTGCCAGACCAACCATAGCTGTTGTCTTCTGGGAATTCACTAGATAGGGCTGCTTATGCTGTTCCAAACCCCAGACTATATCCAGGTGGGACTGCTTGGCTCCTCCCCCCTGGGCGGGGCATCTCACAATGAGATGATGTAATTCTGTGAGACCGGCGGGGGTCCTTGATTGCCCATGAAACAGAGATAGCCCCCAGAGGGAGTTATCAGGGATGAGTCATGTCCGGAGATAAGGAACACTGTCCCACCTGTTTAGCAGCTTGTGAAGACAATGGAATACATACTATTGGTTGCATCTTACATTGACACCTAGGACAGAGGTGCTATAGGTCCCTCAGCTGTCACCAAAGGTCTGCACTTTTCCTTGTAACCAGGCTTTCATTCACTAGTCTTTTTGAGAGCTGAAATCTGCATCCTCCTTTCTGAAATGGCTGAGCATCTCTGTCTCCTGCGATTATGTTGCTCTCCCCTTCTCCCCCCACCCCAGGGCTGAGGTGCATCGTGTGGGCAGGGCAATATGACTCTGAAACTGTTTCACCATTCTTTTTACAGGAGCCCCTGTAAAGAGTGGTGATGCTGATAACTCATAACTTCTTTTTGGCTTTTCCTTCTTCTGGCATGCTGAGACTGAGGAAAATTAATATCACACTTGTTAAAAACCTGTCCTTGTGGCAGACGCAGAGCCTCCTAAAAGCATGTCAAAACATCTTGCTTAAGTGTGGCAATTTGCTAAAAGGTAATAGAATGGAAAACAGGACAAAATCATATGAAGACTTTGCAATTTCAAGATTTTAAATAGAATATGAGCTCAGAGGTGTGTAATGGGCTTTGATTGCAGAGAAAGCAAGAATGTAAGTTTTAGGAATCAGTCTCTCAGACTCATTTAAAAAATCCATCTGTGCAGTGTCTGCCTGCAAGAAAGCAGCCTCCCATGTGATCCCTGCTCTTCAAGCAAAGGCAGCAAGGATTGTTGACCTGGACATAATAAATCACTGGACTTAGTACAATATTGGAATGAAATATCCCCTAAAATCTAACCTGCTGAGGCCTAAAACAGCTTTCGTTTGTTCAAGTGAGAAGCTGCTGTCTGCTTGCCTAGTTGTATACTGTAATTATTCTTGTCTTCATAAAAATATATGATTCCAGTTTTTACTCTGTAGATTAAAGACACAACTGCTAATTTTAGTTAGTCAGGATTTTTTCCTGATTAATAAATGAAGCTTTTTTCTGTCTCATTATAAAATGCTCGTGGCTTCATTAGAAACAACGTGAGCTGTTTACACTCCTGATCTGACTTAAAGTGTAAGTGCAAAGCAAAACAAGAACAATGGGAAGGATTCTCCCATTCTCACTTAATGTGTTTCATAAAGAAGGAAAACCCCTTCTTTGCAGCACCTGATAACAAGTTCAACTAAAAACATAGAGTCTTGAAAAAAACCTTTTTTTAAATGGCTGCAAACTTTCTTGGTCCTATTGGCCAAAATTGGCACTAAGTTCTCTCTAATGTAAATCCTGTACAAATTACACAGCACTTCCTCTGGCCTTAGAGATAGGTGGAAACCTGACCTCAATAACATTTAATCAAATTTGGTTGGCTGGTTGGGTTTTTGGGTTTTTTTTGTTTGGATGAAATGTATTTTTCCAATGGAGTCATTGCACTGCATGCTGTACCTAAATTTCCTCTTAGAAAGTGGTGCTGTCCTAGAGTCTGTCCTGTGTCCCCAACTCTATTGAGAAGCCTGTGTTTACCCTATCCTTATTGCTATGCAAAATTCAGTTCTTTGTCTCCACAATCATATCTGGCCAAAGTGTGTAATTAGTTATCTATAACAGTGCAAAGGCAAGAAATAAGTCCAAAATCAGAGACATAGATGTAATGGGTATGTGGCTTTGGGGGAGGAGAGGGGGGGCAGGGAGTGTTTTAGGTTTTCCTTCCCTACAGTGCTTCTAATTTATTAATTTACTCCTTACTTCAGTGCATGATACCTACTTGTTACAAGCCTGTTTTGCACTTGTATATCCCAAGTGCAACCATTCCAAAAGGGGAATTAAGATAAACAGAAAGAGAAAATTCAGGAGTCAAAAATGAAAGAGTTTATTTAGAGACATAAAGTCCCACGGGAGCTTTTTATGTACAGAACACAAATCTAGCAAGTCGTAGTTGCTAAGACACATGGATGTCAAGGCTCAGGAGGAGTGACTACCTAGACCATTAATAACAGAAGTAAATTGCACCCAGATATGAAACTGCAAATACAGTCAGAGTTTATCCCTTAAAAAGATTTTGCACATTAGCCCCATAACCCTGGAATTAATCCTTCTTCCTTAAGCATTCTCTATGGCAAGTAAAATTGCTATATTTGCTGAACTATCTTTCATGCCAATGCTCTGTGGCAGCCATGCTGCGAAAACGCTGATGAAAGAAGAGAGTTCATTTTACATGAATGTGGTGTTCCACATGAGTCTTGCTCTTATCATGTCCAAAGGCTTGATTTTATGGAAGCTGCCAACAGACCTGGTTGCTAAAACACAGTGACCTGAAAGATAACCTCGTCTTTCTCATGGTCTGCCTAATTAAAAAGCTAATTGAATACCAGCTCAGTATGAGCTTTCTCCCTGCGGACATGATCTTTGCTCAGATTTCAAGTGATGCTTTTTAAGCATCAGTGGAAGTAGGCAGTGGTCAGGGACCAAGTCTGAGAACACACAGAACCCATTTGAAGCCTCAGCAGGACATATTTGAGAATGAAAGCCCAGACTGATTCAGTCTTTATTTTTCCTAAAGGCAACTTGGAAACATAGAGCAGTTTATGGGTTTTCCATCACTAAGACAGATCTGAAAGCCATTGACATGGAAATGAAATTTCAGGTTATGATAATGAGAAATATATCATGAGGACATGCATGAGCTTTTTAATGGGCCTTTGTAGGAAAGGAGCTGTCTTAGGCAGACCATTATGTCCTTAAGGCTCTGTCCCAGAGAAGGTTCAAGTAGCAGCCAGAGAAAAGTAAGTGAGGTCAGATGGTAGAGACAATATTTTTTGTGATGAAAGAGTGACAGAAGACAACCTATAACAAGACCACAGTGTTGCTGTTGTTGCACAAATTCCCCAATGAATAACTGTGGTGAAACCACCTGAAGCCGTGTCAGGCCACTTTCTGAAAGTCTCCCCAAGTTATGCAGTATTTCCTGTGAGCAATGTACCTTTTCATTCAGAGCTGCACCTACATGCAAAGTCTGCTTCAGAGCTGCAGAAGAGGTTGGGTGAAGGATAGAGTTGACCAGAACACCCATCTCTGTTAAAAGTTGCTGCCTATGCAGTAGGACCATGTATTTTTTTACCCAGCACAGAGCAGTGCTGCAGCCTCCCCTTCTGCTCAGGATTGGAACCCTCCGTGACAGACCCCACTTCAAGCAGGAGGCTGGACTGGAAACATCTGGGTTTCCCTCCAGCCTGAATTATCCTGTGGCTCTGTGTCAGATCCCACAGGAAAAATACTGTCTTGAAGCCAGGCTGGCTTTGAAATTGGCACTTTTACTTGGTGTAGCTTAAACATGAAGCCTGAGTGGGACATCCATGGCTGGAATAAGCTCTGTAGGTAAGATGGAGGGATTCTGTCCTGAAGGAAAATAGAGGGGAAATAGCAATGCAGGTTTGTGTGTGGAAAGCTGAAGGATGAGAGGTGAAGCTGATTCACCAAGCTTACCGAGCCTGCAGGAGCTGAGAACAGAGTTGGGGTATTTGGAGTCTGAAAAGTATCTCTGTGTTTCTTCTTATAGCTACACAGAAAAACTATTTCTTTCAGGAATACAAGCTGCCCTGGCTTGCTTGTGGCAGGACAAACTGTTTTCTGAAGCATGGAAGATACAATCATGATTTGCAGCTGAACTTTTTAAAGCTTGAGTCTGTTATTTGTTAGTTATCTTATTTAACGTATTTTAGAAATACTGTCGTAATGTCTGTGGAAGGACATGCATAACAGTCAATCTGATTTATGCAAATTAAAGCAGGGAAATGGGCTTAGGTAATGAGGATGTCATAAATATCTCTGAGTTATGAAGTGGTGTATTATCAGAAAGGTCAGGAGCAGGACACAGTGGTTGCTCACGACCTCCTATTCATTATAAGTCCCTTCACTAATACCTTTGCACTGTTCCTTTTGTACCTTTGAAAAACACAGTGTTAAGCAGATAGCAGGAAATGGTGTCTAGGATCACACCACGAGTTAAATTAACTCCACCAGAGGTGGATAACTCCAGTGGTAATTCTTTCATGTATATTGGTGTTATGGTGTCAGATACAATGTATATTCAAATGCATTTCTCCAAGGAGAAATGAGGCCAATGAGCGATTGTTCCATCCTATAATCAAATAACTGTTTTTCAGCAAGCTGTGTGTTCATTGCCAGGAGGCACTCGTACAGGGAAAGCAGCAGTGTGTGCATGAGAACCACCACACAAACCTGAGATCTTATGGTATAAGGATGAGGGGCTCTGTGAGCAGCCCCAGCGATACTTTAAGGTTTAAGGCTTTAAGGGATTTTTGGGTTAGTCTTCCAGAGATGCTGGTCTGAGATCATGCTCTGCCTCTCTCAGGAAAGCCTGTGGTGGTGGTGGTTGCATTCCCTTCACTGTGTTCAGGTTAAGGTGATGCCTGTAAGGAACCAGTTACTGAGGGAGTAACTCTCCCTTAAGGTGTCCCTGTAGGGGAGGAGTTGAGGTGGGGAGGGCAAAGGGCAGAGATTCTTTCACACAAAGGAAGCTGGGTCAGCAGAGCACATCAGGATGTGTGCTTACACACATTCCTGTCCCGGGAATGCATCTGGCATGAAAGTGCAATAGATTTGGATGCTCACAGTGCCTGTCACAGATATCCAGTGATGGATGGTTATCAGGCAAGTGTCTGGGGGTGAGTATGCATTCCTAATGTTTATAGCATAGACTGCAGGGCTGGGGGGAAAAATTACAATTATTACACACATTTAGAAATAGAAATGGGATATGGTTTTTAATGGGCAATTGCATTGCCATTTTTTGCTGCAATATGTTAATTAGTAGAATCTTTGTAAGCTTCTGAAAATCCTTAGATGTAACAATATCTGTTAATTTCTTTTCCATTCTCCTTCATTGGCTTTTCCAAATTTTTTTACAGCAGAAAGTACTTCAAGAGCATCAAGTAAATAAAAAATTAAAACAGAGTGTGGATAAGCACATATACAAGTAGTTCTATATTTGAGAATGCATTTTTCAGACAAAATTGTTGAACTATTTAACCATAATTTCGGAATAACTTTGTTTTATTTGTGTTTTAGAGTTTATTTTGCTCAGTTAAAATTCATCATAATCGAAAGTTGCATCTCAGGTCTTGCTGAGGGGCATAACATTGTTAATTATTAACTTTGTCTCAATGAGAACTAAATCACTTCAGGAAACTCAAAGTTTATTTTAGAGTTAGGAAAGGTAATAGTTTTCAGCTCTACAGGGAACATTTTGTTCTACAACTGTTATTAAATAGTTAGGAAAGTGTGGATTGTCTTTGAAAGGAACTATTCTGTTGGCTTCTACTCAAGAAGCTGATCATGAAGATCTGGCACCTAATGTTTAGAAGCTGATTCAATCTCAGGAGTGATTAATTTTAGGCTATGGAGATCATTTTTAATTTTAAATTGTTGGAAAAATTGACTTTCCAGGAAAGTTTCTATTTGTGATTTTCATCATTGCTTTGTTGACAGTAGCTTTCTCTGGAGTAAGATTTATGATATGTAGAAGTTGATGAAATAGAGAACCCTTCTGGGATGTCCTGGTTCAACAAACCTGTCGCTTCTCAGTTTTGTTCTCTTAAAAACAGTGGTTTTCACAATCTGTTGGACTTGTCTGACTAATAGAAAACTCTGTTTAACGTAAGACTCATAGCATATGCACAGACTTTCTGATCCAGTGGAGAAACCACCCAGAGGAGAGCAGTATTTTCAATCCTATTGCACTCAGGTGATGTGGACCTAGACATTTTTTATCTTTTTTTTATCAGGGTTAAGGCTAGGTTAGGGTTAGGGTTACAGGTTAGGGTTAGGGTTTAGGGTTAGGTGTAGGGTTGGGTTAGGGTTAGGGTTGGGTTAGGGTTAGGGTTAGTGAGTTCTTAAAAAAGCCTATCAAAACAAAAGCAATTTTGAAAAATTATCGCCTTGGTTTAGGGTTTGGGTTGTGGTTAGTCACTGCTTAAAAGAAAGATAGAAACAAAACAAATTTTTAGAACTTTTCACATTGACAGTTGTGAGTATCCTTTGAGTAAGCTCAGTGGGTTTGGGAGACTCAAATCTCATGAACAGGGTGGTTGGTTGCTGTCTGGGTGGCAACTGGGCTCTCCACTGTGAGGGCCTTTGTATCTGCACTGTATCCTTTGCTGTCGAGTATCTAAACTACACTCAGACCACCAAACATTTTGAGTGATGGTGACCATTTCTGCGTGAACTGAAACCTTTCTACCTTTTCCAAGATTCTCGCCTATGAATGAATTGTTCAATTATGCAGCAGGAGATGCCTGGGGAGTCCCTGGGACCACTAGATCCCTACCTGGGGTGGTCATCAGCACACCAAAGCACAGACATTGCTCTACCCATAGCAGTGATCCACCTGAGGAAATGCAACATTTTCCAAAATTCCTCCCTGAATAGCTCCGGAAAGAGTTTGTTGTGGTGCTGTCATACAGACTAGGGTGAACACCATATCTCTGATCCATTTTTGTCTAAGCAATCCGCTGACTTTTCTGTGCAGAAACTAACCTGTTCTGTTAACCTGACTCTGTTAAAATCCTGGAACCCAAGGAATTAAGGACATAAAGACACCAGATGTACAAGCAGGCATAGATTTGATTACACCACAATTATAATTAAACTTGAGTTTCTTTCTCATCACTCACAAATAAATTAAATGTGATGGCTTTTGCCCCACAGTAAACATAACAGTAATCACCAAGGTGTATTTCCATTCTTGCTGGTGCCTCAGGAAATGGTAGATGCTTGCCTCCAAACTCACACATCAGGAACTCCTTCATTTCTATCATCACTGGCTAAAATAAGTCATTTGCATCACCAAACCAACACTCAGTATATGTGCATGCAAGATATTGTTTCTCAAAGCACTGTTTTCATAGCCTTTGTAAGTTGAAAAGACAGCTCCTTCTTAATCTGTGGGTTGAATTTCAATATGAATTAAATAATAGCAGCAATATTTTCCAGTTAAGTTATAAACTTAACAGTAGCTACTTCACCTTTCATGTCTTGCTATTTGTGACACTTGAACTTTTGTAACATTAGTAGCTGTTTATAATAGTTAGGTTGGTGAATAAAGTTAATAGGGCTTTTTCTGATAAAAAAAACCCAGAAGAAATTATTGGAAATGTCTTGATAGTTAAAACATCCAACTTAAGATGCTTCATAAAATGTTAGCAATAGTTCAGTGCTTTTGATCTGTACCTTCATGTGGCAAAGGAGTAAAAAAACAAGCTAATGTTAAGCAGCCTTTGGCAAACATAAATGAATGTGTAGAAGACACACAATTCAAATTGGCATTTTCTACAAACAAAGGCAACTCTACACTGTTCAATAATTGAAAAATCCCTGTGGCATGAACACACATAATGAGGGGCAGCAAAAATGCTTCATCTTCCTTCCAGTGCTTGCTGTGGGTTTCATGGCTGGAGCTTGCTGAATTATTCATTGGAAACAGTTAACAGTTCTTACTGCGGATATGGCTCCTTCTGCATTCAGAAGTTAGGGATGCTATGGTTCAGTTAGAAAAGGATGTGATATGATACTCTCTGGGTCATCTCCAGTGCTCATATGCATAACATTGGGATGAGAGAATCAAAATGTCCTTCTGTAGAATCACAACAAATTTCAAAATTCTGTCTTCTCCCTGTTTGTATTTAGTCAGTAGTTTATCACACAATTAGGTATCATACAGCTTTCTTTTCATCCTGTGTGCTGCACAGCTTCCTACGTGGATTTATTGCTCCCTGGATGTGTGCTGTATCTGGATACACATTCATGGATCTTCATGTGCACATTTGGTGATGTGAAAACACAAAAAAGGACTGAACTCAAGGTGTGAAGCTTCATCATCATCATGCTTTCCCAGATATGCTTCTGACCAATTTGAGGCATTCTTTGATACCCTGAAAGACAGACAAATAGTTCTTTCAAGTGTATGTGAAACCTGGTCCCACATAACCAGCCACAACCACAGCTGTTCCAAGTAGTCATTGAGGAGTTCTGTTTAATCAGCCCACAGACAGGTTTGCTCAGGTCCCCAGCTTTAGAACCATAGCATCATTAAGGATGGAAAAGGCCTCTACATTCCTCCAGCCCAACCTGTAACCCAGTGCTGCTCTGTACACTACAGAAGCATATCCCCATGTGCCACATCCAGACATTTTTCTGAATGCTTCCAGGAATGGAGATTCCGCCATATCCCTGGACAGCCTATTCCAATGTCTCACCATACTTTCAGTGATAAAATTTTTCCTACTATCCAAACTAACCCTTCCCTACCAAACCTTGAGGCCTTTATCTCCTGTCCTGTCACTTCTTCTAGAAGAGACCAACTCCCTCATTCCAGGTAGTTGCAGAGAGTGAAAAAGTCACTCCTGAACCTTCTTTTCTCCAAGCTGAACAACCCCAGTTCTCTCAGATGCTCCTTACAGGACTTGTGCTCCAGACCCTTCCCCAGCTCCATTGCCCTTTTCTGGACTCACTCCAGCCCCTCAATGTACTTCTTGTAGTGAGGGGCCCAGAACTGGACACAGCACTCAAGGCATGGCCTCACCAGTGCCAGGTATGGGGGGGACAATCCCTGCCCTGGTCCTGCTGGACACCCTATTGCAGGCCAGGTGCCACTGACCTTCTTGGAAACCTGGGGAGATGCAGGCTCATGTTCAGCTGGATGTCTCCCAGTGCCCCCAGGTCATCTTCTCTGATGAAGTATAACTCCATTGGGACCATCTCATATCTGAACAGCACATTCAGGCAGTCAGCATTGGTACAGGGACGTGGAGGAAGGTTCATATTTTTGGTTATGATGTCAGCAAAGAGCTTAAGTACGTCCATCTCTTCCATTTTGATTTGTAAATAAATGGCCTACCAAAGGCAGATTCTTGTTTTGAGTAGAGTCTTGTAAATCACAAGCAAACCACTGACTTGAGAGAGATAACCTTACCCACTATGTTTTAATAATTCTTGTATGTAACTACTTATCTTTTCCTAGAAAAATATTTCTAAAAAGGGCATAAAATCTTCTATCATTAAACTTCGCCAATCCCTCTCTGCAACACTTTTTTTAAATTGAAAATGCTTTTTTATTTTGGCACATTATTGAAAGCAGGAATTTTTTTTTAGTACATGTTAGAGTGTCTTGAGAACTGCATGCTAAATTACAGCAGTCTGCAAGGTACCTGAATATTCAGAAAGGTTTTTGTGTTATTCTCACAGTGACAATGATTGTTTTCAATTTTTTGGATGTGGGGAGGGAGAACTCTCTCTTTTCCCAGTTCTTTTTTTACAATTCGATAAGCCAGTAGAGGCTTGTGTTGTATTATAAGCAACAAAGTTGAATAGTTAGGGAGAGAAAGGGAAAGGCCAACACTAGCATATCTACATGCTGTAGTTTTGAATGGCAAATATAAAAAGTTATTTATACTCTCTAGGGGTGGAGGAGAGCAAGTCCTAGAAAAAAAAATTCCCAGTCCAAGGTATGTCTTTTTAAGCCTCAAACATTCAGATATGTCCCTTCCTTCATTGTGTGTATTCTGCACTGGTTGTCCTAAAATTTTCTGTGCTCAGTTTTTCAGTGTCCTGTATTGTGTGCTATTATTTCATTTGAGCCAAAAAACACAGATAGCTGCTCATGTACACATTTGTCAGTGAAGCTAGCATGAACAAGATGTAAGGATTCAAATGAGAATATCGAATAAAGCATAGGAAAGGGAAAGAGACAGCACTTGGGACATAAAATAACCTTTTTTTAAAATGCCATTAAATGTTAGCAAAAGATTCATGAGGAGTGTCAAATAAATGTTTCAATAGAGCAAGTAATTTAAAGATGGCCAAAGTAATTGAGAAATACAGCTTTTCGTTTAATCTGAGGAAGGAAAATATTTATATAACAGAATGTTACATTTCAATATATGAAAAAGAAAATTACCATATACTAGTTCAAGCTCCAGCTTCTTTTAATATTTAAAACCATCCTAAATACAGAGTTTTCTTTACATGAAGCAAAATTAGTTCCATCCCCCCCCCCCATTTTTGGGTGAGATGTATGAACAGGGGATCCATTGTTTTCCAGACTTTACTAGGTAGCAAGAAAATGGTCTGGCCCAGCCTCAGTTCTAATGCCTCATGCACCAAATCCAACAGAGGCATAACTCCAGTCATGGTGGAGCAAACCTATAGCTGCTCACTGGTGCTGGTGTCATCTTGTCACTGTGAGAGAAACCACCAGGGCACAGCTCTGCCCCTGAAAAACTGCAAGTTTTTTGATATTTTTGATTTCTTCATCTCGCCATCCCTGCAAGTTCCCCCTGTCATGAACACCATGAGCAAGGGGTGTGGGGTGGCTCCTAGCTAAGCTGCTTTTAAGAGCAGCTTATTCTCTCTTGTCTCTGCACCTCTTGCTCTTGGCATCCAGCTCTCAAATGCCTGGGAACTTTCCCTGTCCTCAGAGCATCACTGCTGGTGGGACGGGAGGCCCTGGGACCAGCTTTCTGAAGTGAAACACCACCGAAAACCCAATAGGAAACCCTGTGAGAGAGACCTGGTACCTGAAAACAGTGGTGTGGTACCCTGCTGTATGAATTAGTCCCCCGTGTACCTCCTAAATCTTTTGTTCAACTGCGAGAGATCAAAGGTAAATAAGCAAATAGCAGAGTCCATATACACTTGTGAGTGTAGCAGCTGAAGTTGCCTCATAGGGGACCATAAATCCAACTGCCACCGACATTTAAAAGAGCAAAACTAGTATGGTCCATTTGAAATAGCACTGTATGCCAATACAAGTGACTCTATATATGTCAGGAATGGCATTTGAACACCATAAATCAATCCTCTAGATTGCCAGAAGGAGAGGAGGTTTGGTCAGCAGATGTCAAGAGATACCAGGGTGCAATAACTCATACGGGCACCTGCCTCACATTCACAGGTAGAACACCTCCAGAGATAAATATCAGGGTAACAGAGTCGTTATCTACAATTTTTTATTTTTGAAGAGGAGATCTTCAAGTATGGGGTTGTGAGAGTTGTGGTTTGGTTGTGGTTTTAGTTTGTTGTGGGGGGGATGCTTTTGGTTTTTCTGTTCCCAAGAAGCAGTAAAAGAGAGATGCTGCCTCTGGTGCTGTGGCCTGCTGTAAAGGCAAACATTGGTGTTCAGTGCTTCAGACAATGCTTTTGAACAGTAAGTTTAGTTGCTATGAAAAGGGAAATCTTCTCTGCCTTCACCACCATGTCCCTTTCCCCCAGGCGATGTGGAGACGCAGTAAATAAGACTTTCTTTACCCTGCCCTTGCACCATGTTTCAGCACTGGCTTTAGGCACCAAAGGCATCAGTTCCCACTGTGTCATTTATCAAGAAGCCGAATACATTGGAAGTGTGGATTCAGATTCCAGTGTTAGGACACAGTGCAGGAGATTGCCAAGTTTAAATGCTGGCCTGAGGCATCTCCAAAAGAGTTCCAGTTGAAGCCAAGGAGTAAAATGCAATAAACTGACTTTTCTACCACAGAGTAAAACCTACTGAAACCTTCATGTGGTAAATCGAGGTTCTGGTGCAGTAAAATGCCACATTTTCAAAAACAGGACTTCAAAAGTACTCAGTACAATCCAGACCTAAATTAAAGTGATGACCTTTCAGTGACTTAGACTTGGCTGTTACGAAATAAGTTTTTTTGGAGACAGGCACATCCCTTATAGAAAGGGACATGTTATTGAATTCTCCTTGTACAGGAAATTCTATTGATCCTTTCAAGCACTCCCAGAGAGGTGTCATGAACTGGAGCAGGCCCTCGAGACTGCATGTACTCTGAACAGTCTTCAGAAGTGGTTCATTCAGGGTTAGGATGAAGGCATGTTATTGCTTTTCTCCTGGTTTCTTGTAGGGTAAATGAATGTTTCTTCACTTCAAAGCTGTCAGTCTAATGACCCTTGCCAGAATTAATACATCTTTTATGGAAAACACGATTTTGTTTAATTGCACCATGTGGAAAATGGGACAATAGAGGAAAACAGAATGGTAAAATGATGCCTTCAGAGATATAAATACAGCACATAGCATTTTTGAAAAAAAGAGGGGGTGGGGGCAGCGCATGCAATTTTTCCTAAACACCTGATTACATTTGTGCAAGAGACAGTTGTGGTTTCTTGAGTGAGTTTTCGAATTTTTCTTTAAACAATATTAATTAAAAAAATATTCTTACAGAAAATGTCTCAGAAAAATGATATTTCAATGTTCTTTTCCTAATAGAAAATTAACTCCAGGAAAATGGTTGGAAGCTGTAGCTTTCCTGCTCTGGGAGAAAGCAGGCTGTCTGAAACATGTTCAGGTCAGCTGTTGAATTTACTTATTACTCAGATTTTTCACTTAGAGATAAGTTTTAATTCAAGTCTTAAAATCCTGACTTTTTGCCACAGCCTTTTTTTCATTTTTAATTAATGGTGCTTTATAAGGACCTTTTGGGCTTTAAAGCAGAAGGTGGTGGGAATAAACAGGTTTTACATAGATCTACAAGTTTCATAAATGTAAAGCATATATGGGACAAGAAAAGGAAGGTAACATGTTTCTTTTGCCCAGCACTACAGCAAATAAAATGATTGTTTATCAATAAATACATAATGCACTTTATGACTGCATTATAAACAGTGGGAGATGAATGAATTTCAATTATGCAGACCAATGATATTGTGCCATTCATTATATAAATCAAACCTAGGTAGGGGCCTATAAGCTTTTGCTGCTTCACTGATTTTTATTGCCATACAAAATGATAACTGGAAACCATACAGAACAAGGCAAATTAAGAATCTATTGGGGGGAAAATGCAATTGGAAATGAACATCTTCCTGGAAGCTACATTCATGAGTCAAATGCCTTGTGAGATTTTATCTTCCATGCAAAATGTGATGATATTCCTGGGCATATATGGTTAAATTAATTTTCCATTATCAGCATAAAAATGTAGCTGGCCAAAATAGATTAGAACTGCATAATATGTTGGATCACATTTTATTTAGGCGGAGAAGAGGAAAATATTTAATTTCAGCCTGGGATGATATTGAGCAGAATAAATGATTGAGTTCAAACAAAGAGATCATGCTTCCTGGGTGTTTTTTCTGTTGTTGCATGAATGAAATGATCTGTAAATTCATGACAAGATGATGATTTTCTCAGTGCAGAACAGTGGCAAGAAAATAAAATTATTTCTCTGTGGTCAAACAGAAAGTTCTGAACCTGCTGGACTCTGGTCTCACCCTTTGAAGGATTATTCAGTTAGTTCAGGAATTATTATTCAGGAATTCAGGGTTTCAGCCAGTCAGCTTGTGCATTTTGAAGGCAAGGTGGGATGAGGTGTGCTGTGTCCTGTAGGGTTTTTCTGTAAGTGAACTCATCTTCTAAAGAACTCACCTGTTCCCAGTCTAAGCAAGGGGCACCAGGGCCATTGGTCAAGGGGTGCCGGATTTGTCCCTCTGCTACACAAACACAGCAACCCCTGGGGCCCAAGGATGCCCCTGCACACAACCCCACATACTCCTGAAATGGAAGACCATGTGGTTGCAAGTTAGAAAAAACAGCAGGAGGAGGGTGGTATTTTGGTGGTGGGGTTTTTTTCCCTTATGCTACTGTTTTACTTCTTGGCTTATAAGTGTTTCTTGAGGTTGGTCAGGGGATTTTTTAGTGTTGGTGTTTTGGTTTGTTTTTTTTTTTTTCCCAGCCACAATGCTGTGGAGGATTAGTCAGCCTTCAGCTATTTTTTTTATAAAAACTTTTGAAGAAGATAGCTAGCACTATGTCTTAGATTCATGTTTCAATGACAAAAGCACCTTCAAACAATCAAGCAAATATCTGCAGTAGAAGATTTATTTTGATGGCTATTTCTTGTTTCAGCCAAATAGATATTTTTTAATCCAATATTTAAATATTATTGAACTGGTGATTGCTTAACCTAAGTTGAGATTTAATTGGTTTTTTTAAATGTAGTTTCTTTTTTTTGGTGTTAGGTATTTCACTTCTTCAGTAGACCAGCTTTAATTTATACCTGTTTCTAGTCAATTCATTGAGTAAACAATACTTTGTCTGCTTTGCTGAACATTTTGGCCGATTTGCCCTTCTGTGGCCATAACTGAGTTCTCTCTCTCCCCCATGTGGTGGAAACATCCCAACATCAGTCTGCACTGAGCGAGCTCCTCAGAGGCTGATGGCACAGCTCCCGTGCGCCTGGCTTCCCGCAGACCTGAACAGATACTTCAGCCGAGGGAGCCTGGGAGCTAATTTCTGCTCACACCACCTCATGAGGATGGAAAATAGCCTCTTGAAACTGCACTTAATAAGACAAGTCTAGGCTGAAAGTGCATTGAACAAATCCTCTGTTACTGCTCATTGTGCAGCAGTTCGTGTAGTGAGTGCTGCGGGTGAGTGGAGCCTCTGGAAGAAATACACAGCCCACTATAAACACAATGAAAAAGAGAGGCATTTTCTCAAGATGTTGCAATGTTATCTCTGTGCAAGACCATCAAAGCAGTGGTAAGAAGGCTTTTGAGCCATGAAAGGGCTGAGCCTGTTGATATGCAGGGAGATGGACGTTAAATGGCTTAAGAAAAGAAAAATGATTCCTTCAGATTACAGGATTTTGCTGAAGCCATAGAGGGAATAGATACTGCTTTGTTAGACTGGACTGTGTTTATTAAATAGCAGAGCAATTTGGCTTAATAAAATATATAAGCTAAGACTAATGAAACAGTGGTTTGTCCACTGTAATTTCATTTTTACATGTTTTGTGTATCATAATTAAAACTGCTCAGGACTTCTTATACTCCATACCAGAAGTCTCATGTTCTCAGCTGTGTGCCTGGTTCTTGTGGATCTTTAATTGTTTTATCAACTTGTTTAGTGAAAGATATTCCTTTTCCTTGCAGGTCTCACTTATATCTATGGGCCATTCTATTTCTTAGAAACAATAGTGCCTTCCTAATTCAGATACATTCTTTGCGGGCAACCAGATGCAATGAGGGACACTGAAACAAACAGTTAACAAAATGGTAATTCACCTAATTTTACCAGTAACAGCAATGTCTTAGGGTAAGTTTAGTATGTTAAATCTGGTTGAAATCATGGTCAATAATAATTTTTTCAGTTTGAGTTCTTTTTGATACAAAGCAGGTGTTTAAACAGCCAACACTGATTTTAGCAGAATTCTAAATGTCAGTTTAAAATGCAGGATTCCTGTATTTTAGGGACAAAAAATAAGAAGAAAACTCTTCAGGGCAGTAAGGATGTAGTATATAAGAGTAGAGTTAATTTTAAAAGTTAATTCATGGACAAAATCCCCACTGTTCTCCCTCCACCCCCCAGGTTACGCCCAAGTGGAAGTGGAAGTGGCAGCTATTGTGGTAAAACCTTCCTTGGTCTGTCTATGTTGGAGTAAATGAAAAACCATTAAATGGATAATAGGAAAACAGTGCAATGAGATGCTCTGAGAATCCATCAATAAAAGGATGGCAAGCAATTGCTAAAGACAGCCCTTTCTAAATGTAGCTTTATTGCCAGAGGATGGAAAATTGAGAGAGAATGTGCGAACAATTGAATTTATGGTAATGGCATATAAGCGTATTGTGTCACCAAAGCAAAGCTCAGAGCAAACATAAAAGACAAAATACACCAATGTCTCATGGAAACCCTGTGTTTCACCCATTATCTCTTGGTACTGGAAACTGTAATGTTCTGATATTAAAATCTAACTCATTGCAAAATGCATTAGAAGGCAGTGAGGGTGATATTTTGCTCTGCGCCTGCTTTAAGGTGAATTGTTGGGGTAAAAGTGATTGAAGGCATGAGCTACAAGCAGCTTGTTCCTGTGTACTCCAAGTAGCTTTGTTCCTTTAGCTTCAGTGATACCTGGACAGTCTGATGCTCAAACCTTGGCAGTTTATGGGTAAATTACCTTGAGATAATTTGAGTCAATTTGAATTTGAAGCCTGTTTGAAGATGCACTGTCACTGTTGAACCAGCAGAGGTGACTACTAAATGACAGGCAGGAAGAAAACAATTCACTGATGGGCTCAGACATGGAGCCTCCCAATAACTAGATAAACTGGAAAGGGGAAAACGAACTTCTGATGCAGGTCAGAGTCACTTTCTCTGGACAAAGCTCCAGACAAAGCCTTAATGAGCTAACCTTGTGGCTGGAAAACCACAGGCACCAGCAAACTTTAGCTTTGAGACAGAGAGCACTCAGCAGTCAGACCAGCCTTGAGGGAGGGATAGGGAAGGCTTTCCCGTAAGGCTTATTTTGATTTTTATGTGGAAAGAAGTGGCTGGCACGTTTTCAGAGTTTATTTATGTGTGGGTTTGGGGTTTTTTTACTCCATGTCCCCACCTCGTGGTGCCAGCAAACCGTTTCAGGAGCTATGTCTCCCTTGATGACCATGGGGGTTCCAGGTGTCCCTGCTTCTGCCCTGTCCACACTGCTGCTCCCTTATAACCAACCCTGCACAGTACTGCTGGCTGGACCAGGGAAATGCCCCAGCATCAAAGGAAGTCTGGGATATTTTTATTTTTTTTAAATGTGTAGAGAAGCACAATGTATTTGGATGTACTCTGGAGAGAGCAGTGGGTATGGATGGGGTTACCTGACTGAGCTGCTAATCCTTGATGAGTTGAGAGGCTAAAGATAGTTCTCTGCAAAGCACTGAACAGGTGCAGGGTTTGCTAGATTTATCTCCTGTAGATTTTGGGTTGACAATAGTGCTTGGAAACAGAACAAATAGGAATAAAATATCCTGGGTCAGTACATGTTGTTCAGGAGCACCTGCTCTCCCTGAGTGGGCACAGACTGCTGAGCCAACACTCAGCTAAACTGTTTTTTTTGTCTAAGTCCTCTGAAAAGACTGAGCCTGCAGACAAGTTTCCCATACTAAGACATCCTAGACTGGATGAACACAGCAAATCCGTTTTTGTAAAATAATAATTAAAAATCTAATTTCTGGGGGTTACTCCTCAGATCTCAATAGCAAACACTAAGAATGGAAGATGGAGCATTTTGAAAATGGTAGAAGGCTGCTATGAGGTAACCAGCAGTGAGAAACTTGAGGTTTCAAAGCAGTATGGGCCCAAGGAGAGAACAAAGAAATTTATTGGAGAAATGAAAGTAAGTAGCAGCAACTGGTCTCAGCCTAGCCCCATGGAGAGCTGAGCTCAGAGAATGCCACTGAGTGTGAACAAAAATCCAAGAGTGTCCAGCTGATGGCCCTGCTGAGGTGGTGGGAGAAACAACCACCAGGCAAAATAGCTGTAAATCAAGCCTCTGTTTTAAAGGTAAAGCCTTGAATGTAAGTGGCTTGGGCTGTGTTCATGTCTCTTTCCTTGAAAACATTCACTAAACATGTAATTAGCACATATTACAGTATTGCTGCTATTAATTACTGTACCTTTCTCAAAGTAAAATATTTCTGATTTATGAGTACTTTAGGTGTTTGATGTTGTTTTTGTTTTACACTGTTTTGCCCGAAGCATTACAATTACTGTATCTCTGAAAAGCCCATAAATGACAAAGGCACTGCAATGTGAGCTCTCTTGAAAGATTTAAGCCTGTCATTCCAAGAAGTGTAGTTGTCTTGGCAGCAAACAAGGATTTAAGTACCTTTGAGACATTTGCCTTTAATTGTGGAGGAATGGCATCGCCAGCTGCAAAAATGTTTAACCTTCAGAATCGCTTGTCTTACTCATTAGCATCTCCTTGAGGCACTGATTACAAATACGAGGGCTGGGAGAGATACCTGTAGGATGGTTGCCTTGGCTGGGGAGCAGGCAGAGCTATAGGGTTCAGCTGAGTCTGGCTTCAGGGGACCTCCAAAGAGTCTATTTCTCTGAGTAGCTAAGGTCTGAGCATGGTAACATAATCTTACAGGCAGCAGATCCCTGTACCTTTAGTGGAGAGGGGGAAAAGTCACAAGCCTGATAAAGCTGGGGAGCACCTGTGGGGATGCTGAGGTCGGTGTCTGGTCCCATCCCTTTGTAGGGCACAGTGGCTGTGTCACATTGTTTCCTCCATCCTCACCTGGGGCACACAGGAGCTGGATGCATCTGGTGCCTCAGGTAAGTACGTCAGAGCCTGTGGGGAGGAGGTACCTTGGCTTCAGCCAGAGCACCTCAAGAACTGTACGCTTTTTCTGTACCACCAGAGATCTTGTGATAAAAGGTATATTTCTGGAAATTATTTTTTTTAATTCCACTTTCCCAGATTATTTTCTATACTAAAAAAAACTTTGGTAGCCGGTCTACATTTTTTTTAAAATCCCCGACAGAAATTGGAATGGATAAAACCTTTATGACTGTGCAGCCTCTCTAACTATACATGCTTCAAACCTTGCTTGTCAGGGAGCTGTGCTGGGCTTTGCAAGCACTGCTATGCAGCCACGGCTGCTGCTTTCTCCCCAGGAGCTGCCTCCCTGCACTCACCACCAGCACAGAGGTGATTTGGTGAGCTCTGCCAGGCTGCCTGAGCGAAATCACAGGCTGGTCATAATGAGTGCTCAGCAGGCTGTCCTTGCCCCTTCTGCCCCCTCCAGCTCCCCAGCCAGGATTCCTAATTCAGTCAGCTGTCTTTTAGCACGGGTCTGATTCAGTGTTGTATTTGTCATCCCCAGCTTCCTTGATTCAGTGGCTGAAAAGCAGCAAACACACACTGCACCTGGTGGGGTCCAACACTAGAAATGCCTGTCTAAAGGCTGGAGCAGGGCCTTCCTTTTATATAAATTGAGTAAGTTGTTTACAGGGAATCTTTTCTCACAGAGAACTCTGTGTTTCCTTGTCAATCACTGACTTCTGCCAAGTGCTCAGATCTCATTCCAGGTCTGTTCACCATCAACTCTGTCTTCAATTTATTCCATATAAGTTGAAATGCTGTAATTGGACTTCTCCAAGTCTACACAGCCTTGTCTTAAAGCATGCCAAGTGTCTTATCAAGGCTTTGATTACCTCTCTGACAGACTACAGACATCCTGTTTGTTTGTTTATTAGGCAGCTTCTTATCTCAGTTGTAGGCTTAGGAAACTCCGTCATTTTAGTTGCCAAGCTCCAGCAATTAGGCTTCCTGCTTTTCTGGTCTGGCTGGTGCTGCCTTACCCTGTATAAAGAGCAGAAGAAAGAGGTGTAAGAAAGAAAACATTACCACTGGGAGCAGTCAGCATTTTAAGGCAAGAACCTTGGTCATACACATCCTGCACTGAATCCTATCAAGCTGAGGTGGTGAGCAGAACAAAAAGGTGCTAACACAAGGCCAGCAACCAAAATGATCAATAACATAGATTACAAATAAAAAAAAAATTAAAAAAAGATAGGCAAATTAGAATAAAATACTTTTTGTTCAGAATTCTTTTCCTTGTGGGACAGGTTGAAGAGTAGCAGAATGCTCCCTTCCTGGGAAACAGTCTGGTTGGGTGGGGCTTTGAACAACCCAGCCTACTAAAAAACACCCCTGCCCCTGACAGGGAGTTGGACTAGATGATCTTTCAAGGTCTCTTTCAAACAAAACCAGTCTGTGATTCTGTAAAAATTGCTTATTGCCTTTTTCCATTGTCAATCTATACCAATTACACATTCACTGGAAGATGAGCTTGGCCTGGGGTTGCAGATATACATCTGAATCTTCATCAAATAGCAACATGCACATAACAGGCTGAAAAAGTACAAATTTTCTCATTTTTCACCCGCAATAATACCAGAAGTTAGAAAAATATTGAGGATTTATAAATGCCATTTATTCCCTGTAGAAGGGAGCCTGACTTGAATGCATTTGAGGGTGCTGCAAATTAGAAATGTTTTAATCACGTATTCCCACTGGTGAGCACACTTAACAGCAGCAAATATTTATCCAGATGGATGAATGCAAGACTTGGGTTTGGCCTCAAGCTGTTACTGCTGTTAGCCAGTCACATATGTCACTGGTGGGTCTTGCTGACATGTCATCTTCCTTGCTGAGAGAATCCAACTGCCTTCAGCTGCTTGCCAGCCCTTCCCTCCCCTCACTGGGTTGCTCCCAGTCCCTCCTCAGGCTGTGCCAAGTAGCTCAGCCACTGGAGAAGGCCCATCTGCCAACCTTTCACAGGGGAGCAGTTTGGGGCTGTTTTTCTGGAGGTCAGCAGTACTGCCAGGATCTTGTATGATTTCAACAGGCTACAGGAGCCTGACAAAAAGGTTAAATCAGACACTTGCCTGACAGTTTTAATTACCCAACAGGACAGTGTGCAGGGTACTGCCTGCCAGTGCTGCTGCTCATTTAGCTGCCCTTAAATGCTGTTCAGGCAGTAAGGAGTTTTAATAAATTATTGCTGAGCAAGGAGCATGGATATAGTGCTGTGTCATAGAACAGCACATCTTTAAACTAATTCCAGTCTTTCTGGGTCACGGTTCAGCTTCTTTCCTTTGAACTCTTGAAGGGGAGTCCAATCTGCGCCCATTGTTAAGGTCAGTTTTCTGAGCCCTTTTAACAGAGGCATGAACACCTTCATTTTTCACATAGAGAGCCTGATCCCATAACTCAAATGTGGAAGTCACCTCTGCGGCATGGCACGAATCAGCAGAACTGAAACTGACCTTCATGTGCAGAGTCTGAGACCCAAAAAGTGTTACTTCCATATGTAGCTTCCATCCTCCTGACAAGTTTCCGTAGTAAGATTAACTGTAGCTGACACAATTTTAAGGCTAAATCCTGAAAAAATCTGGAATAAGGCAGGTGGAATTCTACTGTTAAAAATGCAATGGACTATTATGGAAAGGCATTTTGAGAATGATGACCATAATGGATGATGATCATAATGGCAGCAAAAGTGCATCAGGACTAAGTTGTCAGAGCAATTTCAGGGCAAGTTTTGTTCCTGATTTCCAGAAGAAAAAAAATTCCTGTGTTCTGGCAAGCTTATTTAGGCCCAGAAAACTGGACACTTAAAATTCCTTGAGAGCTATGTAGTTCTGGATTAAACTGTACAGGCACAAAATGTTTCCTTTGACTGATTCTCCATGGAAAGGGTGGGGATCATGGATGCCAGTTGAATTTTCCACTGGAGAGTCACAGGAGGCTGCAAAAGGCAATGGCAGAGGTGCCCTAACCAGCCCTTCTCCCCACACCAAAGCAGGAACACCAGCCTCGGCATGCAAAGTAGCAGCTTTAAAAAGCACCCCCAACATCAGCTCCATAATTCAGAGGTCTCTCCATTTAATGTGCTCAGGAAAGATAGGCAGGGCACAAAATCCCAAATGCCTGGAAACCAAGGAGGCTGGAAAAGCCCTGGCATTGCTGGCCAGAGCAGGTGGCTGTTTGCCCATGGCAGGGGCCACATGTGCTCCATGAAGTTTGTTCCCAATGGCCTGACAAGCAGGGCAGTGGCCCTACTTCTTAGCCTCGCTCTGGGTTTACTGCTTTGGGCTTGAAGTTAATATGATTTGTCATAAAAAATATGCACACTGACCATCCATGTTAATAATTAACTTAATGAGGATCTAACCACATCTAGCCCATCCCAGAGAAGTTAATTGAGGGGATTGTGTTTATAATCTGTCTTGAGAGTCCTAATCTTCTGTTCTGACTCCACCAAGTCACGGATTGATTGACTGATTGATTTTGGTCTCTTGGAGCACAATAACAGCTTCCTGAGACAGACTTTGGCAGTTTCCCAAAGAAAAAGTACACAGCATGGGGAACCAGGAAAAAAAAACACAGGCTTCTCTGTGGTGTTTAAATGTGGGTTGCTAAATCCTGCTTCCTAAAAATGCGAAGCAGTAAATGTCAAGCTTTTAGGTGTGCTTCAGGTCCTATGGAAAAGCTGTTGCTGTTGGCAAGGAACTTGTGCTGTTTTGTACAGACGACTGATGGTGAAGTTTTTTTCTGAGAATTGGTGTGGGGGGTTGAATAAAACAAAATAGAAGGTCATGCCTGCCTCTTGGGGGGTGGTGGGTGAGGTCTTGCAGAGGCAACTCCCAGGTCTGGGAACCTCCAGAAACTGCCTGGCTGCTGGAGCTGTTCTACACAGAGCAGGTCAGGGGCTGGCAAAACATGATTCTTGTGAGGGAAGGAAGGAAAGGTCAGCCATAGAGAAATACTACTGAAATCTGCAACTGAAAATGGAAAAGAAAATGCAGGAAAACATGCTGGGGAACCTGTTAAGAGATCTAATTCTTCATGTTGTGCCAAAGTCAGAGCACCTAAGTCAATAGCACCTAAGCTATTTTTGGTCTATATTTTTTAGAGGTAATAATTTTAGTAATAAGATCACTAATATACTTGCTCTGTTCAACACTTTGTCCTTTCTGAAACAGCTGATGACTTCCCTGAAAAAAAAAAAAAATCCTAGTTCTTTCCTGTGGGCAACCAGTGTGCCAGTCCCATAAAGCTCAGCATGTATTTTTTCTGTTCAGGAAAAGTAAGCAATCCTCCCTAGGATCCCAAGGAATACACTTGTTGCAGCCAGAGTTTTCAGATCTGGGCAGCATTCACACTGGTATAATAAAACTTACCTTCTGGGTGAATGGGCCGCGTTCGTAGATTGCTTCCTTCCCTTTTTGTTTCATTTATGGGTTGTTAAAAGCTTCTATTGTACAAGCCACTGAACCATATATGAATTTTCTTTGAACTTACATTTCTCTCATTATTCACTTCACTCTTTTCAGCTTCTTGGGAATGAGAGCCAGTGCAAAGCAGGAAGCCTGTCAGGGAAGTACAATATCTGAGGGTGTTACGAGATTACAGCCCCAATCTAATAAGGATAGATTAGTTTTATTTCCAATTTAGCCATGAGCATTTCTGGTTGAGCCAGATATTAAATCAGACTTCTAAAATTGTACCTGTACTCAGAGCAGCTGGTCAGCTGTACTGATCTCCAGGCTCAGTACTTGCTCTTGCATCTTGAAAGACCACAAGGCAAGACATGGCAGCAGCACTACAAGCCAAATGTGTCTCTGGTGTATTCAGGTAAATCACAGACATCAGCCTGAAGCGATTTTGATCCAGCCTCCTGCAAACAGATCTATGGCTTCAAAACTTGTGTTTCTCACGCACTTCCATGGTGGGTTTTTTTTATTCCTCCTTTGCAAGCTCTTTGCTGCATGGTATCATCTGTTAGAGAAATACACAATGTGACTCAGAGCAATTTTATAGGGAGAAAGGATGACTGGTAATGGTCACAGCTGCCATAGTTTGCATGATGTTTGGTACTGCAGCTGCCATGCAGCTGAGCAGAGGACAGCAGAGGAAAGGGTTCTCTGGAGAGTCTGATTCACACAGGTCAACTTTGTTCAGTTCTGTAATGAGATTTTTTTTTTCTTATTTGCAATTAAAATGTCAAATAGACTATTTGATTTGTGCTCAGTCACAGTGCAATTCTCCAGCTTACTGACTTCCATAAGTCTTGCAAGATGCTGCCTTTTTTTTTTTTTTTTAATCCAATTACAGTAACAGACTGAAATTCATTTACTGAAATCATTGATTTTCCAGAGGGCAGAAGGTGGCTTCAGCCTTTTGAGAAAGAAGACTTGGGTAGCATGAGTGGCTTCCCTTGTCTGCAGAGTGGTGCTTTTTTGGGACACAGTCTGGAAGCACCCAGGAGCTACCCATCAACTTGGGCAGTTAAACTCACCGAGCCACTACATATTCATTTGAAAATGGAGGCAATCATGCAAAATAGAAGTTAACTGCTCTGCTAGAGGTCTCAAATGATTTCATTGCCATTAGCGGCACTGCTAAGCTTAATCAGCTGTGGAGAAGCTAAAGCATAACCCCATTTCAGGCAGAGGAAGAGCAGTGTTCAGTCAAGTGGTGCCCTTGTGTCAGTGGGTCACAAGCAGGCTCCTGGCAATGGTTAGGGTACACATCAGTGACTGGGATGGAAATAGTATTGAGGACAAGGGGTCAGACTGCGAGGAGGGCTAGTGGAGATGGCTACTAACCTACTCGCCTTTTTCAATCAAAACGCCAGGGGTGGCACTCGGGGTGGCACTCGGGGATGATTTTCATTACTTGGTTGTCCTTTCTCCGTTTTATGCAAAAAATATGTGAACAGCGACTCTTTTAAATCCTCATTGGCTGAGATGTGAAGTTTCACTGAAAGAAGCAGCAGCAGTGCAGGCCCTGGCTAGCATTCTTTTGGGACATGACAGATTCAGCTATAAACTGAAGATATATTTTACATGAACAGTGACTCTTACAAATAAACCTAAAAGTGGAAGTCTTTCTTATTTTTAGTGGTGGTTGAAACTTTAGGAAGTCATATTGAATGTTGAAAGAAAGGTTTTCTGTTGAAAACCATCTTAATTCTCTATCCTTTTCTTCAGCTACTTGGCCAGGAGCAAGTCTGGAAGGACTCTGGTGTTCAGTGCACGTTGCTGCACTAAAAACTCCTTGCAGGCTCCTTCGGGCAGGTTCACGTTATGCTTTCTAGCACAGAGTGAACCAAAAGGATTCACATCTGCAATTGCTGCATGTTACTCTGCTTATGGTGTGGGAAATAACATGCAGAAATATCCAAGAAGTTTCCTACTCTCCATTTTACCTTCTAGCTGCTGCTGTGCTGTGTTTATCCCACCTGACTGCAGGCTGTTGACTCCAGTGAGATACCCAGATTTAGGAATGCATTCATCCCACGCTGTGCTCATATAAGCAGCACTCAGCTCTGCGCTGCCTTCTGGAGATGACTCCCCTCTTTCCAGGACCTGGGTGAGGTGTCCTGCTCTGCAAGGCTCCAGGTTAAAGCACCTCAAGGGTCCAAGCACAGGCTCCACTGAAATACGCTTTCTTCTCTGCAGAGTCAGGCTCAACATGAGAAACAACCTCTGTTTTCCTTTTCTCATTTGCACTTCACCACCTTTCCTAAAGAGACAGGGAATTATATTTTAGTGGACAATTTAATAGATGATGGATGTGATGGGAGCAGTATCTCATTTTCCTGTGGTTGCTTCTGACATGCTGATAGCATGAAAGGTATTTATAGGCTACAAAAATACTGTATGCAAACAAATTCATTAACATGTGATGCTTTCAAAA
This sequence comes from Erpornis zantholeuca, assembly GCA_013400515.1. Lineage (NCBI taxonomy): Eukaryota > Metazoa > Chordata > Aves > Passeriformes > Timaliidae > Erpornis > Erpornis zantholeuca. The sequence continues at coordinate 40,691 of VZTN01005675.1, read as the reverse complement.
TATTTTGTCTAAAAAAAGTCCAAGTTATGGTTCTCAATGTCACTGTAAACTTGGCCTTTTGTTGTTGTAAATTATTTGATTTTTTTTTTAAATAAAGACAGCTGTGCTGCCCTCAAATTGTCACTGCTACTTTATCTGAAGTTAACTTTCACACCTTTAATCTTTTCTGTTTGATGTGTTTCTTCAGTAGTGAATTCTAACCAGTTTGCTGTGTTGCGCCCTTGCCAGGTGGCTGTGTGCCTTCAAGAAGATATTTGCATACAATAGTATGGATGAATTTAAATTAGCTGAGGAACACAATCCATTGGAGATAGTCTGTGTGGTAAAATGAGCTGTACAACCCTTCTAGGTCTATATCACTTCAGAAGTGAGCTTAAGCTTTTTCGTTCTGACCAAGTGGTCTGTTGCTTGTCTTGTTGACTCCCTCTGTCATGCACCACTCAAGACAAAGCCCCACAAGCTGTGTCTGAGAAAAGTTCTTTCACAAGCAGACTCCTCTTGCTGGAGTGATTCACAAAAGTTGCTCCAGATCTCTGAAGCTGCTGCCAAAGTGACTGTGGGATGACATGGCCCTACTGGGAGGCTCAGTGGAATCTTAACCTTGTAGTCTCACATGAGCAGGTGTTTCCCAGCACTGGCAGTGGGTTATCCTTTCCAAACAAATGCCTTTTTCAAAGCTATGGGTGCCATTAGATTTTGTTACACAGTTCTTAATCTACTTTGAAATATTTTCTTACAACACCTGGAAGATGAGACGTCTGAGTGAAAAGCCTTTAGCTGATGTTGTTGAAAACGGTGGGGAAGCACAGCTTGTGCTGTATCTGGAAAAGAGAAAGTGACCAAAGAAAGCAGGGCTGGTCTCATGTGTGCCTTCACTTTCATTTTAAAAATAATGGCTGTGTACAGTCTTCAGTTTTGATGGGAATATCTGGCTGGTTTTCACACAGTGATGTTTCATTAGTGTGTAATTGTTGGGTCAGTTGTTGGGTCAAGTGCCTGTTACTTGTTTTGTTTTGCTCATTGGTTGCACTTTTTGGTACTCTGTTTTTTCAGTAACTTGCACTTTGCACAACGAAATGCTCAACAGTTTACCCCAATGGAACATCATTGGTCAGAAATGGCCTTAAATGGGAGCAGAGGACCACAGGGACCTGTGGCTGGAATGGCAGAGCAGTTGAGGGAGCTCATTCCCCTCCATTTATCACCAAAGACATGCTCTCTTTCTCTGAAACATGGCCTGTAAGTTAGGCCATCTAATTAGAAAAAGTAATTTAAAAGTTGAAGCAGAGAGGCACCCAGGGCTAAGCTGTCCTTGGTTTTCTCCCATACTCTAAGCTGTCAGTGAATGGGGAACAAAACTTGGCTCACAGCATTAAACACCTTTCAGATGGAGAAATTGCTGGTGAGAGGGAAATGTGTGTGTGCCTTGCCATGCTGCCTCCAGACCCTGGCTGGAAATGGGGCTGGATTGTGTCACACATAGGGTGTAGGTGTGCACATGCAGCCACGAGGGAGGAGGAGTATGAGGAGGAAGTGGAGGAAACAGGGGAAGAAACCTTCTTCCCTCTTGTCCCCCACATGCAGAGGAGGCAGTGCTACAAGCAGGAGAGAGGCACCAGAGCTAGGGGTGGGGAGACAGAGGAAGCAGGGGGTCACTGAAAAATCCCAGTGGTGTCCCACTGCCAATTCAGTGCCCTGACCCCTGCAAAGCTGCCCCCCCATCCCGTGCCACCCACCCATCCAAGCCCCCTGTGAGGGGCTGTGGTCAAAGGTGCCCACCAGCTGTGGAGTCATTAGTGCAGGTTTCAAAGAAGTTCAAAACCAAAACACAGTGATGGAGGGGGAGTTTCTGTGCCAAGTGCCAAGCGAACCTGAAAGGTTAGTTTACTCTTTAATGAAATTCCTGCTTCAAAGTCTCCCTCTCTTTTCCACCAGGGACTGGTGCTTTCTTTAAGCAATATTTAGAGGACACCAGTCTGCAAGGGTAATCATCCTCGCCTCTGGCAGGAACGGCTCATGCACTAGCATTTCTAAAAAGGCTCTCTTTGTGAATAATTGAATTTGTCTCTGGAGTTCAAGATTTCTTTTTCTGTGGGAATGACTGTAGCTGTGCTTCCTCCTCAGGTACAGCATACTGTAATTGAGGCAGAAGAAATGTATTGCAGTGGAGGGTTTTGTGAGCATGATGCATAATAGGGTGATTGCCATGGAAAGAGTCATTTGTAGTGTTTAAAATACCTCCTCCAGTGGCGAACAGAACTGCAGAAAATAATTAAAGGAACCCCCACTGCCATTCCCTACTCCCATCAGAGTGGAAAAAAAACTAATGCTGCATGAGAAGTGCCTGTGCAGTGAGCACAGCCCCCCACTGCAGTGCACTGTCGGACACCCATCCTGGATGATCTCCAGAGCCCATCTGTTCCTGACACCCCCTGGGACACTGGGGACTATCAGCCAGGTCAACTGCTTGTCCAGCCTAAAACAACACACTGTGGTTCACACAGCCACTGACAAGATGTGTCACTTGCTTGGGCACAGCTTCTTTTCCTCTGAAACCTCCCAGCCTTGCAGTGATTTCTGGGTGTCTCTGGAATGGCAGGAAAAACCTGCACATCCCAGCTCTGGGACAATCATCCCTGTAGCTTGTCCATCAAGGAAAAGCCAAATCAGATGTATCCTCCTTCCAGCTACCAGCAAGGTCCACAGTCTCTGGATATGTTTCAGTAGCTCCCCTCGTCCTCACCATCCGTAACCTGGTGCCGTCCAACCATGGCATTTGCAAAGCTGCCTGTAAGTAACTGTCCAGGAAAGGGGTGGTGGGGAAAGAAACTCCTATAAGAATTTGCATTGCTGTGAGCAGGACCTCAAGTCTGGCTCCAGGGAAGAGATGTCTCCCTGCCAGTAGGCTGAGATAAGTGGCCTGTCTCAGGATGGGTTTTGGTGTCATTTGCAGAGGCAGGACTGTGCTGCTCACGCTCATGAATGTCGGCAGCAGGGTGAGTGACTATTTTGAGACCTGGGCTTAAGGTAGGAACTGGGGCAAAACACAGCTCTGAACTGAACAAAACTCCATCGTGCTGGGAGGTTTCTTTCTTGTCTGTCTTTAATCACCTAGCACAGCAACAGAGCTGGCTGCATTCAGCCAACACAATGAAACGTGGCAGCAGTATATTTTTAAGCTGTTATTTTAGGGGGGAAAACAAGTTCTAAGGGCAAGATACAGTGAGCTAGTAACTCCAACGAGCTGCTCAGGGGTTTCTGTGTCTTTTGAATATGCCACACAGCACTTGGGCTGTCTTGTCAATTTGTGATGTGTATTTCAGATCAATAAAAAAGCTAATTTAATACAAAATACATCTTCTCATGGTACAAAGCTTACATGACCTGATCAGCAGGAGAAGCTAAGGTAACTGCAATCATAAATGAAAATTCAAATTTTAGACTGAAGTCGGATTTTCTTGGACTCTAGTATCTGCAGGAATCTCTGGGTTCTTTGTGATCTTTGCTCTGAACTGGAAACCAGAACATATATATTTAGTATTTTTACTCCCTTCTGTGCCAATTACAATGGCTTCAATATTCTGTTCATCCTCAGCTTCAGGACTTCTTGATCCTCTGAGACAGATCTCCACCAGGTTTCTGAATGACAGGCAGAGATTTCATGCCCAGGGACAATTCCCTTAGCAGTAACCTGGGCATCCAGTGCATTTCCTGTAAGTGCTCTTAGTGCATTTCCTCAGGTAGGAGAGCAATGCAAACAAAAAAAGAACTGTGCAGCAGCATTTATTCTCCAAGATGTGTGGAGCCCTGACATAGCCTGGCCAGCACTACTGGCTCCAGCTGGAGCTTGTTTAAATGTGACACCAAAAGGTTGCATATGCACAAATTAGGGAAGTGGTATAGATGTTGTTTACACCTGGCAGGTCACAAAACAGGAAAATGACCGGAGAGTCTTTCTTTTTCACCTTTTACTTCATACCTTGCATGCTGGAGGTATGGGGAGCTCAGCAAAAGCTGGCAGTCAGGAAAAGACATGTCAGGACTCAGATCAAGGACTGCCTCCTGAGGGAGGGCCCTGCTGGCAGACAGAGGTGCCTGTTTAAGGGACTGTGACACTTGCCTTCCCTTCCCTGAGGAATGGGCTGCAATAGGCTCTGCTTAAGAAGCCTATTACAAAGCCCAAAGGGTGGGTTGTCCTTGGACCCCCGAGGATGGAGCTATCAGGGGCAACAAGCCTCCTTCCCATCCGTAATGCCAAACACCCACATCGTGAAGAGCCAGCAAATAACATCTCCACAGTGAGTACGTGAGGTGTCCTGCCCTGCTCTTTTGGGCTTGGGGGAAAGAGGTGTGATAAGCAGGAACTCAAACCTGTTTCTTTCTGAAAAGCTGCCAGCAGCAGGCCCAATTTGCATGACTTGCCTGCAATGAGATGTTTTGCTGGCAGGTGTGTGCCTAGTTCATGGAAATGCAGTGTGCTTCCAGGACAGCTCAGAAGGATGTACAGGTGACCTGCCAGAGAGACAGGTGACAGGAGTGCCAGGAACCATGCTCCTCCACCCAAGGGTGCTGCCATTACCAAAACTGACAGCTGAAGGACAGTATAGGGATTAACCACACCAAGGGACATTGTCACATGTGATGCTCAGAGTCATCAAACTGCAGAAAAAAAAATAATTCATGTCTCCTTCTTAGGAAGGAAAAGGGGGAGAAAAGTGAATGTAGAAACTCTCATTTTAATCTGTTTTAATTTCTGGAGATTGTTTTTTGATATTTTGCTGTATTTTTTAAAGATACTGAGTGTAGGAAGTCTAGAAATAGTATATGTGAGATATTTTGAACTAACACATGAAGGAAATGAAGGAAGAGAAAAAGTCAGCTTTTTTTTGGATGCTGTCTACCATATAGTACACAGAAAATACAGAATCATCAGGGTTGGAAGAGACCTTTGAGAAAAAGTCCCACAGCTAACCTGGCACCACCATAATCACTCCTAAACCGTATCCTCAAAAATTATATATTCAAACTAGGGTACCTGGCATCTTTTCGGGAGTGAGTAAACCAATAAACTTCTTGCTTTGAGTTAATCTGAAAGGACAAAGTAAAAAAAGTGGTTTTCAGCATGGGCTTAAAATGTAGGTAATGTTTTAATCTTAAAGGTTTCACAAGATGTGCTTATTTTACCACTCCAGCAGGAAACTGAGGCTTTTGGTTTAATGAAGCATTTCTTTGAAGTCATGCTAAGTGGCTGTGCTCACATCTGCCTGTTTGCACGGGGCAGGCCACTTCAACTTCCTTTTCTGAGGGAGCACCAAGAGAGCTACATATTCACCAGAACTTCAGCAAGTGAAGATGAAAGCAAGGTGGCTCTTCTTCTTGCTTAGTTTGCTCTCGGTGCCCAGTGCCACAGGTAAGAGTGCCAGGAGGACACCTGGACTGAGTTTATGATGGAGGGTGGTAAGGGGCAGGCTGGGGTTAGTGGGTCTCACTAGGGTGAGCTGTAGCTACTGGAGATGATTTTCTATTTCCTGACAACTTTCTTATAACTCTAGTTATAATGTGCAGCTAGTAAGGAGTAAATGGTGCTGACTAGCAGATTACTTGATTCAATATGCCTAACCTGCCAGAATAATCACTGGGATGAGCTCACTTGAAGTTAGGGCAATGTGTGCTCCTCTCAAATGGGCCAAAAGGAAAACTGCTTTCAATGGGAAAATAAAAAATACCTCTATGTCTCTATGTTTCATACCTGTGTATGCAGAGAGAGGAAGAGTTGAAACACTTCAAGGCAAGGGGAAATTGTACAGCTGCAATCCCCTAAACTGATTCTTCCCTTCCTCTTCTCCAACTAGCCCCATGTGCTACATTAAAGGCTTGAGAGACAAATTTGTCATTCAAGTAAAACATTCAAAAAAGTTGACTAAGGAGGGCTGCATCTTTGTCAGAGGGAGTTTAAACCAAAAGCAATCTGAGGAAAACCAAGAAAAAGTATGATGTGCACAAACACCCACCCCTTCAAAATCCTGACCATGATAAATGCAGGAATACTTATTACAAGGTGGGAAGAACAATTTTGTAGGATACACAATTTTCCACTAAGAAGGGAAAAACTGCATGTATCTGACTGGCATGGTAAGATGCATCTCAAAATCTGGCATAGGCTGCTCCTTTTTTCAACATCACTGAGGCAAACTGGTTCTAAAAATAAAGGAAAAATAATCCATACGTATATTCATAGAAAATAGAAAATGTCAAATGCAAAGAAAGGAATAGAAGCCTGAAAACATGTGCACATAAGAAAGCAATAGTAATCAGAGAAAAATAGGAATTGGGGTTTTTTCCCCTGAGGATGAAATCCTCACTGAAGTTACTCAAAGGTGAAAGTGGAGGCCTCTGTGCCCTTTGTAGAGAGCAGACACCTAAATGTCTGGGAGTTACTCTAAGAAATTTCAATTGGAGCACAAGTATGCTCTAATGGACACTATTTGATTTTGAAAAATAAAGTTGACATAAAATGAGCTTACTTATATTGGGATGCTAGCAAAAAGTTAAGAACACTTACGCACAAAAGGTTTTCATTTAAAATAATCTAATGTGCTAGGCTACTAAGAAACAATTCAAATTAAAATGTTGTTTCTACATGTATAAATTTTGCAATTTAATATAAATTACTTAAGTGATTCTTCATAGGCATTTTTTATATGATCCTTAGACCTAAGGCAGCATCAGCATGAATATGAGGGAAAAAATGCTATGTGCCTTTTGCCTGATAGTCTGATTGCAAGATTCCTAATTGCTTTTTCTTCAACTTTTACTGATGCAAAACTTGTGGGGAAATCAAGGAGTATTTCTTATAATAAGCTCCTTGGACTAACAAAAATAGTTTTAGTAATTTTTCTCACAGCACAAGGCTGTGAGACTTGTCATTTGGGGTTATTTTTATTTACCCTCTTACATCATCACATCTCTTAAATACAAGATGACCAGAAGACATGCAGCAGTGAAGCAGCAGAGATTAATGTTGGCCATGGCCATTCAGTAGCTTTGTTCTCCATGCCTCTAGTCTCCAGGTGTCCATGTCACCCTTGGGTGGACAGGCACCAAATCGGAGCCAGCTCTGTGGGGATGTGTCACTCTGCCCTTGTGCCCTTTTTCCCTGTCAAGCCAGAGCTGAGTGTGCACAGGGTCCCTGCCTGGCTCCTTCCTGGCAGAGTGTGGGGCACACTGCAGCACAGCTGAGCTTGCCTGACCCTGCTCGGGTGCCCCAGAGCCCTGTACCACACAGCAAAGCAAAGGATTGGTACCTGGCTTTTTCAAGTGGGCACTCACAGCTGGCAGGACTGCAGGGAAAATTCCCAAAGCAAATATACAGTGATGTTATATATTCAGGGATGATAAAATGCAATGTAAATGGGAGACAACAAGTCTGTACCTAAGGACTGCACAACTAATTTTATTCTGTGGACCTGCATGTCCTTTTGGAAAAGGGACTTTTTGTGTATGGCTCTGTGGGAGTGATTGATTACTTGTCTCACTGCAACAACCCCTTCTATAAATTCTTCATCTCCTTGAGTTTGTCAGTGCCCTGCATTCAGGGGTTTGGGGACTGCAAGACTCACTCATAGGAGGGAGAAAAGGATATAAATCAATTTTACTACAACAGCAGCTAAACCAAGTAGTACAGGCTCCTGCTGAAAGCCCCTTCATTTCATCGATCTATTACTCCTTTATATGGCACACTAAGGACTGCCACCTGCTTTATGAAATTAATTGAGGAAGAAACCACACCAGAGCAGCTCACTGACACTGAGACAGACACTCATTTAGGACATGCAGGAGCTGTTTAGTAACACTGAGAATGGCTTTCTCTGCTGAAGCCTCAAAGGCAATGGACAGGGGGACAGTGAAGTGAATTAGCCAGCGGGGATAGCTCATTTGTTCTTGTAAAAAGAACTGGGGAATAACTGGGCCCAGCTTCTGTTTTATTTATATTACTTGAAAGATTTTCATTTGAGCAGAGGCCCTCAGAGCTCTCATTTCTCTCCCACAAGTGTGACAGGACCTCCCTGGCCTCTTCTAGACACACATGCATTTGCTCTCCCCGTTGTCTCTCTGCAGTCTGTACTGGTGAAGATTTGCTATAAAGCTCCTTGCTGGGAAGCCTGTGGTTAACCTTGTAGGGTCTTCATAGCTGTCTGTTGCTCAGGCACTGAGTCCTGTCAGAGATGGCTTAGGAAAAGCTTTGTTTAAACCCTACTTGCACTGCAAATGATCCTGTTTTGTTTTGAAGGCCAGGCTGCGGATGTCATTACCCAGACAGAAGTGGTCCATGCTCTGCCAGGTACTGACGTGACCCTGGTGTGCATGTTCCCAAAACTGCACACCACCCACATAACACAGACACAGTGGTCCAAGACTGATGGCAGCCCGTCTACCAAAATTGCTGTACATCACCCCGATTATGGCACCCATTACTTCAAGTTTTCTGCAGCTCCTTACAACTTTCTGGTGTCCTTCAGCATGAGGAGGTGCTGCAGCAGGGATGACACACAGTCCTTGTGTTCTACCAATCCAAACATGACATCTGAATGCAATTGGTGGGCTCTGCATCTGAAAAATGTTACCAGGTCCCTTAGTGGGCAGTATGAATGCACTTTCACTACTTACCCATATGGGACAAAGGCTGCAAAAATTCAACTTATTGTCAAGGCAGAAGGTAAGTGATTGCAAATGAGATTTTGCTCTTTCATCACAGGGTGGGGGAAAATATCAGGATAGATAAACATCTTTTCATTGGTGATGGTGACTTGTTTGGGATTTACATTGGTGTCACTGAATGTTGCATGTACAGTTTCCTATTTACCAAGCACTATTTAGCTGCTTTATCTAGCTTCTGATTAGGAAACCTTATTTGTTTGGTGGAATACAAAGTTAGATAGTAAAGTAAAAAAAGATGGTGAGGCGGGTAGTTTCTGCATTTTCATTTTGGAGAAATGCTGTGGAGGAGACTGGACGAGCAGCTCAGGATATGGTGGGACTAAGGATGTTGGATCTCCCAACCATGTTGTGCTGCTTCTGTGGGCATGTGGCACAGGGCACCAGAAAGAGAAAACACCCTTGTCTGATTGAGGCTATGGGCTGGCATCTGCAGGGCATGCTGGGTGTTAGCTCCATGGAAGGATGTGTGTCCCCACCACCAAAATCACACTGGAGCAAAGTGGGGAATTGCTTAGGAGAATCACAAGAATGGAGATTTGGCTGCTTCTGTCAGCCAAAAGGAAGCTGGAAAGCAGCATGACTGCTCTTGGTAAGTAAGCCTCAGGGGAGAGTGTGAACACTAGAGAGGATATTTAAATTATCCTGGTAAAGGAACAAATTTATTTAAATCAGATGAGAATGGATTTGACTGCAAATTAAACAACAGCAACTGTCAGTGCAGCAACTTTGGAAACTGCTATTTAGTGTCAGCAATGAGGGGAAAAGCCCAAACTGCTGTGAAGATGGAACTTGCCAGGGCTGTTAAGCAAGCTGCTTGTTGTGCACATGGGGAATTGGATTTAATGACCCTAGAAACCTTTTTCTGACCCAGGTTTCTGCTAACAACCCAAGAAGGATTGAAGTAAACACAAGAAACCTGGCAGTGTTTTCCTTCAGAGCTGCAAGGCCAACGTGCTCACTCTGCTTGTGCCCAGGGCTGTAGGCATAGCAGACATTCAAGAGTTAGGAGCAGGGTATGTGCGGGTTATTTTTGGGGTATTTTAGTGTGCTCCTACTGCCCTTTTACCTGCATCATGAGGCCAGACTGCTTGTCCCCACACTGGACATGTTGCTCCTGTAGCAGGAGGAGGTCCTGTGCAGGACTCATACTCAGGGACATTTAACACTGATGGCCCCTGCATGGCAGTGGCTCCGAACATTTCTGTGCTGTTATCCTGGAGACACATCTTGGGCAACCCTGTGGCAGCTTCCTGCCCTGATGAACTCGCAGAGGCAAAGTGAGAGCTGGCACCTCTGCCCAGCTCACAGAGGATGGGTGTGTTTAAACACTGCACACTGGATAATTGTGCCTAAGATGAAGCTACTGCTCTGCCTGCTGTACAGGGGTGTGTTGCGGTAGGCTACCCTTTTGGAATGTTCCTGTGCTTCACAGGGCAGAGGGATCAAGGGCAGTGCAGTGAGGTACAAACCATGCTGATAGCCCTGTGAAACCCTCTCACGCTTCTGTTCCTCATGCAAAGTTTCTCTGTCCCTCCCTTAGTACAGTAACTGTGCTAATCAGGCATTGCTTCTTTTCTCTTGCCCTTGGTTGATGCAAACAGGTTCAATGCTATTATTCAATGCTGTCTACAGTGTGGGCAGCTCTTGTTCATATCAGCATCCTTGTGGCTTTTTTTCAGTAACTACATGATGTAGCAAGCTGTGCTACTGATGACTGCTTGCCAAAGAGAACTAAAAAATCAAGTTTGCTATGTTTTGCAGGTTTGTATTTTAAGGTCTTTTGCAATGAACTCCTTCCACTCAAAAGAAGGCAAAAACCTTAATCCAGCCTACAAGTGAAATGGATAAAGGTGATAGTTTATGATGAAGTACAGTTTTCATTTACATCAAAGTGAACTGAATCCAGATGCACTCAACGTGTCCAAAGCCCACAGAGCACCAGGCCTTCATAGGACAGACAAACAGACACAGAGGACTTTAGCCATCAAGCTGTTAATGAAGATGGGAGTCAGGGATGGGAGGGGGAAGCAAGGAGTTGGGATATGTGACTGTGAGAGTAGACAGAAGCTGTTTCCAGACTGAATTCCTAGGGTGACTACTCATCTCCATACTTCTTGTATTTTTGCACAGCACTTTTGCATGGTGGTTTATCCCAGCAAAATCTTGTGTGCAGTTTTGTTCCTGGAGAAACTATAGATTTGCTTGCTTTGTCCTTTCATTATCCTCTCTGCACTGTCCAGCCCTGTTAGGGCTTCTGCATTCTGTGTCCTGCTGCGAGAGCTGGCTCCTCAGGTTCTTACTCTCATGGGCAGTGGGGGGAAGCTGCTTCTGCTGCTGGCTCCCCTGGGCACAGCTCTGGGCACTGCGTTTCTTCACATCTCCGTGGCACAGGCTGCGTGCTGGCACCACTGCTCTGTGCTTGGGTGCCAGATACAAAGGAAGTTACAGTCACCAGAAAGTCCCTACTGACAAATAACATGACAGTCTGGGACAGTTGGATGTTCTCACTCCCCTCAAGATAAGAAGTGAATGAAATACGTATCTTCTCTATCTCAACATGCAAGCCAGAGCTACCAGGGGAGCAGAGCTGAGCAGTTTCCCTGCGGTGTGTGCTGGTGCCTTGCCTCCGAGGAAGAGGGAAGGCAGGTTTTAGGGCAGGGAGGATGGCAGGATGCCCCACACCCCCACCTGCCCCTTGGCCACGGGTCAGAGATGTCACCATGGCACTCACAGCATCTCCAACCCATCACCACTGCTCCTCCTGCTTAAATGCACACATGCACACTCACAGACCCAGCATCTGGACCACAGCAGTGCCCTTTTCACTGCATCACTCTGCCCAGCCTCCACAGCTGGGTGGAGCCCTGGATTGAGAATGGATAGGGTAGGAGATGGTGAAATAGCTTTTGAAATGGATAAGAACAGAAAGAGTGACAAATTTTGTGGTAGTGGGCAGGTTGGAGAATAACAAAAGGAGCACTTACACTGAAAAACAGGGTTAATCTTAACCTGACTGACATGCTGAATAGCTTGCTTAGTGAAAAGAAGGTCTGCAGATATCTCCAGAGAAAAGGAAATAGAGGTGCACAAAATTGATGTGAAGGTTTATTGCTACAGAAAAAAAATTTGTAAGATAAAAATTGAAGCTTCAAATTATTCTCAGCTCTGAGAGGAGACATCGTGATCCTGCAGTTAAGAAAAGCTTTTTTAAGAATTGCCAAAAAATTCGGGTAATGCTGTGAATTGAGTCTTGAAACTGCAACTAGAATCAGATGCAGGGCTTTCACTTAAAAAATGTGTCTATGGGTAATGGTTGAAAATTACAGTTCCCTTCTAAGCAAAAAAGTTCCTGTTCCTTGAACAGAAGACTAGTCAGCATTGGTTTTCAAATCATGATCCTGATTTTCCTTCTTGGGCTTTTTTGTTGTTGTTGTTGTTGTTCCAATGATACAAAAGAGGAGAGGCACTACCTGAAGAAAGTGTGGTTAAACGAGACTTTAGAAATTCCATGCCTTGAGGACAAGACCTCAGAAAATGTGTCCACTTATCCTTTGAAATGGCTAGTGGTAAGTATTTCTCATATCAGATATAAAGTTCAGAAATAACTACAGGGTATTTTTGCAGACTGAAATGAAAATGTTCTACACCACTGTGTGCTGTAGAATCTGCTAAAAATCTTATCAGTCTCGTTGGACTGTGATAATAAAGGGAAAATGTATAAACATAGGTTTGCAGCATATACACTATAAACAACAGCTGTTAAAGAAATAAAGAGGAAAATTTCCATCTTAATTGCTTTGAATTTTTCAGGAGCACATACAGAGCGGGTCTAGGGAAAGTGGCTAATGTAGCAAAACTAAAACATTTATTGTGTTGGATTTCCAGCGAGTTTTTCTGTAGTGAAGGCTTAGTTTCTGAAAAATACATGGTTACTGTGTAGGACAGTGAGATATCAGGCTGCTTTGAGATAGAAAAGTATGGTACTGACTAATGCTTTTGGTTTTGTTAACCTCTGTGTCATAGATGCCATGGAGACAGGCAAACCCAGTTATCAAGCTAACCAATGAAAAACTATTTTTAAGCAATTTTCTGTGAGATATGAAGCTTGCTATATTTTTGTACTTTATCTCACTTTCTAGATAAATATTTATATACATGTTTTAATGTAACCTTTTAGCATTCATTTCAGTGTGTAGAGATAAGTATCAGTGAGCAGTGTCCTCTAGCTTTTCCTGTTCATTTATTTATGTAGCACTGAGGAGCTATAACTGTTGAGGGTTTCCTTTAAGGTGACTTTCAAATATTTTAGGTTTTTTAACCTTTTGTGCTGGTTCATTATCTATTTAGATCTCCCTTATGCAGGTCATTCTTAATAATAAAATATTAAATCTTTTTGTAGGGAGCACCCTTATCCTTACTACTTCAATTTTGCTGGTTCACTCTACAAAGTAGCAGAGGAAAGGGAAAAAAACCCCAAAGGTCAGCACAATGATATATGTGGGTTGCCATGCATCATACAGAGTAAAGCTTGCAAATATGCACTGAGGCACAGATGTCCAGGACATGCTGGCTGCACTTACAGCTAAGGGTGGCTGCCACACAGTAAGGGGAGATAAATTTTAGTTATTATATCAGGTTTTTCTACTTAAAATTCTAAAAGAGCAAAGTTTTCCTTGAAATTTCAGTCATTTTTAATATGTATGGGATGTTCAGCATAACTTAAAGACTGGTGCAGTGAGAAAGCACCTCTGTTGCTCTCTCTGCAGGCTACAGAGTTCAGGACTCACCAGACACATCTATTTATTCCATATTTTGTTGTCAAGATGATGACTGCTCTTGGTATTGAAGTTCTGAGAGAGAATATATTTGGAAAAAAAGCCCAGGTCTTGCAAACGTCCACTTACTGCTGCACAGTGTGCAAAGGAAGCTTTTCATAATGGGAATAGAGCTGGTTTACAAAAATATTTCTCTGTCTGTGTGTGTCCAGACTTCACAATTTTGTGGGTTTTTCTGTACACAGGGTGAAAATGGCAGGAAAGAGGAACTTGTGACCAAGGAGCCCTCCTGTCCTGCTGTGTACAGGAACAGCAGCGTGCTGTACAGGCAAAGAGTCCTCCTGGGTTTCAACAATGCCCTAAAGGTTTACCCACCTAAAATCATTGATGATGGCAGAGTCTTTTCCTGCCACGTGCTGTACCACCCGGAGAGAGTCCAGAAGAGCAGCACCACTGTGAGAATATTTGGTAAGGGGCTTATGCCAACTGCCTGCTGCCTTGCACTTGGAAAGTTGACACTCCTCTCTGGTAACTTTCGAGAGATACTTGGGTTTTTTTAAATATAAATATATTTACCTTGTCATTTTTTTCAGCTGCAATGAGGTAAAATGTTAGTAAATAACTCTGGAGTTATTAGAAGAATTTGAGTCCTTTCCTTCAATTTCTGGTATGAAAAAATAGTAGATTCATTGCACATATATCAACCTCACTGCCATGCACGTGGCCAGTATCTTACCCTGATGAGCAGGCTTATGTTGGGATTATGTGTGTTACAGGGAAGCACACTGGTGATCAAGATCTCTGTGTCCCAGTGGCCATGCTGTCTGTGGTTAGGAAATCCTGGCCAAAATTTAGAAAGCAGTTTGAGACTACTGTTGTAGCAAAGTCACATCCTCAAAGACATGTGATGTTCACCTGCTGCCAGAGGCTCTGGCTCTGAAAATGAGGGTCCTGGTGGGGGTCTCAAACTGGTCAGGAGTGGCAGGGACTGTGTACTGCAAACATGTGGGCTGGCACTTCATTCTGTAAGCCTTCCCCATCTTTAGTTACTTGCCTTATTCCCTTTCAAGTGTCTTAGGAACTGCTCTACAATCACTAAGGTACAACCGAATCAGAAAATTGCTGCCCAGTTGAAAATCAGGCTTTATTTTCTCTTTATAGATCAGTTGGTCTGGAAAACATATTTCCAAAGCTCCTTAAGTAGATATTAAACAGGAGGCCTGTCAACAGTCCCTTGACTGTAGCTAATGGTCCAAGGAAGCCCACAACTTGAGGATGGCACAGCTATTCAAGGCTGATGCTCTGAATTCAAAGAAAAGTTCAATAGGGAGCAGCAAAAAAAAAGCAAAATGTGTCTGGAGGTTTTTGGTCACTGATGTAAAAGAAATAAAAATAGAAGCTAATGATCTGAAATCTCCTCTTGCGTTTGCATGATTCAGACACCTTTTAAAATCAACATTTCTCAAATAGCAACAGTGTTACCTGGGTAATCATTCAAGGACACTAGCATACTTGAACTCTCCTCCATCACTGCTGATGCTCTTGCCTAGATTTGTGCGTCTCAGCCTTTATTTGGCTTTTTCTCTGAATTACTGTGAGATGTGTGCTTAGCTGTGCAGGAACCTGCATCAAGGTATGACTACAACAGTGTAGAGACGCAAACTAGAGAAAGCAGCTCCCGATAAGTGCTGGCTGGCTTTGGACCAGGGTGCTGTGACACCCATCTCTCTCACAGGGGTGCTGGGGGCAGAACTGGGTGCAGGGGCTCCCCGAGAGCCCTGAGGTTTGTGGTGCGTGCCAAGCAAAGTCTCAGACCTCAGGCAAGCAGAGTCCACCTCTCAGAGGAAGTGTGCTTTTGTGCTCCTAGCCCTTTCACTTCTGAATTTTGCAGGTAAAATAACTGTTTTGCATCTTGTTTCACTATTTTCTGTTACCATTTGCTGAAGTCATTACATCATCCCAGCCTTTCTCCAGTTACTCTCTTGTGCTGCAGCAAGAGGAGAGGCCAAGAGCAGAGGGGCTTAGAGCCTCCTCCAATCCAGCCCACATACCTGTGCAGGGAGAGACACTGCCCAGAATAATCCAGCACTGTCTAGGTGACGTGGGGACAAAGAGCCCTTTCAGATGACAGCACCTCTCTTGTTCCTTGTGCTGACCAGAGAATAAAGAAATGAATATTTGTGTTCTCGCAGTTAGATCCAGACTCAAATGGGTGGCACAAAACCTGAAGATAGTGTATGTATACAATGTCAATTATATTGGTTATATCTGTCATCCTGGCCATTAGCAAGCACACAGCTAGGTAAAAAATGCCAGTTGAAACCTGGTGAGGTTTCCCCATCTTGGCAAGCCAGCATCTCCCCTGTCACCCAAAAATGCATGCAGTTGAACCCCACAGGCTGGGTGGCTTGAAAGTAAGGCAGGGAGGGCAGGCAGCTATTGCACTGCTGGGGTGTAAAGGACAGGAGGAGCAGGAGGAAGAGAGGGCACCTGTGGGAAACTCCTCATGCACAATCCCTCTGACAAATACTTCAGGCAGGGCTAAACACAGCAGAGACAGGCCAGGTCTGAGGCGTGCCAGTAGTGCTCCCTCACAGTTGTTTGAGGTGGCCTGAGTGGGGCTGAGAATTGCACCAGAGAGGATGGAAAAGGCATGAAAAAATCTCTCAGAGAAGTTGAGAGTCTTGGTATGTTGAGTAAAAGCAGACATTAAATCAAGATAGCTTTTTTTAAGAGGGTACTTTTGGACTGAAATACTTTAAAATATTTCTCTTCTAGAGTAGAGTTCTTTTAGATACAAGTTTCTGTGAAAAGGTATGGCCTTTTCATGTCTAACTTTGCCAAATATTGATTTCTCCTTTTTGTAAGAGTAAAAGCTCAGCAGCAGAAACTACTGAACTAAATATTGAGTTTCTGCTAGCTCCAAAACATTGGTAAATATCCTAGCAAGACAAATGAATGTCAAACTGTTAACAGGGGGCGAGATGTTAATTGGAAAAGATCTATTAGACCATTCAGAGCTATGCATGAGAGCAGCCTGCCAGAACAGTTACCCAGCAAACACATCCTCTGAGAAAGCAGAGGACAGCGCTCAATACAGGTGTGGAAAAGCATACACATTTCATCAAAAAAACAAAAGGAAGAGCACGCACCAGACTAGACATCATTTAGCCTCCCAGCCGACTTCTGCAGCAATTAGAAGATCCAGTTTGCCAGACTTTTCCCTCTATCTGAAAAATTATGGCTGTCTTCTGCCAGCCCCACTACCATCTGTATGGTTCTGGCAAGGAAGAAAGGAAGAAACAAGAATGACATCTTAAGACATTCATTTTCTGATAGAAAGAATCTATAACTGCTGCCCCACCCCACCCCCCAAAAAAGCAGAAAAACCCAAAACCCAGAAGAAAGAAAAAAAGGAAATTCCACTCAAAAAAGTACCATAAGTCCAGAAAATCCTAAGGCCATGACAATTAAATGTAAGTCATGCCTGGGTGCAAGCCATCAGTAACATCAGGCAGAAAAATGGAAATTAAAAATAACATCAGGAGAGTCCTTGGTGGATTAGTTGTATAAAACAACAGGGAAACCTGAATAGCTCACCTCAGGGGGGAATGTAAGTACCTGAGGTGGTTTTGTATCAATTAACAGGGTATGAAAAAGAAAATTATTTTAATTGTAGAGATTAAAGTGACATTTAGGTTGGAAAGATAAAGAACTGTGGATCTCCTAAGTAATTCAGGGAGAGCACTTGTTTCCAGTCCAATTTCAGGGCTCAGAAAGGGCCAGATGCACAATTTATCTGAGGCTTTTGTGATTTGCTATATATTAACACAGTTTCAACAGTCCTTACTTAACAAGTCAGTCAATATTGCTCCAAACCAGGAATCCCAATGGCTAATTTAGAAATGCTGGTTTAGAGAGGCTTTTACAGTTCCTGATAGCTTTAATTTATACAGTCAGCTGTGCACAGAACCAAAATGCTGCAAAAAGAGAAGAAAAGAGTTTTTGGTTTCATGTGGATGTGGTCATCCTCTGCTGCTCTGCTGTGAAGGTGGGCTCTGGGCTTCCTGGCAAGACAGGAAGCATCTGTGGTGGGACACTGTCACAAATCTGTCCAGGCAACACCATGTGGGTAGCTGGCACCCAAAATCAATCAACATTTTGGGGGATGATTCACTGGAGCATTGGAACATTATTTGGAGATACCTTTGGCAAGCACACAGAGGAACCAGCAACTGGGGTGTGTTTTATTTCATGGGGCCTGGCAAGGGTGGCTCTCTTGCCAGAGCTGTGACTGCAGGATGGTTTCAGTTTGTTTGCCCAGCAAAGCCACCCAAGCCTCGCTGAGGTAGGCGGTGAAGTACATGATGGATCCTGCGGCAATAGCTGCTGATTTTACCTTGTAAACCACTTCCTCGACCTCAAATTGCAGCTGTGCACGCTTTTATCTTGCTTGATGTGTGGCTGGAGGTAGGATTTACTTTCCACTCTTCTTATGAAACAAGGCTATTAAGTGCTATTAGAAGGTGTTACTGAGATCTGTGCTGTCCATTTCACTAACACATTTATGTTTGCTTTCCAGCTTACCCTGAGATCTTCATTAGCCTGCACGAGGGCTCAGCCAGCACCTTGCAGAAGGTGAGCAATTTTGGAGTAAAGAGTGATGCCTGTGACTGCCACCATGTCACCCCAGCAGGGCCAGGCAACTTGAGCTGAATCAGGCATAGGAGGGACCTCCAAAGTGACTGAGCTCATGTGGCAGCAGGCGAGGCAATGAGTTGGTGAGGTGCTCATGCCCTTTCCTCTGAGCGATTCCTGCCCCAGCAGTGAGCACAAACTGGAGCTACCTAAGGACTTCTCTGTTGTGTGGGCCTCTCTTTTAGTTTTGGTAATGGCAAAACCTAAAAGTCTGCTGAATTGCACTGGCCATGCTTGGCATAAATCATATTTACAGCTCATACTGCTGGCTAGCAAGCCTCTCTGGCTACTAGCTAATGGTGCTTTGCTTCCTGTTCCATCTCTCCAAGTTAAAGCTTTTGATCTGCAAGTATCTCCAATTAAGAAGGTTTTCCTTGGAAACAGAGCTTGTGGACAGGCAGAACCTTGTAGTATCCATAACCACCGACTTCACACAATCCATGAGTGAGTTGGTTCTCCAAAATAGTATAATTTTCCTGGTGACCTGTTTCTGGGTGTAGTGTTGGACATTGCAGGCTTTTGTCTGCACTGTCCTGTTGAACAGAGCAAGGGGCGATGCTATCATGGGACTGGGCAATAGAAACTTCCCCAGGAGCCTGTCTGTCCTTCACCTCCAAACAAACACTGACTCCTTTATTTATCTTTTCTGCCTTTTCTTGCAGGGCTTAAATCTAGTGATGATATCAGATTAGTATTTCTTCATAGGAAGAATTTCTAAAATATTTTGACCTAAAAGTGCCTGAAAAATAAGGGAATAATGAAGAGGAAAATAGGGGAAAGCAGCTATACTACAAGCTCATGTGCTGTTTACCTTGGCAGGGAAAGAGTTTCAGCTGGGTAGTTTCAGTCTTTGTACTGAATGATTGACTTCTGATGGCTTCAATACATCAAGCTTGCTTTCAACTAAATGTGGGAACCACTTTCTTTGAAAGAGGGAGCAAGAGGGGTTTGTGCTGCATGTGTAGCCCATGCTTTTTTCCTCTGTTGAAAATAAGAAGGCCATTTCTCTTATAACATTTCTCTTAGCAGTGTCATAACCTGCTAAATAAACATAATTGAGAATGTCCAGGCAGCATGAGGATGAGACCTCTCACCCTGATAGTGTCCAACCCTTCATTCAGCCTGGATATTCAAGTCCTACCCACCTATTGTTTGCTGAGAAATTAAATAGAGCATAAACAGATCTTGGGAACAATTGGCACAGAACCAGCACTCCTGCATCTAAAGCATCCAATTCCTTGTGATTTCTGGAAATCTCTTACATGTTGTGTCAGCTACCAACCTATCTAATTTTGTATATTCAATGTATCATTGGGCTAGGCAGCCTTTTTCATGGGATTATTTTCTTTATCTGCCTAACGAAGGAAGAATTTACATGGCAATCAGAAAGTGTCTCATTCTCCTGACACACATCATGCCCATTACCAATTCCAGTGTTTTTCCGTGTGGGTGTTTGTCACTGGGAGCAGGAGAGTGGGGGTCACTCTACATCTCTCATCTACATTCTACATCTCTCACTCTACACATTACATCTCTCCAGCCACAGCACAGGACTGGAGCATGTTGGAGTCCGGACACCCAGGGCAGCAGGTGGCCCTGGGCTCTCATTCAAGGGTGTCCACAATCAGAAAAATGAGGGGAGTGGGCAAGAAGCACAATAAAGAGGAAGAAAGTGCTTCCTTCCAGAGCAGGATTGTGAGTAAACAAGCACTGTCTGTACAGGAGTTTGGAAGCTGGCAGCCAGGAGGGAAGTGTCAGAGGCTCACCTAACTCTCATACATATATATATGTGTGTGTGTGTCTGTGTGTCTGTACATATATGTGTGTGTGTGTGTGTATACAGATGTAACCTAAGTGCCTTTTGCTGTCCCACAGCCTAACGTGAGCTGTGTCGTGAGGAAGGCGTTTCCCAAGCCGAGCCTCCTGTGGTACATGGACAGAGCGAGCCTGACAGAGCAGCCTGGAGGTAAAGCAACCTGTCCACAAGAAAACAGCACAGCTGCAGGTGTGGATCCCAGTGAAAGTCATGGCTGTTATCCACTCCTACCACAGGGAACCTGTGGGTATCTATGTGGCTGAAGGGGAGAGCACCAGGCCTCCTCAAAGGAAGCAGCTGGCAAATGGCTGTGAGCAGAGCCCCCTGCAATTGCATAGGGGAACTATGGTTTGGCATGACCACATCATTCTTGCCAAATCTTTGACAGTGTCTCAGCAAAAAACCTGTGGCTATATGAGAGTCTGCTTGCCAGCACCGATATTTTGCACAGCTCTGACTTATAATTTGGAGTGTAACAAGAGGGTCTTTTCTTTTTTTTCCTCTCCCCAAGAAATTTCTGTGGTACAAGAAGACTTGCAAGACAGTGAAGGTTTCTATGAGTTGAGATCAATGCTGATGCTGCAAGGGACCCATGAGACACCTAAGACGTTCTCATGTGCATGTCTATTTCCCTTCCCATGGAATGAAACAAGGAACATTTCATCAGAAGAAATATTTGTTTCCTTCGGTAGGTTTTTCACAGATAGGACACATCTAAAATGTTAAGAACACCAAACACATGTATTCTCTGTTATTTAAAATACTGAAGAAATTCCAAGAGTATAGAAGCTTTATTGTACAAGTCGATCACGCAGCTTGAACTCTCTGGCAGGTTTTTTAGCTCAAATCTTTCCTCAAGCCTCTAAATGAGCTAAGAAACTCCTGCACAAACAGAAGACACTTGTTTGTTTAGGCAGAATCATGCTGTACTCCCCATACCCAAAAATACTCTAGCATAGCCACACGGCACCAGTGAGCTATTATAATCATGTGTTTCTCACTGACCACCCGTGGCTCCCTGGGAAACCAAATCCTCAGACTCAGGGCTATGTTATACATCTTCAGTAAAACATGCAAAAGGCTGCACCGCTGTGGATGGTAGAGAAACTGCCCTATAACCTTTACTGTTAGAATTGGCTCCATGATTAGGGAAGTGGGGAGAAGTACTGTCCTGCTTTTTTGTGGAAGCGGGAGACCCGGCAGTACAGTTCCCAGCACCTCTGAGGATGCAGGGTGACGGGTGAGAAGGGCAGACAGATTTCCTTTAGCACCCTTTTGTGCATGTCTCCTCCTCAGGTGCAAATGCATATTTATACCTTTTTAAATGTTTCTGATTATGTGTGCAGCCTGCTGCACAGACAATACGACCAAGCTGCTGACCCCTTAACAGCATCCAGGGGAACATCACCTACCGTGGAAACTACTTGCAGCTCAGCTGGGTTCTCTTCTGGCTGTGTATGTTCCTTTTGGTACATTTTTCCACAAAGTAAGACTGCAAGCTTACTCCTCTGGAAACATAGCTGTAGAGGGGAGAGAGATAAATCATAATTTTTCTCAAAAATGACTCATTTCCCCCAATTCTTCTAGTTTTCTAGAAATGTACTCACATCTAAGAGCTGTCAGTTAAAGCAGTCTATGTTCTTGCCTGCAGGCTATGCTAATGCTAAGATAGATCCATTCTGTATAAAAACGTAAAAAGTATTTAGTTGTGACAGAAAGGAAAGAATTACATTAATTCTCAGCCATACCTTCTGAGAAGGTGAACAGTATGACACAAGCCCAAACTAAATTTTCAGCCATTATAAATACTTTTAAGAACTGCTTTAATCTTTCTCTTTTTTTTTCTTTCACAGACAATAAGTCTAATGAAGCCTCAGTGGAAGTTTTTACTACCACAGTTTCAAATGGTAGGATAAATTTGAGAATAAAATAACTTGGGTTGTGTTCAATGTGCATTTGAAAAATCCTAAAGCTGTTGTAGCATTTACTACTCTAAATGGGTAGTAAGGTATCCCTTTCTGCAGCTCTAATTTCAGAGAAAATACTTAAACCAATATTTTGGTGATGTAATCTATCATAATTAAGACCAAGCATAATTAAACTCCAGCCTTGAGGGGCACTTAGTGTTATTTGTGGTGCTTCAGCTGGCATTTGAATATACCTCTTTTAGTACTGAACTAATAATTAAAAATAACAGCCCTGCTAATGGAGGTTCTACCTTCTGCTTAAGTACACAGCCAAGATCCTCAACATGTTTGGTGTGTTAAAGAACTGATAGATGCATCTTAATTTGTGTAAATTTGGTAAGTCCCTGCTCTTCCCCTGCACGTTTGTCTTATTATCAGCTTATTGCAGACAGATAAATGTTCTCTCCACACCTCAGCTGAAGCCCTTTGGAAACATCTCTCCTGCAGCAGTTTGCTCTGCTCCGCGTGGCAGGCAGCCACACTTTAGCAGGGGTTTACATGAGTGTGCCAGAGAAATGCTGAAAGCAGATGGCATGAAAAAAAGTGTGGGTTTTGTGGGAAAAACTTGTGCAAGTGCAGGTTGTGGCAGGCCCTGGGGGCTCAGCCAATACCCACTGGGCACCAGAAAACAATCCCAGATATTGGGGGGCCCTGAGATAAGGAGACTTTTTCCTCTGCTGGCCCCTGCAAGGTGATCTCTCAAAGGAACCCTAGCAACTTGCATCAGGCCCCCACCCTGCTTTGCCTTGCACATTCTGCAGAACCATCTGGGAGCCAGGCACATCTCAAAGAGCCTCACTGCTCTGGTTTTTAGACCTGTTACTTCTTTGGTAAGGAGCGTTTTACATCAGCCAGCTACTGTGAAATCCCTGTTAGTGCAGGCAAGGACAAGCTGATATGCAAATGGATGAGCAGCAGTCATAGGAGGTCTAAGTGTTAGCACAGAAAAGCAGCTGGGGAGTGGATGGTTACCTACTTATGCTAAGATCCAGTCTGCAGAGAGTCCCTCCCACCCAATGCCCTCCACATGTGCCTGACCAGACAGAGGTACCTTCTGGCTGCCTTCCCAGATATGTTTTTCTAATGGAGTGTGTGAGCTTTTGTAGGTCACTTCCTTCATGGACCTCTTTGGGGAGACATAATCCATCCTCCCAGTCTACTCGGGGAGTACTTTGCCTCTCCTGATGGGAAAAAAAAGAAGGAAAACAGACATCTCAGGACATATATGCTGCTTGGGCAGGAGGGTGTCTCTGCCGAGCTTGCCTCTGTGGTTAACTGTTCTTTAATTAGAAGGAATAACTCCCCCTCCTCTTCTCTGAGGACTCAGTGAGTGCTTTTCAGTGCAGAGTTTCTCTGAAATTTCCTCTCAGAGTTGCAGCCTCTGAAGTGCCTCATGGATGGAGCTGTGCAGGTGCCACCACCAGGTCATAAATGTTATTTCAGCATCTGTGCTAATAAGGTGACTCTCTTTGTATGGAATAAACCCATGGCATTCATTTCTGATTTTTAAGTTGAGGTGCCAGGGGCTCCAAAACCTTTTCCCAAAAGTCTTTGTTTTACCTAGGGATTTCTCAGCACAGTTACCTCAGGTGCTTCATGTTTCTTTCCGGACTACTTGGCTGAGTTGTGCATGGCAAGATTATTTGAAAATTAGGTGTGATGAACTTTCTTGCTCCTGAACCCTTGAATCACCCACTTTCCTAAAGAAGAATAAACACCTTTCTCATGCTGAATATTTGCTCTGATTTGTTATAGACTTCAGTAATTCAATACTTACATCACCTATCATGACAACCTCAAGTAAAGGGGGAGAATGCTTTATTATTTATTCAATACATGTAGGATCTCTGCTTGACCACTGCCTAAATGTCATGTACTCAGAGTCAGAGGTGTGACAGGGAAAGGTCAGTGTGCTCTGGTACTGACAGTACCAATGTGTTGCTGCTTGGGAATTTGTGAGCTGTGAGGTCACCCAAGCAGAGATCTGACAGAAATCTTGCTACAACTGCCATGTTAGGACAGCATGTAAAATGGTATGCTGAATATTATATATTATTCCTACACACTTTTATAAAGTGGAATAATATGCCTATAAAACTCTAAATAATTTTGTCTTATTATGACAGACAGGTGCATCTGATAGAAAAATTAAAGCCATCACTTTTCCTTGACCCAACAGCAGGGCACATTCCCATTCATTAATTATATAACTAACTCTGTTTTACCAGAGTATGGATATGGACAATTACATTAAACTATCTTCAGCAAATGAGAGGAAAAACCACAAGAGCAGGTGATCTCCGGGCTTATATTGCTGTGGCCTGTTGTCATGGACCATTTCTGGCAAGGCCCTGGCTTAGCTGGGGTGCACCACATTCAAGTGCATGATCCACCTGATGCCTGAAGTGGCCACCTGAAAAACAGAGAATAGGCAGAAATAAGGGAATAAAGGTAGGTATTTATTTGAAGGGCCTTCAAAGTTACACCCTGGGGAGTCCAGAGGACCCTGTCCCAATGGATCCCAAGATGGACGACAGGTCATGAGGTCTTCACACTTTTAAAAGTTTGGTTCATTTGCATATCAGGGTTAATTGTCCAGTTAAGGCTTCAGTTAATGATGTAATTTCTCCAATCTTGCCCCCCTGTCCAAGATGATGGTTTATACATTTTGAGCTTAGGAAGGTCTGGGTGTCCTTGGACAGGAGGCTTGGAGAGGCTTTGTTATGTCTATCTGGCACAAGAGAGCAGAAATTAACAGGCTGCAAGAAATTTCAGAGTTATACACTAGGCAGTACAGGATTTGAAAAATATAGAAGTTAAAACCCAAGGCATCACACCCAAAGCAGCCAAAGGGAACCCTGTGTATAACAGCACAAATAAGCCATGCCTGCAGCCAGCCAGCAGGAAAGGGTCAGCACTGGTAACATCAGCCATCTGCAAGTGCCCACTGGAGCTGTGAAGTGTGTTTTGAGCATTTAGCCCTAACTCCAACAGCAGGATTTCTGCTGCAGAGTCTGCATTTACCCAACAGCTACTGCAAGCTCTTTGATCTAGGTTGTTTTGTGATTTATTAACATTATTTTCTAAAGAACCTATGGACTAAATGTGATACCATGTGAATTGTCTTTAGAGCACCAGTTAACATCTGTGGCCTCTCTGGATTTCGCAAGTCAAGCAAATTCAGCTCCTGCTTCCACAACACAAGGTAATCAATTGAATCAAAATGTTTTCTCTATTGCTTCAACAATGTAGAAGAAAGACATATAGACACAATAACCATCATACTTTTTTTGAAGCAAGAAATTTAATGGCCACTGAAGTTCTTACTCTAGTGCATTACACACTAGGAAGTACACTAACCTCTGTTGGTGCAACCACAGTTCAGAAATAAATATATGAGAAAATACTGTCTTGATTTTAACTTTTTTAATGCTCTCTTTAGGATATATTCATTAATTTTGGCAACTGAACAGACATTGAGTGTTATTGGTGTTTACAAAGAAGTTAATTAATGTTATAATAGTGTTTACAAAGAATACCTATTGTCTTTAGTTAAATATCATTCCTAAATAGAATACTGGAGGATGACACTAAAGACAAGGCTTTGGCCTGCCCCAACAGAGTGCTCTTGGGGAGTTGAATCAATCAACATAAAGCCCCGGGACTTGCAGAGGCTTCACTCAGATATGCCAAGGCAGGAATACAGATTGCAGCAGTGCTGAAATGAAAGTTTGCTGCTTCTCATGCTGCCTTCCCAATCCCCCAAGCAGAGACACTTCCCTGGCTGACAGCAGAGCAGCAAAGCTGTTGGTCCAGGTGGACTGAAAGCCTTTCTGTCTAAACAAAAAATTTAACAACAAACTCTATAAACGTACAACGAGAACAGAGAGGATTCTCCTCAATTATACATTTTCTCTGCTTGAAGTGGTGTGAGGTCAAACTCATAATGTGAGACAGATCTGAGCTGTTTTCCTTCTGCAAGTAGCCCAGGAAGCAATTGCCTTTTAACCAGTGCTCCCAACGTGTGCCAGTTATGGTATGACAACCCTGGGTTGGTGCTTCTCCTCTCTGGCTCACTGCTGGTCCTTACACTGGTGCCACCATCAGCTTCTTGAGCAAATGCTCCAGGCTACTGTCGAGACAGGACACCAAGGCCAAGCCTGCTGTTCTAGTCTACTGGTTTGGTTCAGTTCCTGTTATTTTGAAAGTTTTTAATGAAAATCTAAGAGACAGCTGAGAATGGACATGAGGGAAGAATGCACATATATAGGCACGAGGAGGAAGAGAAGAAGCAAAACCAAGGCTGTTAAAACTGTAGTTTTGCTTAGCTTCCATAACAGCTCCATCACTGAGCCAGAGTTGCTTCGGCTTTGAGTGATCAGTTACAGCTGCATTTCACCTTCTCAGGTTTGTTCAGATGGCTTGATATTTTTCCAAAAATGAGACAGTTGTTAAGAAAGATGGATTCTTTTTAGTAAATGTGAAATAGTTCTCTTGGGAAAATGAAGGTCTATGTGCTAGCCACCATCTGTTTGTGTTTGAATATCATATAAATAGCTAGCTGAGCTCTAGAAATCTTAGCACTTAAAAAAAAACACTTAAAGGAAAATGTTAAATTAGGTGTTATTTGGCATCAGACATTGTAGGTGTGATTCTTGTACTCTAACTTCTTCAAAACTTCCCTTTGCTAGTTGGGAAAACAGTTTTGTTTCACTGGAGCTGGTGACATCCTGTCTAAATTCTGATTTATGTATGTTTGTTCATCGCTCTACTGGTTTCAGGTCAAAACAAGCCAGTGCACTCAAGCTCCAGAGGTTCACCTGAAACTAAGATGAAATACAAAAATGTTTCAAATGTTTTGTCTAAGTTTATGTACCTATCTCAGTAAAACTCCTCTTGAGTTTCCAGCTTGTGATAGGCTTTCAAACCAGAAACAATGTTGTGTAGTGTGCCTGTCTGAGGGAAGCCAGCATCTCGAGCAGTGGGCTACACGTGTTTGACTTTGTTAGTCAGAAAACAGGGAAGAAAGATGGGGAAAATGAAAAACAAGCGATATGGTTCAATTTTCACAAGTCTCTGTGCCTTTCAGCAGGAATACTGACTTCTGCCACAGTGGCAAAAAGCTACACCAGTTCCACAGCATTCAGCGAGACTCTGACAACAGAGTAGAGCAGAAGAGCAGACAATGCATCTCCTCTGCTTCACAGGACTGCAACAGAGGTGTTATGAAGCCAAAGTGCAAATGTGGCACCAGCTTAGTGAGTGTTGGGCTGCAAATCTACAGTAAGCTGGAGCATCTTGCAAAAACCACAGCAGCAGGTCCTGAGGTTCTCAATTTGTGATGCCTTTTCTCAGAGCATTAGCTCTGTGGTGCTTATTTTCAGCTGCTAGTTGAGAGTTACCTCATTACCATGCAAAAATTATTACTAAGCATGGAAAAGTTGTGTCTGAGCAGAGGCCAAAAGCCAGGTGGAGTAATACATACCAGATTTTCAATATTTCACGGAAGGAATTTCCCTGTTGAGTTCCACTGAGTTAGAAGACAAAAGCTTGGGTTTCCAAGCTGTCAAGGATTTGCAATGGCAAAAGAGGAATGACAAAACATTTGAGTATCCCAGTTTCATTAGACATATTTATTTTAATAATATTACAATTGAGATAGTTGCTAGGCAAATGTAGTGAGGGCTGAAGGTAGTTTATAGATGAAATAAATTGTCAGAGAAGCTAAGTAAAATTGCAGAGCAGCAGTGAAATAATGAGATAATGTGGAGCAATAAAGGCTGGCTAATAGAACATTGAAAGACAGCCTCATTAAAGATCAATAAATCAATTAAAAAAAACCTTAGGTTGAACATTCTTTCACTAGTCTTTCCCTTTAGAAAATCTCTGCTCAGCAGTACAAAGCCCAAAGTGACTCTTCCTTTTTAACATCTTGGTTTGTCTTTGTGCTTTTGGAGCAGGCAGGACCTGTCAATGTGCTTTTGCATTTGCATGGCAGTCATCTTTTGGCTGAGGCACAAAGGTAGAGGCCACTTTCCATTTTGTGAATGTATTTCTGGTAGCACTCTGGTGCTGATCTACCCTCGTGCAACCCACAACCATGCATGTACACCACAACCTTGTGATAGCTTCTAATGCTTCACAATTCTGCTCTTGCACAGCTTGCTGGTTGCAATTTTTGCTAAAAGCATACTGAATTACTCTACAATATGCAGGGGATACGGTGCGTTGCACCACTCATCCCCACATCCCTGCCACTGCTTCCCTACACCTATGCCTGCCTGAACACCAGCAGGAGATAATGAAGGGTCCTCAGTCCAGCAGCTGTAATTGAGGGCAGTTTCAGAGCACACAGGCACCAGTGAGCCTGCTGAGGCATACACATGTATTCCTGTGCCCTTCCAGGGCCACCGGGCTCCTACGACAGTGACAACCATTATCATTTTGGTCCTGGGATGCTCTAACACAAGGCATTATGAAAATAAGAATAAATAGTGTTCATCGGTGTGCTGTATAGAGCACAGTGCTATTGGATCTCTAAGTGTATACCCTTTTTGGTTTTTGTATATAACTTTGTAAAATGCCTTGTATTTTACAAATGTGAAATCTGCTTATTCACATAAAATCAAACACCTAAAAAGCAGGTAGAAAAGAATTGAATTAATATCAAAAAATCTCAGTGAATTTTTAGANGGACATGATTTCTTTTTGTACGAATTTGAATGATTTCATCATTGAATCCCCACATCAGAAGTGCCATGGCAGCTCTGGAAATGCTGTGCCATTGTCTTGTTGAGTATTTTAGCTATTATTTCAGAAACTGTGAATATGGAAATGGCTAGAAAAAACAGAAGTGTATCCTTATGGAGCACTGATCTTAAACATTGGTAGCTTAAATGTATTAGGAAGGGAAAAACTGTCTATAAACAGATGATAGATGATTTTTGTGGTTCAGACAGTACTTGACAGAAGAGACTGAGGTTTTGCTCAGTCATGACAAAGGCAGACTCTTTGTATTGCTGCTAAGCCACTTAATATCTTTAGGTTTCTCATTACCATCAAAGAGGTAAAAAGCTTATCATTCTCCCAGATGGCTGTGCAGCTCAAAGCTGGCTCAGTGCTGGCTTGCTGAAACACCCTAACAGGTGCTTAGGTGCTTGCTCTTTCTTTTTCTTCTTTCTTTCTTTCTTTCTTTCTTTCTTTCTTTCTTTCTTTCTTTCTTTCTTTCTTTCTTTCTTTCTTTCTTTCTTTCTTTCTTTCTTTCTTTCTTTCTTTCTTTCTTTCTTTCTTTCTTTCTTTCTTTCTTTCTTTCTTTCTTTCTTTCTTTCTTTCTTTCTTTCTTTCTTTCTTTCTTTCTTTCTTTCTTTCTTTCTTTCTTTCTTTCTTTCTTTCTTTCTTTCTTTCTTTCTTTCTTTCTTTCTTTCTTTCTTTCTTTCTTTCTTTCTTTCTTTCTTTCTTTCTTTCTTTCTTTCTTTCTTTCTTTCTTTCTTTCTTTCTTTCTTTCTTTCTTTCTTTCTTTCTTTCTTTCTTTCTTTCTTTCTTTCTTTCTTTCTTTCTTTCTTTCTTTCTTTCTTTCTTTCTTTCTTTCTTTCTTTCTTTCTTTCTTTCTTTCTTTCTTTCTTTCTTTCTTTCTTTCTTTCTTTCTTTCTTTCTTTCTTTCTTTCTTTCTTTCTTTCTTTCTTTCTTTCTTTCTTTCTTTCTTTCTTTCTTTCTTTCTTTCTTTCTTTCTTTCTTTCTTTCTTTCTTTCTTTCTTTCTTTCTTTCTTTCTTTCTTTCTTTCTTTCTTTCTTTCTTTCTTTCTTTCTTTCTTTCTTTCTTTCTTTCTTTCTTTCTTTCTTTCTTTTT
>VZTN01005673.1:58527-113212 GCA_013400515.1 Erpornis zantholeuca | reverse complement strand
CTGCTGGGAGCACCCTCTGCCTGAAGGATCCTCTTGTCTGGGGCATGTGCCAAAACTTCCCCAGGGAGAGCACTAAGAGTTTCCCACCAAGCCTGATCACGATGCCATCCCAAATCCGTGTTGTGGCCCTGTGTGAGTCGGTAGCAAACACGCAGCCTGAAACCCCTCTGGCTGAAGAGGGAGGTGTGAGCTGATGAGGAGGTGCCACTCCTGTTTGCCCTGGACAGCCTCAGTGACATGCCTACACTGCTGAAGACAAGATGCTGGGCTAGACAGACCTGTGGCCTGATATGGCACATCCTTCCTTATATTCTACCTCTAATAACTTTTCTACAAATTGGATTTGTTTCTGTGTTATTTATTTTCGCTTTGTCTCTGCTCAGTGACGGAGATGGTTGGTTCCGATCAGCGGATTGTTGGAATCGTGATTCAGATATTCTTTACCCTGGGAATTATAATTCTCCCTGGAATTGCCTACTTGATTCCCACCTGGCAGGGGATCCAGCTGGCCATTTCACTGCCCAACTTCCTCTTCCTGCTCTACTATTGGTAATGTTGCTGTCATTGCTCTTGTCATTATTGCTATTGCTATTTGAGCACCTTGAGACCCCTGCTGTGTTCCAAAGACTCCAGAGTGAAAGATGTTGTAGGTTAAGAAGGAGATATTTGCATATTGTTGACCTTGTGATTTGTGATTCCTTTTTAGTGAACCACAGACATACATTACTTTGGTTTTTCTACCCAAAGGTTGTCTCTCCGTTCAGCCACAGCTGGCCCTTCATACGTTTATAAGGTTAACTTCACCAAAGTTTATTTTTCCCATCAGCCATGAGACCCCACTTCTGCCTCCCATTATCTACTCAGTTCAAATCTGAGTAGTAATTGCCCTCAGGTCCCCTGAGCTGGGCAGTACAACTGATGAGAAAGCAGAGGGCTGTGCTGTGGTAAACCCCTGTCCCAGGGCAGCCATCCTGTGGGATGGATCCAAAGGAACTAATCCACACAGCCTCTTCCTGAACATTGCTTCCTTAAATGTTGCCTGCTGTGAAATTCTAAATTGTGAATCATCTTAACCCTAGGCTAGCAGAAACTGAAACACCCATCAGTGGTGTTGCTTGGTGTTCAGTTGATAAAAGATGCACACATTTGTGTGTGTGTATCTCATAGTTATACAGCCAGAAGCTTCCTGGTCTGCCTGTACGTGTTACAACACATGTTTAGTGTTGGCTTCCATTATTGCTGTTCTACAAAAACCTTCTTTGCTTGCTGGCTATACTTTTTGACAACCATTGTGCAAATAAAATAGTTAGATTTCTGTGCTGTATTGATGTAGTCTATTTTCTTCTTTCTTGCCCACTGGGATCAAATATTTTACAGGAGACTAACTGGAAAAGCTCTCTTTTGAAGAGTTTTTGTATCCCAAAGACTGAAAGATGATCATGTTTTGTGTTAATACAGGGTAAAAGATAGAAGACTTTGGATTACTTATGATGTTACAGGGTAAAAGCCTTATTTATGACTTTTGTGTTCTTATAGGGTGGTTCCTGAATCTCCACGTTGGCTCCTGACACGCAAACAGGGAGAGAAGGCATTAAAAATCATGCACGACATTGCAAAACACAATGGGAAATTTCTCTCACCACATTACTCAGAGGTACAGTCATATGTTTGAGCTAGAGGTTTTTTCTAATCTTCCATAAACTTTGGAAAGTCCAGTAGTGCTAAAATGCATTCACTTTAAGTCATGGACAACACTCCTGGAGAATCACACCAGAACAAGATTGTCAGTCCCACAGCTGCTTTGTTCATTGCAAGATGGTAAAAGTGAACTGAATGGAAATATATGGACTGAAAAAAAAAAGTTTGCAAAACAAGGAATCAGGTCTTTCTTTTGTAGCACTCCTATCATAAAAACTTGTGGAAAATACTGAAAACTAACCTGAGGGGCAATGGTATTTCATAGCACTTGCTGTTTTAACTGACAGAGCAAGTGGACATAGCAGGATCCACTCTCCTGGCTCCTTGTCTTGAACCTCCTTTTACAACTCAAAGAGAAGGTGAAGTTAGAGTTTAAGTGTCGATTTGCTTCCATCCCAACAGGGAGAAAATATGCTGCCAAGTTCACAGTTGAGAACGCTCTGTCTGAGATCACTACTCACAAAACAGGACAATATGTGTTAGAGTTACAGTTCTTTGGCCAGTGGTTGTGACACAACTTGAAAGGACTGGTACATTTCAAATAACATGGTTGTGACATTGCAGCATTTGGCTTGTTCTGTGTTGGTAGCAGTGACAGGCTCTCAGGCTCTCCTGATTACTGCAGTATTGGCCTTATGGTTCAGTGACAACATATGTGGTTAACTGGAATGATCATTAAGGTGTCTTTCAACCCAAAACATCTATGATTCCTCTGCTGGGATCCCAGGGCTGGATGCAGCACTCCAGGTGGGGTCTCACCAGAGCAGAGCAGAGGTACAGAATCCCCTCCCTCACCCTGCTAGCCATTCTGTTTTTGGGACAGCCCAGGATACAAGTGGCTCTGTAGGATCAAAGTGCACATTGCCAGGTCATGTCCAGCCTCTCATCCACCAGCACCCCAAGTCTTTCTTGGCAGGGCTGCTGTCCATCTGTTCATCCCCAGCCTGTGTTTGTACTGGGGCTTGCCCCCATCCAGGTGCAGCACCTTGTTAAACCTCATGAAATTATGAAAGGACATAGACCTGTTGGAGTGAGTCCAGAGGATGGCCATGAAGATAATCAGAGGGCTGGAGCACCTCTCCTGTGAGGAGAGGCTGAGAGAGCTGGGGCTGTTCAGCACAGAGAAGTGAAGTTTCCAGGGAGACCTCAGAGCACCTTTCAGTACCTACAGTGGAGTTACAGGAGAGCTGGAGAGGGACTTTTGTCAAGGGCGTGAAGTAACAGAAAAAGGGGGAACAGCTTAAAGCTGAAAGAGGACAGTTTTAGATTAGCTATTAAGAAGAAATTCTTCACTGTGAGAGTGATGAGGCACCAGAATGGATTTCCCAGAGAAGCTGTAGATGCCTCATCCCTGGTAGTATTCAAGGCNAGATGCCTCATCCCTGATAGTATTCAAGGCCAGGCTGGACAAGGATTTGAGCAACCTGGTCTAGTAGACAGTGTCCCTCCTCATGGCAAGGGAGTTGGAACCAGATGATCTTTAATGCCCCTTCCAACCCAAACCATTCTATGATTCTATGAATTATTGTCTTTTGCTAGGACATTTACACCAGTGAGAGTCCCACATCCTGGTCAGTATCATGCAGTGCCAAGCATGCCCCAAGTCATGTAGCAGGAAGCTTGTGCTGCTACAGCTTCCTCTCCACGTTCAGCCCTGCATTCCTACACCCACTTCCCCTCTAAACATCATTTTCAAAGCATAATGTCAGTAAGGTGTGTATTTCCTTGCTTTTAAAGCTGTATTTTTTTTCCAAAAGTATCCATGCTCATGACCTTAAGGCACTCACAGCTGCAACAGATTAACCTCCACACATCCAGATTTGCGCTGGATCTGTTCCTGAGACCTTTTAAGTGTAGAATCTCTGTCCTCCTTTGTGCTGTGCTCAGAGGAAAGAGAGCATCTCGAGGAAGCGCCTGGGTAATGGATAACGGGTATTTCATACATTCACTGATATCAGACTTCTCTGTCATGAAGCAACTCCAGAATTTAAGGCTAATTGCTGCAGGTGTGGAGGCTCAGGGGTGAGAGGCATTATCCCTCAGTGCACTTTGGCTCAGATTTTCCAGTATGTCTGTATCAATTTCATTGGCCAAATCCCTTACACAGCTCTGGATGTTGCAGCTCTGAGTTTTTGTTGGCATGCAGAAGCCACAGACGACCTTTGTATGAAAAAGGATAAACATTTGCTGCTTTTGCTCTGTGAGTTACAACACTATTAGAGGTCAACCCCAACCAGAACTCATTAAATTAATTGTAAATTATAAACTCTTTTTTTCCAGTTGCTCATATTTATCTTACCATGGAGGGTTTTTTCAAACCAGTTTTCTAATTCTTGGTCTCTGTCCAAAACCAGAATGAACTGCAACCCTCTGAGTAGGAGCTCCTTCTTAAGAGAATTGTGGATCAAAACACAATCCCTTTATATACATATTTTTTCCTACTCTATAGACCATATCTAGACACATGTATTTCTTGCATCCATTAACTTACATATGTAAATGTTACATACATGATATATGTATGAACATGCATGGCCCATGCAGAATTAAGCATGTGTAGAACTATATACATAAAAATAATTGTGGGAAAACTGGTATGTAATTTTGCTGGAACATGTAAATATGAAGGAATTTATAAAAGTTCATACAGGGTTTTCAGATAATGTATCTTAGGGAACATGGGCCCTGTCACTGAATTCCTGACTGCACTGGTGTGAATAGCAAAACTCTCCTTGACATCAAAGAACAAAAAGAGGATTTTTTTCCCCTGCAAAGAGTTGACACTCCATAGTGCTTTTTTTCTTCATCTATAAAAAAAGTGCTCAGTCACGCTTGGGGTTTTTTTGACTTTATTAAGACATAAAAATACAAGTGGCAGTTGTGCTGAATTTATCTTTAGTCCTCTGGGAAACTAAAACCATATTTGCACAAAGTCACAACTGATGGCTGGCAGCCTGCTCTTATAAACAACAGACATGGCAGCTTTATAACCATATTATGAGAGAGTCCAAGAGCAGTGCAGAAACCCAGCAACCTCAGCTGCCTCACTAAGGGCTCTGGCATGCAGCACAAGTGGCAGTGCTTTGAAGAAAATTTTGGCTCTGGTTACAGAAGAAAAGTGAGAGGGAGTAGAAAGGAAGTTCAAACAAATGTGAGGTTTCTCTGTCTTACTTACAAAGCTTTGTGTCAGTCACTTATGAAAAAGTCATGTGTAAATACATCCAGCCAAATCTCAGCAAAAAGCAGCTGTGCTACCTTAGGATAAATAAAACAAATACAGGGCAAAAGCTTTGGGCTCAGCCCTGGCTGAGCTAATGAGACCCTCAGGCAATGCCTTTGGCTTTACCAATGTTCTCATCATAGACCTGTGTGTTACCTCGAACTTCTCTATTCTTTGTCTCTCTTGTCCATTCTTCTGTCTCTCCCCTGGCCTGGGCTCCTGCACCTGTGTGAGCAGCAGGTACTGTGGTAATAAAGGGGGGCTTGCTCCTCTCGTTGCCCTCTTAGACCTCCTTTCAGGAGGGGTCAAGAGCGGAGAATTAAAGCAGCAAGGCTGCCTAAAATCCTTCTAAAAGTGGCACTGTGTGTTTAACCCCATATTCCCCACAGCTGCTTTAAGAGCTGATAGCAATCGCAGCTGCCAGCTCTGGGGCAGAGTCATGGTCCATCCCTGCCTAACACTGCCTCAGCCTTATCTTCCTTGTGTCTTCCTCACTTGCCAAATGACCAGACCAACAAAGGGTTTCCACCTGGCTTGGACGTCATGGTTAAAAACTGCTGGCCAGAGTTAAAACCAGCCTCAATCAATGTAACTAATCCCTTCTTGGCCCTACTAGTATTCTGGCTCTGTCATATCTACAGCAATGAACTTCAGTGGGCAAACACAGACTGTTTGAAATGCTGCTCTTTTCTGTTAGTGTTAAACCTTCTAATCAGTAATTTCATTGAGTGTCTCTTTGTGATTGTATTGGAGACAGCTGAGAACAGATTTATTTATTGTTTGTAGGCAGTATGAAAACAATTCATACTTAGCAGGTTTTTTTCTTTCAGGGTAAAAGCCATGTTCAGCAGAGTATGTGTTCATTTGAAGGTCCTCTGGATTTCACTAGTTGAATATTTTGTAGCACTCAAGCACTGTCACAGATCTGCTCTTTCTCTCACTCCCCTTTTCTTCCCGGTGCCCAGCTGTGCCACCAATGATATTCCCGAGCCCATTTCTTGCTGCTCAGCCTCCCTCTCCCTGCTTCCCTCAGCCCATTGCTTTGCCCTGTCTCCTCCTCTCTCCCACCCCTGGCAGAAGGCAATTCTGTGCCCAGTGGCCCTGATGTGACAATGACTTACTACCTTCCAAGAAAATCCAGGTCAACAAGGAGGAAGTCATTTTTCCATTCTCAAGTTAAAACTGGGGACTTTTAAATCGATTTTTGCACAATCATCACTAAGGAAAGCCCACAGCCATATCCGGTTATTAGCTGTTCCAACACCTGTGCACTGCTCTGGAGTGCAATGAGCAGCAAACTGGCTCGTCAGCAGCTTTGATGGCTGAACTAGAATGTTGCTGATCACTATTTACACTAGAAACTCTGCCCTGGTGCCTGCCTGACCCTGGCAGCTGACTACTGCTCACTTGTCTCCTCAGATCACCATTAGCAACGAGGAGGTCAGCAACCCCTCCTTTCTCGACCTGGTGAGGACTCCCCAGATGAGGAGGAACACACTCATCCTGATGTTTGCCTGGTGAGTGCCCATGTCACTCCAACCTGTTACCAGGGTGGCGGGTTTCGAGGAAAGATCCCCTTGTGACTTTTAGGGTCTCTCCAGCTGCTTGCAATCGTTTGTTTGCCTCTCAACACTTTTTTCCCTTTGCTGTTTAGGTTCACAAGTGCCCTGATCTACCAAGGGCTTGTCATGCGCCTGGGGATTATAGGGGGAAACCTCTACTTAGACTTCTTCATCTCAGGAGCTGTGGAGCTGCCGGCTGCTTTCATAATCATAGTGACAATTGATCGCGTTGGCCGGCGCCTGCCCTTCGCCTTGAGCAACATCGTGGCGAGCATCGCGTGTCTCATTACTGCCTTCTTGCCAGAGGGTAATTCCCTTCCCTGTGCCAGGCTCTTCTCTCTGACACCCCCTGAGCAAGGATAGTGAGACCTACAAAACTGCAGACAAACGTAAAAGCAGCTGGTGACACAAGCAGCACCCGGTCATGGAACAGCACACCTTTTTTATACAGAGATGGCCCTGGGACATGGAATAGCCATACCCTTGAGGGGTTATGAACAACAGCTGGGCGTAGTCTTAGAGAAAACATGTATAAAGGCCTCTTCCCCTCTTTGAAGGCAAACAGGCAAACGGTGGGGAAAGAGTATACAAACATAATGGGAAAATATATTCTCTGACAAGGAACACACTTAGTGATGTGATTTAAGTGTGTCATCTTTGTAGACTTTTCCTTTACAAATGAAACAATGCAAACCTCAACACAATGTAGGGGCTCTGGTAGACAACACAGAGATTATTGCCTTGCCCTCACTCTCCCAGGGATTTGGACAATGCTAAGAGGCTGGGAGAAAGAATGGCTTTTGATTAAGCCATTCTTATGCGTTTTCAAGGACAACTAAGAGGTCTGATATTGCACAAAGGCTTCCTAGCACTACAGTCTTTTCTTTAAATTGTTTTCACTAGCATGTTTTTTTTGGGTTTTCGTTTTTGGTTGTTGGGTGTGGTTTTTGTTTGGTTTGTTTTTTTTTCTTGTTGGTTGGTTGGGGGTTTTTTTGGGTTTTGGTGGGGGTTTTTTTGTTTGTTTGGAGTTTTTTTATTGTTGTTTTTTGGGGGTTTTTTTTATCCCTAGGGGAGTATTTCGAAGTGCTTTGAATTGTATAGAACCATAGGATTAAACTTTGCCTTACTGTAGCTGGGGACCAGCAGCTCAGTGGACAGGAGAAAGGTTTATTCCTCCCCAGAACTATTCCTGTCAAAATGAGGGACACTCCTGGCCATCCTAAGAGGTTTTAGATCCTCAAGTTAAATCATGGGGCTGCCAAGAGCCTTCTCTCAGTAGTGGTGAAGTGGTGAGAGGAGCCTGCCCAGGTGAGGAGAGGACAGCCTGGGGATTTATATACTTGCAGATTGGACACTTGAGGTCCAAGTCCTGTTTTGAAGAAGTCTGTTTTTACAGATGGAAAAAACACTCAGCTGCGAGCCCCATCACACTGTGTTGCTCACAGTTCCAGTCCCCCGGCAGAGGGAGGATCCACATGGACGTCACCATCACCTCAGGAGTCTGATGCACTAAAGGGGTGCCAGGGAGATGATGAGGATTTGTTTTGCTCTTTCCAGCCTTTGTTTTTCTCATATATTTTTGAAAACAGAACTTTTCAGGCCAAAAGCAGTGTCTCACAACATGGGATGAAATTTGATGGGGGTTTGTTTGGTTGTTTTGGAAGGGAAATAAACCCAAGTGTCTCATTTTTGGTTCAGAGAAAACTGAAATGTTTTCTTGTTCTTCCTACTGAAGGTTTGAAAAAACACAATCACTGCCAGAGCCCTCTCCAGTGGCAGAGCTCCTCTTTGTGCCGAGTTAGGACTTGTTGTTTCACTTGCCTCCCTCTCTGTCTGGTCATGGTTAGACCATGCAGGAACCTTTCCTCTCCCAAGGGCATGGCAGAAGTGCTTATCACATTCCTTGTGGTGCACTTCCAGAGAGCACCAGCTCTCCGGAGAGGGGCTGCTGACAATGAGAGGGGCAGCTCTGCCCTGCCGTGTGTGGGTGACCACTGCACCCCTGCTGACGTACAAGGGCTTCCCACTGATGTATTCAGGGCAGTGGCTGCTCACTGGAGCTTGAGTGGCACTGGGAGAGCTGAGCAGACCCAGTGGGGCAGTGTCAGGTACAGCCCGTGCCAGTCATGCCAGGTATGATGGAAGGGGAGGGGAGGATGACCAGGATAATTAGGAGTGTGTCTAATGTCCTGTAGCTAGAAAAATTACAAGGGGTGGTCTTATGAATGGATGATGTAGGTTTAAATCAGCTCTTGCCTATTGCCCAGGCCTCTGGCAGCAGGTAGTAGCTGTGTTGAGGTGGCCAGCACCCCAAAATCCACTCTGATTTACAAGTTCTTTAATAATGGCTGATTCAGTCTATTATAAAATGGATTATTTATGAATAGACACAAAACTAACAGACATAAGACTTAAAACAGACTACTACTACACAGGGATAAGACAAAGAGGGAATAGTAGTATATACACATGGAGTTAAAGGTACCATAAAATTACAGCTAGCTAAGAAATTGTACAACTTAGGATCCAATGTTTCTTACCACTGATTCCTCAAGGCATTGAAATCATCTCTCTCAATCCCTGGGGAAGCGACTTGAAGTTTCATCCAGCTCCAAGGAGGAATCTCCTCACAGTCCTCAAGGAGGGTATAAGAGACTTCTGCTCTGTGATAATTTGTGTGGGCTTTTATAGACATGAAAACCATGTCTCTTGGTCACATGTATGTTTCCTTTATCTCTTTCCACATCTGTCCTACCAAGATGTGTGCTGGATTTTCACCCCAGGCTCTTGGAGCCTGGAGGTGACCTCTAGCTGTACTCTCTGGCTTCTGCAGGCCTATCTGGCTCCTGCTGGGCTATCTGGCCTGAGTTTTCTCTTCCAAATGCCCCAGCCATGAGAGAGGGGAGACATCCTGCCACAGGTGGGTGGACTGCTCTATGGACAATTATTTTACTGCAGCCTCCCTGGAGCTTTTTAAGGGATGTGTAGTTGTGGCACTTAGGGACATGGTTTAGTGCTGGAGTAGCAGGGTTGAGTTTATGGTTGGACTCAATGGTCTTAAAAGTCTTTTCCAACCTAAATGATTCTGTGATTCTAAAGCTCTATGCAGCTTTAGAGGTACCTTCCCTGTGGTCAGAAGGCTTTGGGAGGTGACTCAGCAGTGTTTCTTAAAGCATAACATATATCCCTGTATAGATAAGTACTCCTTTGTGGAGCACAGTCTGGATGTGGTCACGGAAGCTTATGATGGTTATTCCCCCACCCATGCTGTTATGCCCCACCAGCATCTTGAATCAATCAACTCGAGCGATTTCTAATTCTCCAAAGCAGCCTCACACGATGTTCAAAAACAATAAATGCCAGTATAGATTGACACCTACAACAGTGGCCATTCAGCCTGATTTGCACAGTGTCCCTGTGGCATAACTCCTGCTGACAGGGCCTGGGGCTCTCAGAAATGCTCTGCTGGTGTGGCACACTTCACACAGAAGTGTTTCTTTTTGTATGAACAGATATTCCATGGCTCAAAACGACTGTTGCCACACTGGGAAGACTGAGCATCACAATAGCTTTTGAAGTTGTCTATCTAGTGAACAGTGAATTGTACCCTACAACACTGAGGTATGTCAAAAGCTCCCAGGAATCTTTCAACTTTTCCCTCTGCTTTTCTTCATTTCCTGTTTCACTGTCCTTCAGTTAAACTTCATTTCCTCCAGAGCGTCCCAACTGAAGAGCCACTGCTTAATGTGGATGGCATATACTGAAGAGATAACTTCGGAGCCAAGTCTACATTCTACTCCTTAAACTGCTGGTTATTCTGTTTCATAGCACCTCTCTAATATCTGGTGTTTTTGTCTTTTGCAGAAACTTTGGTGTTTCCCTGTGTTCAAGTCTGTGTGATCTAGGTGGGATCATAGCCCCCTTCCTGCTTTTCCGATTAGCAGCCATTTGGTTGGAACTACCTCTAATTATTTTCAGTAAGATTTGATCTACAATATACTTTTGGTTTAAATATCATTCTCCTAACAGAGCTTTTCTTTTGGGGTAAAAGTAGTGTGTGGCTTCATCTCCCCCTCAGACCAGTGCTCCTCCATCTTCATGCCCAGAGCAAGAGGCTGAATGGCCTTTGCATGAAATGTGAGTGGTTTCACCTCACAGTGTGGAAGAGCTCAGGTCTGCTTAAGTAACTCTGCTGAAGGAGCAGAAAAACTATGTGAAGTGTTTTAAGACTGAGGAAGCTTACAGCTAGGTTCTGTAATTGCATGGGAGCCTGTGGCTGAACCAGACTTCTAGGAAGTAGATGCGACTGGAAAAATTAAAATGGAAAGAATAGAATAAGAAGGGAAATTTGTGCCAATGACAACTTCAGCTGAAAACAAAATTGGAAAGACAAAAGACATTTTAAAAGAGTACCATTATTTCAAGAAAAGACACAGATAGAAGTAGAGTGTTCACATTATCAAATTATTTAATTCTGCCGCTTTTGAGGGACACATGAGTTTTCTCTGTCTTAAATAAACAGCTACAAAAGCAGAGAAGATCAGAGTGAACTGTACAATAGTCAGGGAACATTTGATTTTTTGCTCCAGCCCTTCTATTTTTGACTTACTACATTATGTAAATTATATCTATGAAGGAAAATATTCCTAAATATCTATTCCTACTTCAGATTGTATCTGAGTGCTGTTCCCAAGGAGAAATTTTTTATTCTGAATCACATAATATATTTTGGCCATGGATAAAGAAAGAGAGTATTTCAGGAAAACCTCAGTGGTTTCAAGAAACACAGATGCATCTACATGACAGAGCCCTTTGAGCAAAGGCAGATTTGTTCTACATGAGAAACACCACCCTGGTTCCAGTCCTGTTTTTTATACATTTGCCCACGTGCACTTATCACAGGTTTTTGACTTTTAAGATCTCCCTTTGGGGAGACCAGGCTGAAAATGAACTCCTAGCCCTCAAGTGATTTTGTAGTAGGCTAAATTAATGTAACATAGAGGTATTCGATTAAAGTAGGTTAATCAGAAATAGCTGATGCACTTAAAACATCTTACTTCAAACTTAATCTGAATAAACCTTTCTCAGTGGATAAATGCTGAAAATAAAGAACTAACAATGTTCTTATTGCTTTTGTATTTCTTCAATGTCCGTCGTAGGTATACTCGCAGCTGTCTGTGGGCTCCTAGTATTGCTTTTACCAGAGACAAAGGGAATATCATTGCCAGAGACAGTGGAGGATGTGGAGCAGCTTCCAAGGTATGAGATGTATTTTCTTACTTATACTTGGGTGAGGTCTCCTGAGGACATTGTCCTCCACCTTTACCAACTGTCATAAAGTATTGATGTTTTCCAGTGTCAAAGTAAATTCCCTGATTAGGTTGATGCTATGACCAGGAGGTATTTTCCTTAATAGAAACCTGAACTTTGCCATGTCACTAAGGAAGGCTGTTAAAAAAAATATGGTGATAAAATCGGTATTTTTCTTATAGAGAGACAAGTTTTCCTATGCACCTCTGGAAGCAGAAAGCAATAGTGTGCAAGAGAGGTGCTGCAAAGCCCCGCCTGAACTCTCTGCTTGAGAAAACCAGCCATTACCTCAATCAAAGCATCCTGTGAAGAAGGGTCCCTTATCATGGAAGCAATTCCACAATTCGTGAAGTCATTTAAAAGTCACATATGAGATGTATTTATAAGCGAAGAGTTGTAGGCACAGTTTTCCTGCTCCTGGCACACAGCATGCCAGACCCTTCACTGCCCACAGATATGCAGGGAATATTTACACCTTGGCCAAATAATTTGAGAAACTAGTGCTATATGTTAAGGTTTCAGGGAGAGGCTTTAGATATCATGTTAACAACTTTTGCCTGATTCAATGTACAAACTAAAGAAGGAGGGAATTTTCTATGCAAAAAAAAAAAGTTTCAGTACTGCATCTTGGACTACAACTTGAACTACTTTATTGTGTTTTTGAACTTATACCCTTCTCTCCTTCTGTTTCAACAGTCATTTTGGAAAATGTGGCCAGAAACGGAAACACCGGGACACCAACTCTTATATTTGACTTTTGAAGTACAGCACTGAGCTAAGAACATTGTTCCCATACTGGGAATTTGTTCTCCACCTGCCACCCCTTCAAAATTTGCTGCAGAATATGGATAAAAATTCATGTTCTCCTTCTAAGCACAAGGACATTTAATACAAGCAGTGTATTTTTCTATGAATATGGAATAAATTTTTTTTTCTGAGTACGCTGTTTGCAGGAAGGAACTGTGAGTCTTCTCAGAGAACAGAACAGCTTTAAAAGGATGCACTGTCCAGATCAGTGACCTTGTATTTATTTCTTTATCTATTTGAGACATTTGTTTATTGTTTTGTTAGGATTTACCTTTGGGAGGGAAGGGTTTAAATGGTGCTGCTTTTTTAAGACCTTGAGGAGGAGAGGATGACTATTTCAACCTGTCCTCCTTTGC
Organism: Erpornis zantholeuca; assembly: GCA_013400515.1. Taxonomy (NCBI): domain Eukaryota; kingdom Metazoa; phylum Chordata; class Aves; order Passeriformes; family Timaliidae; genus Erpornis; species Erpornis zantholeuca. The sequence continues at coordinate 100,259 of VZTN01005673.1, read as the reverse complement.
CCCTGAAGAATTTGGACAAATAGAAGATACGATAGCTCAGGAGGGAGGGTGATCAGATCTTTCCCTGGTTGGGAGGGCTGGGAATCAGCAGTGGGCACCAGGAGAACTTCTCTCTGGTCTGATTGTCATCCACAGGGACGCTTTTCAACAAAAGCCCTGCTTCCCTCCTTGCTGAAATGTGGCAGCAGTCCTCCTTGCCTCTCCAGAGCTTTATATAGGTGTCATACCCTGCACAGAGCATTAACTCTGCAGGACAGATTGTCCTGCTGGCCATTAGTGCCTTTCCCCAGATGCAGCTGGGGTTCATGTTCCCTCATATCCCCAAGGGAAGGGCTTCTGCCTGCTCTTCTCTGTTGAATGCTTTTCCAAACACCTCTTTCAAGAGCACGCCAATTTTTTCCTTTGCAAATCCTGCTCTCTGCCCATCCCTACAAACCAAATTCCTTCACCCTCACCACTGCTGAGGTGACCTGCAATTCCTGTCCTCTATTCATTATCACTATTTTTCATCTTTCTGTCTTGGGGATACATTTTTTTGGTTGTTGACAGAGATGTTAATCTGTCTTAGGCAGGGAGGAGACAGGAGTTTTGGTCATGGAGGGAAGTGTTAACTGGTCCTTTGAAGATGACGTAACAGAATAACTCTCTGGTTCTGCAAGCAGATTCCAGGGACAGACTGCTTTTCCTTTCTCCTGTATGACCTTCATCAAGAATTCTGTCCTGGCCACTGACTGGTGAACAATACACTCCTTAAAGGGAAGGACCTGAAAAGATGTGGCATTCAAAAGGTATCCTGTTACCAACAGAGAAATAAATAAACAAAAGAAAGTCAGTGAGCAGTTGTTAAGGGCCTTATAAGCTCAGAAAAAAACCATATTTAGCATAAGCATATATAGGACTGAGATTGGAAGGTTCATACCCAAATGAGTAGCACTATAGTACAGCCAGCAAAACTGAATGACCACTGCTCCACTCTCACCATCCTAAGAGCACATGAAGATTTCCTATGGTGAGGAGCATACTGTGCTCTTCAACAGTTCCCAACTCTCCCTGCCTTTTTCCAGTAACTGCCCTTATCACCAGCCCTTCTGGAGGAAAACAGGACCTTTAATAATAATCCCAGCCTAATGTTTGCACACTTTAGGCGGTTAGTGATAAAAACCTGTCTTTCAAGGCTATTTCTGACTTACTCTGAGGCATAGTAAAGGTCAAAGGTATGCTTAGCAAAAGTCAGTAATGACTTAAAGATATGAAACTAAATTAACATCTCACAATATATCCAGCTAATCTAGAAGACAACCCAAAACAGGAGCAACTGATACAAGGAGAAAACTTCTCCTACACCAATACAGTCTTCTGTAGAGAGCTGAAGACAATAGACCAAGGCTGGCTGGTAGATACTAGCCCTGAACTGGAAGCTTTAGGCTTGCACTGGCTCGATGCTGTGTCTCAGTGCAGGGTGGCAAGTGCAGGCACCCAGCCACAAAACTCAGCCCAGCCCCACTGAAGGCACCTTGGAGAACCAGGGTGAAGCGATCACATGTAATGCTGGATGAGCTGAACCACTCTCTTCCATTGTGAGAATTCTTCTTTGAAGAATCTCACATTCCTTTCTTCTTTGTGATTTTTTTAAAAATTGGTGTCTTGTTTCAGAAGGACTGCAGAGATCTTTTGAAGCTATGACTTTCCAAATAAATATGAATAATATTTGCCAGTTTCTTCTCTTTGTGGACAACTAAAATGTGTTGAGAAGTGAGAGATGCAAAGACTTGTTTCCATCTTTTAGGTTATGCATTGTTTTGCATAGCATTGTGTGTTGCTCAGAAGATAATATAAATGATAAATTTTGGTAGGTAAAATGACTAGAGACAGTGTCAGAAGTTTGAATATATTTATTTTTTAAAAATTCATTTTGTAAAGGACAGCAGAAAAAAGCCTGAGCATATGTTTTGACTTCTAATCTAACAGAGCCTAGCAACTTCAGATGGAGTTTGTATTTGATAATTGCTCCTGTGCTAACTCTTATCCCTAACAGGGATTTTGTAAGTTGAAAAATCCTCCCATCTCTGTGAGACTTTGTGTTGCCTCATGAAGGTGTAGTGGGTATGTAATGTGGGGTATGACCAGCGGTTTGGTGACAGTGGGGTTACCCTTTTGTGGGCGAGAGATGAGGTGGTGGAACCAGATGAAGAGCTCCATCGAGGGAGAACCCCAAGGAAAACCAGCTGCATGGAGCTGGGTGCACGTGGGCATGCAGACCACAGGACAGGTTGTTTGTTTAAAAAAAGTTATTCTAAGTTCATGTGTGCCTCAAACCGCTAAATACATACAGAAAAGTTCTACAGGCTTCTCAGGAGGCAGAGCAGTTCTCCTCAGCTGCATGTGTGGACACTAAAATGGCTGCTGTGACCCAGCTCACTCTGTGAGAGGCACCTCTTCAAGGAGGCCCCAAACTTTGTCAGCTGTGGTTGTCCTGCATGTGTATCCTCCAGAGGCTCAGTGAGAGATGTGAAGTACACAAGAGACAAAGGGCACCATCACCAAAGGCACATGAACAATGTGACCTCAGAGACACAGCTGCCTTCTTCCTGCCAGCAAAGAGGTTTCTTGGACCAGCAACCAGGTGAAAGTGCTATTTTGGGTCAAATGTGCCACTGCCACCAAATGTGCTGGGTTACTTCATCCACTCTGTGCAAATGGTTGCCACAAAAAGCAGAAATTTTTATTGTCACTGACAGTCTTGCAGAAGGAAAAGATCACAACTGGCACTCTTTGAAGGGTTGTGAGGTGGGACTTTTGTGGCCACTCAGGCATGTCCAGGCACTTCTTACCAGTTTGGCAAGGAAAGCAGGACCAGTGGTTTCTCTGTCTACAAGCCAGGTATTAACCATGCATTCAAGAGTTCACATCTGAAGAGCTTAACAAATCACAGACCAAGCTGCAACACAGAATTTCTGTTGCCAGGGAAGTATAGTAAAAATCTCTTGGCTGATCAAAGTGTATACATATGGAAAATATGCCGGAGGGTATTTGTGTTCAGTGAACCCTTCTGACCAGACAGGTGGGTGGGGTGTGCTTTATCAGAGCTGCTCCTGCTCAGGAAGACAGTGCCCTGAGATGACTGCATCTCCCAGAATCAGACTCTAGATGTAGAAACTTCAAAAATCATCCTGCCACCTAACTGTGCTTCGTAATTCTCATCTCCCTTTAAGGCAATGGGAGAAAACACCAAACCAAAATTCCTAGGATGCAACACATCCCTTCTGTACATACAAAAAAATAAAGAAAATTTTAAAATGATGTGCAGTTTGGTTTGTCTGGGAGTGCATCTCTGCAGTGTGGAAAATGCACAAGACCAATCCCACCCCAGGAAGTAGCTGTGTTGCAGGGGATGCAGGAAGGATGCCACACTGAGCTGAGGGTTCCCAGATGCCTGTGGGGAGCTCCCTGGTTTATATGCAAGAGAGGCAGGATGTGAGCAGGGGTTAATAATCAGCAATTGTTTCACTTTGGCAAGCATGAGCCAAGCTTTCCCTGGAAAGCATTTCAAAAGGTTTAAGCTTTCGCTTCCTATAAACACATGTGTTCATAATCTTCTTTTAGAGAAGAAAAATGTACATCTTACAGTTATGTAGTCAGAAAATGTTATACAATGAAATAAATGGGTACCATGGACAACACAATTTTATAATATGCAGATGCATTGTCACTACTTGTGGTAATTATTGATAGTTATTTCCTTGTCTTTACTAGGGACTAACTTCAGGTTTTTATTCACTGTTTTATATCTTTGATGCAACAGTTACACTTTTGATGACACATGTATTTCCATGGCAATAAAAAATACAAAAACACAAAACAAATGTGTTTGCTTCTTTTTTTTCCCCGTCCCATGTATTTAATGCTATCAGGTATATCTAATAAAACTTCACAGGCATATAAGACATGTACTGTGAGATTTTTCTTTGGTTTGTAGCATCAAATTGGTAAGAGGTTCAGACAACTCATAGAAAATAAAAAGTATTCTCATTTCTTCATATGTTCACATGTTAGAAGCACAACATCTTACAAATGATGAACTTAGAAGAAAAAGTCATTGTAGAATCTAATAAAGGTTAAAATGCAGGTGTCCATTTACAGTTAAGGTTGGGATTTTTGACATGTATTTCAGAGGTGGGTAAGTCTATTAACAGACATAGAAAACCATAGAACATATAGAAAGAGTGACAGACAGTCATCTGGGCTTCTTGGCAATGAGTATTAATTTACAGCAATTTAAAATGGATGATCATATTTATTTTGTTTTCTTATGAATGATTGTAGCTTTAATATTGCACTTGGAATCTTGTATTTCTGATGTGCATACCACTTTCCAGGAGAGGGCAGTCCATACCCAGGATCAGTTGCTTTCCATCACATTTTTAATCCAAGTAATATAGTTGGAGACTCGAACATAAACACCAGGTTTCATGGGTTGGGCACAGCCAAGGCCCCAAGATGTGACTCCGTGTTGGACAAATTTATCTTGGTCCAGACAAACGAGAGGTCCTCCACTGTCCCCCTAAACAGAGAAAGAACAGGGTGATTCCTTCTTGGACAGACACATGTGGCCTTCCCACAGGAGGCACAGAAATAGAAGTACCTCCTACATGCGAAGGACACAGAGTTTATAAAGAAACACAGGAATTCAAGCAAGGCAAGAGTTCTCTATGCATGTTGTTGAAGGCTTTTGCAAAGTCACTTCTTCATATCACCCAGGCATTACATTTATTTTTGAAGTAAGGGGATTTATTGAGAAAGAATCTGATTGCCCTTATTAACTTAAATTGTGCTTCCTCCCTCAGTCTCTTTTCTGTGGTCTTCATGGGTCCCTGTTGTTACTAGACGATCCAGTGGCACTGAAGCTTGGAAATTCATAGTTCCTTTGGCCCTTGTTTTGCCTGCATGGCAGGCTCCACTGCATCCTTCCTTGACTGCTAACTGAGATGTTAACTGAGCTAGCTTGGGCATTGGCTGTAGTCTGGTTGAGGCAAGAAAAGGGGCCTGGGGAAAAAAATCAGACATTTTGTCATTCTAAGTTGGCTTCCATACACCTGACTTGTGCAGCTGTGTGTTACCATGTGCTCTGTAGTTCAGACTTATCCTAAAAAATGTCCCCACTTCCCAGCAGACAACGGAGCAAGGAAAGAGAATGCCCAGAATACATGGGCATTTTTCAGCTCAGATACCATGTGGTGTGGCAACATCCTAAGGTTAGTTCTGGGCCTCTAAATACCAAGAAGCAATGCCCTATTTGATTTGAATGTGGTCACAATTGACTCTGATGCTCACAGACTTTCTTACCTGGCAGGTATCTGTTCCACCATGAATATTCCCAGCACAGAGCTCATGATTTTTGACTCTACCATTCAAAAATTCAGGACGGTTGCATATTTTATTCTCGATTACAGGAAAGCCAGTTTCCTTTAAGTAGCCATCACCACGAGTACCTTTGCAAATAAAAATGAAACCGGAAAAGAATGACAAAGGTAATTATCATATCCACAAAACACAAATATCAGGATATGGATAAGCAGTTAAATCAGCATAGTGTGCACTGTGCATACATTTCCCAGACCCAATATGAAGATACACCAAAATCAGTAAGCATTATCAGTATTATGGTATTTATCACCCTCTACCACCATTGACCTTCCTGCTCTCACAGTAGATCCATGAGGATCCAGTACCCATTGATACTTGTGGGAGTAATTCCCAAGCCATTTTATTTCTCTATAACTGAGTTTTCTGTGGAAGAAATTAGGTAGGAAGTGAACAGTTGAAAATGACATGATGGGCAAGGAGGCAGAGAAAGTATTGATGCACTTCTCTATGAAGACAGAGTGGGAGGTTTTGAAAATGAGGGTTTTATTTGTGTGAGATGCCAACAAGGCTGGATGGGAGGAAGAATCATTCAAGAGAATGAGCAAACTCACATATGTGTGATTAAGAAATAGCCAAAATCTAGAAAAACTTTCCATCCGATTGGGCAAAAGCCCACTTTGGGGAAAAGCATAGGGACTGAGAGAGAAGGGACTCCTTAGCTCTGCTTCTCTTGTAGCATCTGCTAAGAGGGTTTCAGTTTACATGGCAATGAATGATTTATGAGAATCCATGTCAGAGAGAGGGTGGAAAGACTGGCAGCACCTGATGAATTTTGATGAAATAAGATTTTCATCAGTAGTTTGTGTGAGGCACAAAGAGAATACACTTTGAATACAACTATATAACAGTCTTCAAAAATGGAGCTTTTAAATGGGTTAGAGCTGTCTCACCTTTTGTATCCCCCCAGCCCGTCACATAGCACTCCTCTCTTCCTCCTAACACAGAGTTTTCTTTTGGTAAACAAACTGGGATTACATGATTATTAATGACTGCTGGTCTGAAATGAACAAACAGGAACAATCATTAGATTAATTATAATTAATACTACCTTGAGGATTCTAAAAAGACCTTATATACATTCAGCCTTTTATTATTGAAATCCCTAGTTTCAGTTAAGGTTTTTTCTGATGTACAATATTGGTTTTAGGCTCTAAACCCTCAGATAGTGATACACAAAAGGGAAAAGTCTGAAAGGGAGAATGACATAAAAAGAAACAACATTAATTCAGGAGAATGCTTTGACTTAGGCTAATGCATAGCCAACAGAAACTAGTTACAAAACTATTACAAAGGATGTGAATTAGCAGCATTTAACAGCTGGGTGTTGCCTTGCTCTGTCTGCATCCAATCTGATTATAATTCACTTTCTGTCTGGACACGTAGCACACAGCAGAACCTAAGTCCATCTGACTTGCTCTTGGGTGCAGCTAAGATCACTTACAAGGCCACATGTTTATGCTGACCCTGTATCTGTTTTGGACATGCACTGCAGCCACAGCAAGGAAAGCCCAAGCACCACACATTCACATCTGCTTGCAGCTGCATGGACAAATCCCTTTTGATTGCACAGTTCCACAGAGAGCACTTCTGATGAATGAAAAGAGATGCAAGAAGGGCCATACTGGGTATTACATCAAACTCCTTGCCTGCCCACTGGGCAGACCTGCTGGAAAAAGAAATCTTCCCACCACAGCACGGAAACAGCATGGAGTGACAGCATGCTAGTATTGCAGGTTTCAATCATCATTACCGTATCAAGGTAGAAGCATGTAGAAACACAGACTGAAAGCTCCTTTAGACATGACCTCCTCCTATTCTGCTGCCACTGCCTCACCTTCCAGCAGCTGACATCCAGGGCAGTTCCAGCCTGGGTAAATGTCCCTAACCCTCCTCCCCTCCCAAGGCAGCCTTTCCCTTTCTGAAGTTCTGGAGCTTTGGCAGAAAGGAAAGAAAGAAGGGGTCTCAAATCACTAATTGAACAAATAGTGTGCAGAAACACTCATTTCTACAACACCAGCAAACACTTTTTAGTCATTTTGTCCCATCAAAACAAAGGAATGCTCCAGGTGAAAGGGTACCTCCTCAGTTTGAGCAGAGCAATATCTGCTCTGCTTGGCTCCTTGAACAGCTTCTCCACTTCACGTATTTGTACTGATGGCTCCGTTGCTACTTCTTTGTGTAATCCAAGGTATACTCTATATGCAGCTGGTCGTGAGGACCTATTGGAAATGATTGCACATGGTGAGCTGATGAACACACAACTGGGACCACTTACAATGTCATTGGGCACCTCGTTCTATCAAAGCCAGATAGCCAGCTTTGGAGTGAACTTAACCCCTTATAATGGCACATGAAATCAAATTTGGCAGAAGTTGTCACTGTCACTCTGTTTTACTGTCAAAACTCAGCTTTAATGAATGACAAATAGGCTTGGCTCAATTCTTGACTGCTTGCAAGCTGTTTGGAACCAGCTTGGGTTGGTTAGTGGGTGTCTTTTGTTTCTCCTGTGACTTTCTATCTAGAGTAAGAAGCTGGTGGTGCGGACTGTGAGATACTTACTTTTCTAAGCAGTGGGCGGCAGTAAGAACCCATTGAGGATCTATCAAAGTTCCTCCACAGAAATGCAAGCCATAACTGGAATAGAGCAAAAAGGCATGAAAAGGGCAGTGGTTTAAGATGGGGAAGTTAATCCTACCGTAATTTATCAGGTAATATTTCTAACATGTGTGCCTTTAAAAACTAAAGACATTATTCCACAATTTCATTAAGAAATGTTTTGCTTTCCTTGAATAATGTTTCTTACAATGACAGTAGGGTTCTGTGGACATTTTTATGAGGCCTTGTATGAAAACACCTAGGTGTTCGTTCCTAGTCAGTGTTTCTATTACTGGAAAACTCCTTGTGCAGTGATGTTCACCATTTTAGAGATTTTTACTTTTTCTAGCTCTAATCACAGTCATAAAGCTCTGCAACTGGGCTTGATTCCTAGTTTTATTTATAATTTTGCCAGCAGGATCAAATATTTATATAGAAGGACTGATCAAGAGGTGTACTAGCCATACTGTTGCTTTTATTCATTGGAAACCGATTCTTTTGCAGAATATAGTGACAGATTTAGTCATTCTGCCTTCTACTGAAAATGTTTTTGAAATTAACAATTTTATTGATCTTCTTGCTATGTGCCACAAAATAGAGTGTTCTTTGTAGTCTAAATGGCCTTCTTTGAGAATAGCACACATGATATTTAGCCTTGAGTTATTTTTAAATTAAAATCAAGTTTAGAACGCTTAAACCATATACTGTAACATCCTATGAGAGGCAAGGTTTCCTTGCATGTAGAGTCTAATGTAATGGGGAATAACCATACCTGGTACGGAGACTGATCTGCCAGGGCCAGGAGTGTGGATGTGAAACACACCCTGCAACAATCCTTTGAGCACACAATTTTGGTCTGAACTTGGATTTTCCACATTCATACTGAGGAGGAGCTTCAGAATAAGAAAAAAAATCACTTAAAGGAACTTCAGCAATTTGATTTACATTGGCTATGTAAACTCACTCAACTAGAAGGTGAACCTTCTAGGTGATTCTAGGTGAATCAGCTTCTGATTTTCTTCAAGTAATTCTATACCATACATCACGTATATTATGTTAGGTTACCTTCATCTGGAACACCTAAAAATGCCTAATATTTTTTTTTTCACATACAGTTCTCAGTGGCCAGCAAATTACACATGAGTAGCTCTACAGTCAGATAGGAAAAAAAACAACCAAAGAAAACAAAAACAGAAAGGGAAGGAGAAGAAAAGAGAGAGAAAGAAGAAATAAATTCTCCCAACATTCTTAAATTGACTCTTATGGATGTCAGCAGTGCAGAAGCTGCATTGGCAGATGTTTTAAACTAATCTTGGTGGTACAGCAGGTGAAATTCTATCACTGTCTCTGAGGAACAAAATTTTGTTGATTCTTATCTCAGGATCATTTGGCACTTCAGATGTCTCTGAGTTATTAAAAAAGGTAGTTCTTATTTGGCCTTGGTGAACTGACTCTAATCAACAGAGAATTTAGAATATTTTCAGCAGAAAGAGCTAACTAATGAAATTAAAGGCAAAAGCCATGTTTCCTCTGTTCTTTAGATAAATATCTCAGAAAAAACCCCAGTATTAATTTAAAGAAGAAATGGATCATCAAAATTGAATACAATAGTCAAGTGAAAGTGTAATTTTTTTCCTTAAAAGTCCCAGCCCAACATGTTCACTGCAGTACTACTTTTACAGCTACAGAGTGTTTAGAATAATTTTTTTTTTTTCTTGCTTGCTCCATTTTTGGGTTTTGATCTGAGCACATTTTCTTCTGCTCACCTCTGAGAGGACAAAGCAGCAAGAAAGTCACCCTTCTTTTGAGAGCTATCTCTCTTCCTTAGCATAGTTTTTGTTGTCGATAGGCATGAAAGGACTGGAAACCAAACTGTAATAAAACTTTATCTTTGTACACTTTGTTGCACCACCTCACTCAGAGTACTGAATGGCTTGATTACGACTAACAAAGACAAAGGGCATCTTGTTGAACATTTAGGGTCAGATGCACTTTGCAGACATCAGATATGGTACAATATCAGAGGAGGGACAATCTGGTTGTCATCCTGAACAGAACCAGAGGCACATGATGAGGGAGTGCAAAAATGTTGCTGGGATAAGAGCATGCCTTGTTGAGCAAGGCCACACAGAGGGTTATGCCAGGAGATTAGGCATGAGCAGGGAAAATTTCTGCTGGAATGGCCTATTTGAAAACACACAGCAAAACTCCATGAGCTGTAGTGGGCTCCATATCTTGGTGCATTTGGGGCTTTCACGGAAGACCAATCTTAAAACTTCAGACAGAGACCTTGAACATCACTTTCCAAGAGCCTTAATTTCTATTCTAAAGCTATTGCACTTAGATCAGTCTTTCAGACTAATCACCAATTATTCTCCAGTTGTTATAAAAAGGAAAGGGAGACACCAGTCTTTAAAGGAATAATTACGGCACTTGGGAATGTCACAGTACTCCCAGGCTTTTCTCGGGTCTGTTGTGTAGCACCAAGGTCCATTCACATCTCCATCAGGATTCCTGCAATACTGCAACAAAGAATAAACCATCTATTATCAAGGGAATAAAACACCAACCAATTAAATTTTCCAAATAAAATAAAATTAAATTTGGGAAATATTTTCTTTTACTTTCTTACAAGTGATTTACAATTCCTTTTGTCAAAATTAATTTCGTTTTTCCATTTGTTCTGTGAGTTTGGAAAAGGAGAGTAAATATCAGACTTCTTCAACTGTCTTCAGATAGCAAGCTTCACTAGGGCAACTTTGGATCTCTCAGGTCTCAAAAAGTAGGAGATCTTGGCCTTGGGTGAAGCTTTCTAAAGCACAGAAAATACCTACTCCTGCTTTCACATCAGTTAATAGGAGCAGTAGGATCAGTCTTGAGGTCCTTTCGCACCCACTCTGGCTGCATGACTCTGGGACAAGAGAGTATTGTGTAAGCTGTTCTTGCACAACCTGGTGATGCCTGTGGTGGTGCAGGGCTGCTGAGTTCACCCTCATGTGGGTGCTGGTTAGCTGAATCACTCTCTAGGTTTTTCCTGGGCACACTGATCTCTGTGTCAGGACAGACATTTCACGGAATTGCATGCTACCAGGTATCTTTTCTAGTTCCTTTCCCTATCCTGAAATATATCCCAGGTCTCAGAAAAAATGAGAAAATATTTGCTACCAAAAGCCCCTGACAAATGCAAGAACCAAGAATTTATGGCAGGCAGCTTTTTAGAGGGAGTTTGCCCAATCTGAGCTGGAATTCAATACAGGGTATGTGATGCCATCAAAGAAATGACTAAAGCAAGTTCTAAAGTCATCTACCTGGTAAAAAAATAGTTCAGGCTGGCAACAGCAAACCAGCTCTTTTTATCACATACAAACCTTGTCACAAATTAGGCAAATATTGTATATGGGACCTTACAAGTCTAAAGAACTGGTGATGAGTACATTTGTTAGGACTAGGGAGATGAAGGTTAGGAAGTGAGATTGCCTTTCAGGATGGTCAGGTGCATGTATAGCCCTGAATAATGGTCTGTGGCAGAAGCTGGAGGGCTGAGGGGAGTTACTAGGGGCTAGGGGGCTACAATCTGTCACCTATACATCTCAAGGAACTTGCACTGAACATCAGATTCATCACCATCTCACCTGTCCCTGGTATTACTGAAACCTGTGACCCCAGGTGCTCTTCCTGTCAGAGGAGACAGAGGCACTGCCCACAGGCCAACTCTGGTTAGTCCTCAGTAGTGAGTAGAAGCAAGTACCCCTCTGAAGCCCCTTGCTGTGCTGCAGAAGCATTCAATAGAGCTTCTGGGCATCTCTGCATCCCACAAAAGTACATCACGTATATTTTGTTAGGTTAGAGTGGTCATGTCAGCAAGAATAATCATGATCAGGTTTTTAGACTGAACTGAGGAAAATAAACTAATTAACAAAGACCTGACAAAAAATGCTTGCTGAGGGACCCTGAAAAAGACAGGCAAAGCTCAGTGACAACAAGTATTGAATGAACAGTTGCTTACATTTTTTTCCAGGCCTGCTCTTGGATGAGTTGTGGGAGTGAAATAGTCATGGGTATGAGGTGTCTGAGAACTCCACTCTTGACAAGTCCTGCCCCTTGCAGTTTTTGCCACTGTGCCACGGTAGTCTATACCATTTTCATTAATGCAGTCTGTGAAAAATGAAGAAAAGGAAATAGTTGTAGCTGTGACCTGTTGGATCATATTTTGTACTTGATGGTAGTGAAGCAGAGAGAAATTTGAGGAAATAATACCACAATTTGCAAGTCCTACACAACATGAAGAAAAGGAAAGAAGGACTACATAGTGTCAATGATGACTATCAATGATATTTTAATTTCCTTGTATTCTAAGAGTTTTCTTCATGATCACAAAAGTCATAGATCAAAGAAGCTCACATTCAGTTGATCTTTCACAACTCCAGAAATCAGGACTACAATGACCATGCACTCAAAAAGTGTTTTCCTGCAGACACTCATATATGTCCATTGCCCCATTTTACAGTAGGTAAAAAGCAGTAACATGTACTCAACCGAAATTATTATCCTTCTAACCAGCGAAACATGTCATAGTAAAAAAAAGAATGAAAAAAAGAAAGCTGCAGTACTCTAATCATCTACTGCATAACAGAGTTGCATCTCCACTGAATCAAAAAAAGCCAGCTGTCCTCTGATGGGAAATGGAACCCTGGGAATGTGAATGCATGGCGCAGGAAAAGACTTCTTGGAGCAGTTGCCAGGAAAATGCCATCACTGCTGCATTTTCTGTCATTGATTGTTGCCCTCCCACAGCAGTGTGGAGACTGGTAGCCATTCTCTTCCTTGTGTTTCCAATATTATTAGATGTAGCAGGTAAAAGATGTGATATTAGTCTAAAATCAAATGCAGAAGCCCCACCATAAAATTCTATTTAAATGCTTGGAAAATGAAGAGAGTGGATACAATACTATATTAAATTCTGTATTTATTTAGAGTTTCCTGTTTTTCATGCTCATTAAATCCTTGAAGATGCTTCCATAAAAACCAGCTGTCTGGCTATGAACATTTCTGGGGCACCTGAAAGTATTCTCACCAGAGTTTGTTTCCAGTGTCGTCTGAGGAGGCTTAGGCACAGTCTGTAGCCCTTGGTCATCACACTTCTTCAGGTCACAATACTCCCACCTCACACTGGGGTCGGTGGTGTAGCACCATGGACGGCTGTCGGCATCCGGGTTCCTGCAGTAATTTTGGCTCAGGCCCCTACAAATGCAAACATATTATATTCCTATCCATGCCACTGCTCTGTGGGGAGCTCAAAAGAACATTTTAGAAAGCAGATCTGCTACAGAATTGGCACATATCATTCATCATGTGCCTTCTGTGGTGGCCAGTTGAAACTGTTTTTCCAGCAGAAAGAAATCAGGACACTTATACTGAATATTTAAACATGCCAAATAATTATTCACTGATTAACACTTATAGTAGAATATAATTTAAAAATCCAGAGAAGTAAATGCATACATATATAGCAAATATATAATTTATTTTATTTTTTGAAATAGAGTAATAGCTTTTAAAAAGGAATAGTTTTTTGCATTTTGCAAAAAATAAATGATAAATATTAGGAATAAGAAAACAACCTATCCCTTCCTCAAAGCTCTAATGACATGCAGACTAGGAAGAAAAGACTTAAACTCATTAATAAATTAATATATAGAAACAGTTCATTTCATCATAACGGAAAATTTATGACAACTATTAATTGCTTTGGAAGCAATGCAGAAACACACAGTTAATTAGTCTAAAGTATAATAGTGATAACTGTTGTTTCTTTCAAGATGAGGTTAATAACAAATGTTTCCATTATAAAAAAAGAAGAAATGAAATGGATTCTTTTTATCAAGTACCCTCCCACCCCAGCTTTATAATCATTGTTGTTCAGCCATGATGCAGACTCAAACAAGTTCATGAATGATCATTGCCCAATGAAACCCAGGAATGGGAAATACACATACGCATTTGGGAAGTTCTCTGCTGTTTTGTTGTGCCGGTGAGGCGACATCGAGCTCCAGGCTTGACATTTCTTTCCCGTGAGAGTGAAAGAAGCTGTACCACGGTAAGTCACCCCATTGCCCTGATAGCACTCCTCAGTAATTTGAGCCTGCTCAGGCACATCAACAGCTGTAGTGAACAACAGAAACCAATCTCTTGCATCTTAATACTTTGACCTTTATACTTGAGCATAGAAAGACAACAGAAAACAACAAGCCAGAGTGTTTGATTGACCACCACAGCATGCTCTCTGTAACAGAATCCTTCTCAGAGCAAGAGGAAGATTTCAAAAGATGTTTGCAAAAGTTTAATAAAATGCTAGATTAAAAGAACTTGTACATCAGTTTTGCTATCATGCATGGGGATTTATTTAAGCTAACAAGCCAAATAGTTAACATATGGATCAAAATTTTTTCAGGATAGCGGGCTGTCTGTGTCTTTGCCACAGACATATGTGTGGAACAAGACTACCTTGTGTAAGGAGAGTTTTCATTGTTTTCTACGATTCTTGGTTCAGTGTTCTTAAATTATCTTAGGTTTTACTTCAGATTCAGTTTTTAAGGGACTGTCATGTAAAGCTAACTAACTTTTCCATGGAGCATTTAAAAATTTAGAAGTGGAGGTAACTACCACTTGGCAATATGAAAAGACCTCTGTTATTGCAATATTTCCTGATCTGAGTCAGTAGCTGACTTAAAACCTTCTACACTTAGCCACCAGACTGAATACACCAGCCTGGGCTCCACATCAGACCCAGGAGTTCAACTAGACCTGGCAATGCTTACAGTGACAGCGACAATGCAACTGAGCAGAGTCACACAAGACTTTTCAAAATAAACAATGATGACCCTTCACTTTCAGCTGTCTCCTGCTCTTACCAGGGGCCTCTGGCTTGGTACTGTCACAGGAGGGGATGTTGCAATATTCCCACCGGGCAGTTGTGTTGGTGGTGTAGCACCACGGCCTCTTCTCACCATCGGGATTTCTGCAGTAGTTTTCATCTAGGCTCCTAAAACAGAAAACTTGAGTAATAAAAGTTTCTCGTGGAAATCTATTAAAGGTTGTGAGCAAAAGGAGACTCTCTTGCTGCCTAGTTTACTATTTATTTACTGGTAGGTACCTGCTGCTTTCATTTACTGATGCCATCTGTTACATGAATAACTGCAATTCACTGGTGTTTCAGATGTGTTAAACCAGACACCTGCTCAACTGATGCATGAATTAAGAGACTCTAGTACTTTGAGGCCAAGAGCAGCACAGTAGAAGGAATCTAGGCTGAAAGAATCTAGGGTGAAAGAATCTAGCCCCAAGCAAATATTATAATTGTAGCTTTCTTACTCCACATGGTTTCATCTGAGCAACCATACAGTAAAAGGATGAAATGAGGAGGGAAAAAGTCAGTCAAGCAGAGCTTGAAAGTCAGAAGAGGAGACACCAGTATTCAAGAACAAAGAAGTCAATAGAAAAAAATGTACAAAAAATTTGAAAATATTAGATCCAGCAGGTGATGAATGTTGGTGTAACTGAAGAACTTTGCAACAGAGATGAAGAAAACTGAAGTAATTTTGAGACTTTGTGTTTCTCATGGACATTGAATAAGAGAGGGGTTTCACTTACTGGCAGGGATAGTTTTCAGGAGTGCGAGCATGTCTGTGGGGAGACTGAGAACTCCAGTGCTGGCAGGTATTTCCAGATTCAGTAACAGATATTGTGCCTCGATAGTCTTCTCCTCTTCCTGACAGACACTGACGTCCTGGTGCAGGAGGTGGTGGGGGTGTTGCTGTTACAGAAAAAGGAACTGAAATTAATCCGTGCCTTCTAGATAGAGTAAAAAACTAAACCAACAAACCACTCTGAACTTTATAATTAAGTGGGCTTTTTAGATTTCTTTGCAGGTAAGTTCTAAATATCAAAATATTTGAAAAGTCCAAAAGGCAGAGAAAAGATATAAAGATATCTTTCTTAACGTTTTTTTCCTCACATTTTAACTTCTTCACAAGCAGTCAGGCTGCCAAAAAGGACATTTGCATCTGCCCCTTTACAGCAGCCAGGATACAATAAAGGATAGAAAAGTCAGAATATGAAAATGCTAGTAGCCTCATCAGAACAGAGCTGGAAAGTGAGCAAGTGGCAATACTGTGGAGAAAAATGGGGTGAAAGTGTCAGGCTCATCACTGGTACATACAGGTGCAGGTGTAAAATAGACATACTCTAATTGGTGAGAGACAGCAAGGATGAGATCTGGTGAGAAGTCCCAAGGAAAAGTATAATGGCAAGCGCAGGCCTTTAGGGGAAAAGGAAACTGAAAACGTGGAGAATTGATTTGGAAGAGTGAAACAAAAGCCAGAGTATTTTCAGGAACTGTGAAACTGCTTGGCATCAAAAGAGGAACATCAGAAGAAACACCAGAAATGCCTGGTCATAGAAAAACACATCAAGAAGGGAGATGTGCTCCAGACAAAACCATTAGAAATGCCTATGACAGAAATGTCTAGCCTCAATAAAGCTATGAGAGGCTCATTTCAAAATGATTAATTTTTTTCTTTGAGATAAAATTCAGCTGTCTTTTATGCTTTTCTTTATCTTTGGGACCTCTTCTGTTTGTTCTAGATCCTTGCACCACTCTGACTGGAAGAAGTCTAGAAGTCAGACTCACTGCAACGAGGAATGTCACAATATTCCCAGCGTTTAGTTGGACTGGTAGTGAAACACCAGGGCCGGGGTTCGCCATCAGGATTACGACAATAATTATTCTTCAGATCCTTCTCTGGAAAACTGAACCAGAAAAATAAGTTTTAAGATATGTTACTAATAGCAGTAACAATTATCCTGTCTGACACAGGGAGTGTTCAGCCCACCACTGATGATAAACAAACCATCACAGAACCTGACTCACTTTTCTGGGAGGTATCCATGAGAGTGAGGTTGCTGGGAGTCCCAGCGCTGGCACTCAAGCCCAGACACTGTTGTTGCAACTACTCCATGGTAGTTTTCTCCACTGCAGTGCATGCACTCTACTGTAGGAAAAAGGCAGAATAAGGACAAAAGAGACAGAAAGTCCCTGATGAACTGGTCCATAAACACTCCTACTCATCTCATGAAGCTCAAGAGCCTGATCAGAGAACAAGGCTGAAGCACAGTCATTTTTTTGGCAAAGTAAAAGCTTATTTTCCTCGGCAAGACGACTTTAACTAGTTGATTACATTTGTAGCATTCCGTTAAAAACCCCAAACCAACAACATTATAGACTACGGGTTTGAAAAGAGCTAAACTGATTCTATTAAGATATAATTTAAAATCTGTGCTTTGCTACTGTCACATTTTATTGAGTTTTGCACTAGCAACTGCCATTTGCTTCAATTCTAAGTTTGAGATACGCAAATACACCCATATTCCATTTTTTATCAAGGGGAAAAAAAAGACTTTGTGTAGCTGTTTTCAGGGTCTTTTGATATCTTCCTTTTTGCTGTTGAAAATGTTTTGGAAAATTTCGTATTGAACTAAATTCAAGTTTGAAACAAATGTTCAATTGAAAATAAAAGTATCTAAATGACTTCACATTCTCAAACACATCTTGCAAAAAATGGAAGGAAGTCAGCATGTGTATCCTGACCTTCACACTCAGGGATGTTACAGTAGTCAAATCTGGTATCAGGATCTGTTGTGTAACACCAAGGTCCCTTTTCATCCTGGTCAGGATTTCTGCAGTAGTTTTCCTCCAGTCCTGCATTGGGATATTTTTCAGGTGTGTAACTGGAACAGAATTAAATGGGATTACAGAATAAGGAAAGTGTCCCAACTGTTCAGCTGAGGACTCTAAAAATGAAATCTTTATCTGAGGACCATTTTGTAGATGTTGGTCTTTAGAGTGCTCCTAATTGTTACTGTGTGCCACTGCTGAAACATCAGAAGTGCTACAACTATAGACTTCAGGAAATATGGTGCCTCTAAGGCCACTCATGCCTTTAATACTTGCATTTACTTTAGCTATTGGTTTCCAGCAGTTATTGCTTGGTCAAGGTACCACATAGCATGTAGTGAACTGTTTCCTCTGGGATGTGTTCCCTGGGAGACACAATGGGAACATATTTTCTGAAATGTGAGAGATCTCTGTAACCTGAATGCTATAGCTACTGAATAGAAGGTTACTAAATAAACCAGTTAGGTATTTTTTATTAAACACAAGAAATACT
Source organism: Erpornis zantholeuca (assembly GCA_013400515.1). Lineage (NCBI taxonomy): Eukaryota > Metazoa > Chordata > Aves > Passeriformes > Timaliidae > Erpornis > Erpornis zantholeuca. The sequence continues at coordinate 82,014 of VZTN01005673.1, read as the reverse complement.
GCCTTGTTAATTGTGGATTCACTGATAAAATGATGCACTTCTAGCTCATCTGCTACATGTTATATCTTTGGCCAAAAGAAGTTCTTGCTTTGGTGAGATTAGTGAAAAATTCTTATTTCAGCAGTACCAGATGTTTCCCTGTCTAGTGTTTTGCTCATGTAAAGACCATAAAATTTAAATGGGACTGCCAAGGCTGGCAGTGTCTCTATTGATCATGGTCTCACTTGGAGAGCACCACTTGGAGGTCTCTGAATTACAACTCAGATTAGAGAATGATCTTATTTTAGATAGGTATAGAAAAATATTCTATAAGAAGACTTTTAACACCAAATTGCTTACAAGACTAATTAGCACATATGTACTGCTTGACAAAACTTCAAACAGAAACAGATAAGAAAAGACCTTACTTTGGTCTATGTGGGTCATTATCAGCCCACTTCTGGCACCGCACACCTTTCTGAGTTTTGGATTCTGTTCCTCTGTAATCCACTCCTTTTCCCTCTTTACATTCTAGAAGATAAACTGAAATAACACGTGCTTAATCAGTACCATGGCATATCCATTGGATTCTAACATACACAAAATCCATTTTCATGCTAACACACTTAAATATATTTGATCATATTTTGACTTTCTTATGTTCTCAAATCTAGACAGTTCACATTGTAAAAACCTACTAGTTAGTTGATGTCTAAGTTGACTTAATTAGGACTGAAAAATGTATGTGAAAGCAAAAAAGTTCCACATCAGAATTCCAGAGAAAGAAATGTTACACAGCCCAGTTATTCTGGGAACATGCCATAGGAGATTCAAATAATAAAATATGCTTTTAACATTTAAATAGATACTATAACAAAATAGAAACACATTCTCTCTTTCTTACCTTCTATGAAAAGATTATAGTTATGCACAGTAATTAAAATCAAATCTTTAAAGACAGCCACCTGAATTCAGCTGAAGACAAGATAGATTCACAGATGCACACATATACTATTTTACCAGCTTGAATAAGCAATTTTTTTGAAGTTAATTTAAATACAGATTACATTCTTTTATTAAAGTTCACCATGTGATGAATGAAATTTAATTAATTTATGATATGCTGAAACAATTACTTTCTGCTGTTCAACATAAAACAGATAGTTGGTTGAATGTGTGTATTATATATACCTTTGTACACTTATATTTTGGAACTTAGTAGTGCTTTCATGAAAAATAGAAAAATAAGGACTGAAAGAATTAGCAATGAAATCCTGTCCATGTATGAGACAAAAGGGAATTTTAATGCTGACTAAGTCTAGGGTTAGTAGCCTTAAAACATAAGATTGCTCGAAATTACTAATCATTAAATTAAAGGAGAACTGAAAGCTCAGTGTTGCAATTTTTTTTCCCAGGAGGTGGGAGCAACGATAACCCCATTGCAGCCTCTGAGGTTTTCCTAGGAGACCTGGGCAATCACCTTTCCCAGCACAGAACTGGTGACTGCGAGGGGAGAGATGCCTTGCAAGGGGCGTCTCTTCCAAGGCACAGCTGGTGGAACTCAGATCTTGGCATATTCCCTCAGAGCTTCTGTACCAGTTTAGGGACAGTCACTGTCAGGCAGTGTGTCCTCTGGCTCAGAAAACTAAGTAGGAAACTGATTTAACATTTCCTTAGGGAAGCAGTTCGTCTTTTTGGCTGTGACCTGGTTTGTCTCAGTGTCCTTAAGTAGTGTCCAAACTGAATACTCCTAGAGACCCAGTTTTGCTCCAGTTTTTCTCAGCATCGAAGTTGTAACAAGGCTGACAATACAAGTGGAAGATTAACAGAAACCTGGAGAAATAATGCCACTTTACACAGACCTTTCTTGCCCAAAGTGAAAAGGACTAATATTTGAATCCAAAATATGGTTCAGCTTTTCTGAGGGCTGATAGTTTAGGCCTGAATTCATAGTTGTACCTTTAGGCATGCTTTTATTTCAATGTATGTATAGAGGCAAGTTTACTCTAGAAACTTTAGCTGGAAGCCTTTTGGGTCCCTCAAACAATTTTGCAATAAAATAACATTAAACCCCTCAATTACTGAACATTGAATCAGTCAAGTGCTGACTCTTTTTGTTTGTGTAAACTTTTGACCGTTTATATAACCTTTAGGGCTTTTTCTTTCTGATGACAAATGACTAACTTTGATCCCCAAACTCAACCCGTGTCCCTCGGGTTAACTATTTCCAAACAGATACGTAGGGAACAATTCCTAAATGCAGCTTTAATTCTTACTACTCTTACTATAAGTCAGAGAAGATTAACTTTCTTTTTTATAGCACATACTATAGAAAAAATAACTTCTAAAAATGTTTTTGTATTACTTGACATCTTTTTCTTTGAATGCAGTGATAAAAAGCATCTCATTGAGTAATTGCTTTGACTGAAAAAATTACTGCAAATAAAAAGATGAGCAATACAGGAACCATCTGACACATACACAATAGGCTGTGTTTTTGATGTTTATGATACCAAGGTCCATCTTTTGGTTTCTGCAGGTAGAGGTGCAATTTCTGGAAATTTTGGTTATGTCAAACAACAGTTTTTCACACCTTTAGTGGTGTGGTTCTGTTAGTTCAAGAAACTAAAACACAGGTCTGTGGCCTCAAAAGATGTAACAAATCCTCAATTGCAGGACCAGGTTCTAGCCTTTGTAATTCCAAGGGATGTCTCAAAAATAAACCAAAATCATAGTCTAGCTCCTGATCACAGTAAGCAAAACCAATACGATTATTTACATATAACTCATTCAGTATTTTATCTTTGTTATTTGTTAATTGATTCACTCAGTTTTCCTTCTAAATAGGAACTGCAAAAGAATTTTTAGCATTATTTAAACATGATTTATGGAAATTCCCTCCTGCTTCTGTGTATAACAGAAGAGCTAATCTTCTAAACATTATATTACCTACAGAAAAAAATGCAGCTGGCCATAGGCTTCAGAAAATATTAGCTTGAAAAGGACCCTCAGTGGTCTTTGGCCCATAGCCCCAGAAATAGCACATTCAGGTTCTAAGGTGGATGAGGCTGCTCAGAGCTGTGTACAGTTGATATCTACAGGGGTGAAGGCTCCACAGCCTCTCTGGGAAATATCATCCAGTGCTTACCCACCTTTCTGTGGAAAATTACTTCCTAATATCCACAATGTCTGAATAAAATCTCATTTGGATGTTCAGCTGCAATCCAGCTAAAGCTGTTGAACTACTATCTAAAATCTCCTGGCAGCTGCTGTACACACAGCATTGTCTTATCCCACAGGGAGGGATAAGGGCAGATTGACAGAGAAGCAAAGATGCAGCTCTCTGGAGCTCATGGGTAGTTACTGTCAAGTTATTATGATTCTTGCCTTTTGCTTAGAAACTGGCCCATCTAATCCACTTCATGATTTTCAGCAGCTGAGAACCTGGTTCACCTTAGCTTTTGATGCACCTTTCTTCATTGAAGGAGACCAAAGCCTTGAGATAACCTAGTTTCCAATTTCTGAATATTTTCAAATGTATTCATATTTTTTTCAAATTTACAAATCAGCAAATGGTCAAAGACAATGTTGATTAAGTCATTTAGCACAGAACAGAAGTAATTCTATTCAAAGTTTACCACATTATCTTACATCTGAATGATCCCTAAGGAGATCTTTTCTACCTCACACTAAAGTCAGGGAACAGCACAATGAAATTTACATTACATTAAAAATAAACCACAGTCCTTCTTCCCTGTATATAGCAAGAGCTCCATGCTTGATAATGTAATTCAAACATAGTCTTAAAACCCAGTTGTTTCCTTCCATCTGGAATAAGATGATAAGTTTTGAAACAGGATAAAAAATTGGATAGCTGTCATTTCTCAGAGACACACTTCCTATTTTCAGAAAGAATTGGAGACCATTTCTGTCAAATAAACCTCATCTATGACAAAAATATTAATAAATAAAACATATACAAAAGGGGAATACAGAAATTCAGCATGTCAATTAATTATAAGAATAGGATAAAAATGTCGCAAAATTAATTAACTGAAGAATATGATGATCATATAGGAATATTCAAAATATAAAATATACAATATTATAAAAATAGATCCTTTAAAGCACAGTCCAACAATATAAAAACACAGACATACTTCTTTTTTCATAAAGAACTGCATTTGCTCTTCTGAATATCATTGCTGTTTTGGTGTTCTCAGTCAATGTTAAACACTGTTGGTCTTTACTGGTAAATAAGAAGGCCCTGTTGAAATTAAGAGGAGAGAGCAATGTAAGAAACAATAGCTGAATATATGCTTATTTTCTTGAACACTTTTTGAGTACACAGTTATCATTTACCAGTTGTCACTTTCAGTTATCACTACAGTTCAGTGATATTTAAGATTGAGTAATATTTTCAAATCACTGAGTATTGCAGCTCACATTTTCAATGGTGATTTTCACTTCTAAGTCTTCATATCAAACTTAGGTAGAAAGGCAGCTAGGAGAACAAATTATAACAAGGGATAAAAGGTTTATAACCTGCCAGAGGTTCAAGAGACCATGTTGAAGGGGACATATGCACAAGGCACCTTGACCTGATTACAGAAATATTAGTGGTCACTCAAGGAGTGAGATATCCCACAGTATGCAGCGATTATGAAGGAACAGGTAAAACACAGTCCAGGACCTTAAATTATTTTGTGAAAACTGTTCTGAGTCTTTGTACATGAAGCAGTGCAAGCACTTTTTAAGACACAGCCTTTTGCCTTTTCAGCGAGTGCCTACACTGTAAGATGCAAAACTGAAGCAGATGGTGTAACCTTTACAATAGCATCTAAGGAAACCTTCTGACAGGCTAAGCAATTCCTACAGCTGCCTTTTCTGAACTAGGAAGAGAGCAATATAGCACTGTGGCATTCAGTGGATAGAGCCATACCAGGAAAGCAAATACTGACAAAGCACATTCTGCAGCCCTGTGACCAGGTGGCATGGCCCCAGTGTGCCTGTGCTTGTAAATTCACATAGCCTCTTCCCAAAGGAGAGGAGAAGCATCCAGAATCATTGCTGGCAACCATATCCATGAGTGGTCTTGAGAGTGCTGCTTGTCCTGGGTCAGAACTACAGCGGAGCTGTTGCCCCCAGTTAAGCCAATTAAGCTGTCAGTAATGTTAAATTTATAAGTAGGGAAGTAGCTAAGGAGCACGGCCCTCCTTAGTTACTCCTTTAAGGTGGGAGAACAAGTCTGAAATATGGACCTGAACAGATTGGTCTGAAGCATTAATGTGAGGATGCTGCAGTGCTTGCCTGGTCTTAAGCTCTGCCTAACATTTACCTTTTTTCCCCTCAAATCCTTCCTGCCAGATAGCTCCTGTTCTGGCTTGAATCCAACAGATCTCAAGTAATTAATTAAGGAGGCAATAACCTGATGTTATTCCAGTGCCAGGTAATGGTAGTGGATACTATGTCTGAATATGCCTCAAAAGGAAACATTAATTCTCTGGAAACTGTAAATATATAATCTGAAATATAGACTTGACCTCTCTGCCTTCCTCCCTACCCTCCTGAGCCACTGAAGCTCTGCCCTCTGTGGTTTTCAGAGTGAAGCTGTCTCAAAGGGAATTGGTGGTACTTCACACACTCAGCAAACCCCTGTCATCCTTCAGGGTTACACCTTTCTAAAGTAAGTCCCGTTTTCCCTTTTGAGTTAAAACACAAAGTTACAATAAAAACATTAAGTAGAACTAAATGCTTGAAACAACACTGCAGACAATCAGTCTGCAGAGTTCAAAAAGGTGTGCTGCAGAAGTGGTAGACCAAGACCTTCTGAAGACTGGAAGAGAAAACCCCTCTGCCCCACATGTACAGATTGCCTCCCACTGCAGTAATGGATCTCTCTCCTCACTGCCCCAGTTTCCTGCTATACTGCTGGACCTCAAAGGGCTCTGAGGCTGTGGTGCAAGAGACCCAGAAGCCTTAGGCTCAGAGCAAAAGGCTCCACTGGGGCAGAAGCCTGAGCAAAGACCAATGGTACAGACTCATCAATACCTTTCATGCTTTCTAGCCCCTTGAGCCTGGATAATGGAAGTGCAAAGAGAGGGCTTGGCTGAAATAGGGTTTAGGACTAAGGTTTAGGTGGCTGTCTCTTTCTCAAAGTCAGCAGAAACTACCTAAGTGCAAATTTGAGTAAAATTCAGAATAATGGATTTATCTGCAAGATAGCCAATGCAATGAACATAAGCAATGCCATTATTGCTGTCCTAATTTTCCAAGAAATTAATTGTGACTCCTTGTTGCAGAAGGAGTGCAAGGGTCTTGATAAAACTGTGTCAAGTTAGTTTGCAGCGTGTCAAGCTGCGCATCAAGATATTGTAAAGCTTTTCAATAAATATTCAACATAACTTTCTTCATTTCTGTATTTCTTCTGTCTGCATCTGTATGTCCCAGGCATTCTGTTTCTACACATTTTTTGTTTTTCCAAAAAACCTCAAACCCACCCATAGTCATAAGGAAACCCTTGAAAGTTCAGACTGCTGATAAAAAAGGTTCCATCTCCTGCAAGAAAAGATGTATGTGGGGACCACTAAAAATTACCTGCAAGAAAACTTTTCTTCATTTTCACATTTCTCTGCACATTCTTCTTCACTATTTACTCTATAAACTTGCTTCATTGGGTTGAGCAACCAAGCTCCCTCTGTTCTCACATAACGGTCTAGGATGCTTCCCTGTGCTGAAAGGGAAAAGAGAGAAAGGAGTGAAGACGGGAATGACGATTTGATTTATCTGAAACTCTCATGTTCAATTCTTTGTCTCCTAGTCATGTGGCATCATCATTTAATTGCCAGAATAACTGGGTTAATGGTGACAAAATATGGGTAAATCTAAAATGCCTTCCTGGTGTGATAAAAGGTAGAATCACTGAAAACCCAGTGTAAGGCAGGACAGAGAAATGGCTTGGACAGTGGTTTGTATCATAGTGGAAGTCATAACAAGTAACACAAACATATAGTATAAAGTGATGGGAGCACAGAAGATGACCCAAGGAGCAAAAAAAAAGTGAGGTGTTTCAGAAAGTATTGGTCATGCATACTTTGGAGACAGTGGTCAAATGGGACTCAAGAAAGATGTGAAACAATGTTTGTCCATTGCTATCCATCTACCCCCATGGAATGACTTCAGATATATCAGTTACCTCCTTTCAAAGGCTCCTACTTTGCCAGGAAAAAAAACCATCCTTAGTCACTGGTGTTGTCAGATGTTCAGTTTGTCATTTTTATAATAACCCTGCACTGAACTTACTAATAATCAAGGTAGCAGTTGTTGCCCTTCATTGCAATGAACTAACACACAACACTAAACTGGTAAATAAATTCACCTAACAACCTCTGGGCTACAGCAGCATGTCAAACACAGAGGATACTAAAAAGCACAGCTATGTTTAATGGTAAGCTCAAAAAATGTTTAAGAGCAGTCCTCCTTGTAAAGGACTTTGTCATTTAGCATTTTCCTGTTACAGCTATGCAACCTCTGAATTAGTGCACAGCACTGTGACTTTCATGACTCCCAGCTGCAGGGTCATGGAGTTGCATGAGTCCTGTGATTTTTACAGTTTCATTATCAGCAGAGCATATGACTCCTCTGATGATCATTTGGCTCTGGGAGCTACATGTTCTGTAGGGTTTCAACCCCAAACAGACAGGCTGGTCCCTGGTCATTGCAGGACATCTCGGTCCCGCTCTGTGTTTTTGTGCCTAGCCTTACGCAATTGCGGAATAAAAGGCAGACAGGGGATGAACCAGACCATGACTGGCATCTCAGGGATAACAGCCGTGCTCCAGACAGAAACTTCTTCACTTTCTCTGACCCCTGTCTGTCTCAGCCATGCCCAATGCCAGCAGAAGGGACAAAAAGCTTCTTTGTCCCACTCAGACCCATGGCCTGTGACTGAGGGCTTCATTGAGTAGTTCAGAGGTGCCTTTCCAGCTGAGAAAGGCAACGGCTCCTGTCTTTCCTGAGTAACTCTCTTTACTCGGGAAAAGTAAAGAAAGAAAAAGTGAAGCAGGCATCCTGGTATTAAATAACCTGAGAGGTAGCTCAGCCTGCAACTGGGTATTTTCTTAAAGATAATTTTGCATCCACAAGTTGAAGATGACAAAATAGGGATAAAAACCAAACTATTCTCCCTCTCATACAATTGCAAAAGCAGAGAAGTTACTGCAGGGGTGTTTCTGCATGTAGACTAGGGAAGAGTTCATTACCCTAAGAGCTGACAGTTACTTTAACAGTATGCATGGAATAAAAGGATGGCTGCTGGAAAATAAAAGAATAAGTGAAAAAGAATACAATGAAATTTCATGTGACAGGCAGAGGAATCATTGATTCCACTAGTTATTTCAAAACAAAAACATTAAGAAGAAATAAGTTTTGAGAGAAAACATTAACTAGGTTAAGACAATATCATAGGGATGCTGCAATGCTCTCCACAAGGAAAAGAAAAACAAGCAAAGAATTCCTATTATAGTATAGCTTCCATGCAAATTTAATTCTGTTCTGTTTTGACTTTTTGCAATAATATAGTCATTATTATTACAGCATTTTATTTTAGAAATATTGACAGGGTCATAATTAATTTGGGTCATAAAAATATTTTCCCCCTTTTTTTGTTCTATTTATGTGTCACAGCATAATACTTTAAGGAAAAAAATAGGAAAATATGCAATCTGAATAAAAATGTAGATGTTTTCTAGCTACCATTTTCCCTATATCTATGGTATTTTACAGTCTCAGAAAGATGTATAACTACCTTATTCAGAAACGCAAATATTTACTAGCTTTTGATAAAGGATTTGCAAACAAAAGTATAGTATTTCAGATAGAAGCCCAAACTGTATATTTTTCTCCCCCATATAAAATTCTTACTTAATTGAGAAAGGTATTTGATTTGACTGATGCTGTTCATTTGCAAAAACAAAGCTTAAAAACTAGAATTTAAACTGGGATAAAATTTCTTAGCATTAAATAACAGATTTTTTTTATGCTGGGGCATGTCTCTAATATTTCCAGCTAAAATCTACCTATATATTTTCCTAACTCTTACCTTTTTTCATGTTTTAAAACTGCACATGTAAAATCTTTGTTTATTTTATTGCATCTTTATACATGCATTAGCACACTCATAACTGTATTTTTTACTTCAATCACAACATATTCTGTAGTTATACAGATGCCTACAAGAAGATGTGTGGTCTGAATCTCATGGTTCATTGGATTTTAAGGTTTTCAGGACAGATAATATCCATATATATGAAACCCATATAGATATAGATAAAGAATCCTTTATAGTTCTTGTGTGCTAAAAAATTTTTGTACCATCTTTCACAAAAACATCTTTTCATACCAAGAACATTGCAGAAACTAACACTGATCAGATGCGGTCTTCTTATCCCATGGAATGGAAAATTTACTGTTAAGATTCTGGTTATGAAAGACTGAAACTGCAGTGGGAAAGACAAGCTTTCCTTTCCTCTGTGATTCTGTTTTGCACAAGCATTAACAAATTTTAAAGCAATCAAAATAAGGATCACAGTAGCTGGCAATAACATGGAAAAAAAATCCCCAAACCTAAGATAAAAGACTGCTGAAACCAGAGAGAGTCATGCCTTGGTGCAGGCCTTTGACAGGCTGCTTCCCAAGGGTGCCCCTGTCTCTGGCCATGGGAAATGTTTGCTGGGAGCCATCACTTGCCCATGCAGACACCAAGGCTGCTGCTTTTCTGGTGTCTCTGATGAACACAACCCTGGAGCAACCACAGCTCTCCTTCCATTCAGCAGCAGCTCTTGCTGGCCAGGAAGCCCCAAATCCATCATCGTCCAGGGACATTGTGATGCAGGGATTTGGGGACCTACCTTCACCACATGGAGCTTGTAAATGTTTGGCCCCAGTCTGACCTAGGCAAGCAGAAGGCAAAGGACACTTACCTGAGCTGAGAAAGAACAGAAGGAGAAAGGCAGCTTTCCTAATCCCCATTCTGGTCCAGCTGCAGGGTGCTGGAAGCTGTGTGTGTCGGTGCTCAAAGTTTTATTGACTCGCACTGGAGTGAGGCAGCATCAAACAAACAAGGCAGGAGGATTAAGTTAATCATTCTCCCATGCTGTTCCCCCCTTGCCATGGTGTGGCCGTTCAAACAACCTTGAATTGGATGGATTACCAAATCAGATTCAATCATTTCTACTGGATGCTATTAAATGAGAAGGCACTTACTTGTTTTACAGGATATGTTTTGTTCTAAAATGGTTAGGTCTTTCTCTACTAGAGAAAAGACAGGATTAATGTTGCTGGAAAGCATGGGAAATCATGTGTCCAGGCAGGATCTGAATTTCTCTTGACGCTAGAGTCCCAACAGAAAATTCAGCCATGCATACCTGTATTGATTTATAAGGAGCAACTTGTATTTAATTTCATGGTAAGCATGAGTATAAGATTCAGATAATATTAACTCTGTAAAATAGTTTAATTTTACTTTATTAAAGAATTCCTTTTCTGCTGTCTCCTTGACTAGAGTTTCCTTTTTTTCCCTTCTGTTTGGGAGTAGGACTTAATTTTAATTTCATTTAACCTTTAGCTTTAAGAGGCTACTCTAAACCTTAAACACTAGGTTTAAGAACTGTAGGTAGCAATTTAGTTTTCTTCCTTACCAGACATTTAACCTCACACTGCATGCACAAACTCATCCAGTGAGGGTGTCAGACTTTGCTCATCTGTGTGTTATCCTGATTTCAACATCAGCTCACTCTGCATTACCCAAGAAGCCTTTACCTTGGAAAAGTTGCACTGCAGCACCATTTCATGGCTTCTCGTGCATGTTAAGTCTCTGGTGTTGCTTCAGAACAACTTATTGAACCAAACATGCCAGTGAGTCACCAGATGCAGGAGCAGAATAAGAATTTGGATGGGGAGAACAGACTTGAATGGACACTGCTGGATCATGCAATTCAGTCTTCTGCAACTGCAGGCCAAAAATTTATGGAATCATGAGTTGCTTCTAAAAATGAATAAGGCTATCCACTTCTACATCATCCTGCTTGCTTTAAGGAGAAGTTACACTGTACTGAGGGCTTGGGATAAAGCTAGGAGTGCAGGAGTAAATATGTGAGGGAGGCATTTTAGCATGAGAACCAGATTAGCTTCTATTTTACTGAATATGTGGAAAATTTAAAGTTGATCATGCCCATGGTCCTATGCTATTTTTCTCCTGTAGGGTAGTATAATGCTATGTTATTTGGTTGTTTTCTGTGCTTGAACCTGTTCTATTGCAACTTGTGAACAACAGAAAAGCATGAGATATCTGTGGAAGCTTGGGATACCACTGATGTTAGTTCAGGGGGACAAAGCAGATGGGTTAGGGAGAGGAGCTGATTGGAGCTGGGCTCAGCTCAGGGAAACATTTGAAGTGTGGCAGAGAGAATGGGTCATATATAGTGCAATTATATGCGGGATTTGGCTTATCAGGTGTTAGGAACAGTTACTCATTGGGAAAGAAGGGTAAAACAAAGGAGCAGTAGGCTTTAAAACCAAGTAGGCTTTACCACCAAGCAGGCTTTTGAAAGCTATTCAATCCTGGTTTAGCCTCACATGTTTTTAACAATCTTAACCCCATTTTCAATTCTTGCTCCAGACCCTGGTTTCCCTCTCTCCTGCTCTGTATCTCCAACTCCCTGGCCACAAACAGCCTCTGACCACCAACCCCTGTGCCTCCTTCCCATCAGATATTATCTGACAGTGGGTTTTTTTCCTTACTCCAGTGCAAAATTTGTTTTCTGCTCAGCCCTGCCCTCCCCAGCATCTTTGGCACCTTCCCCATTTTTCTGTATCCCACATTTCACTGAGGTAGTCATTGGGTTACTGTGTTACAGTGCACATCTGGTGGTAAAAGTCTAAAAAAAAAAGCTGCAGAGGTGGGTGAGTGCAGTTTTTCTGCTGCATGGAGAGGTTTGAAAGGCTGTGAGGCTTAAGTGAGTTTGTAAAACTCATCAATAAACACTATGTGTTAGAGATTTTAATCAGATAAGCTCTTCCTACAGGTTTTCAAAACCAAAGAAGCTAATTGTGGTAGCTGAAAGTTTGTTAACACATGTCCAGGATAGTTCAGGAAAATTTGCATGCATCACATAAGCACTCTTTTGCAAGCTTTCATCATGTTAAAGGTCTACATATACTCCTTCAGAATCTATACTCCTCCCTTACAGTCCTCCTGTCCTTCTCTCAATCTCATTGCATCAAATCTGATTAAAATGTACCTACATTTGTCTGGATGCTCTGAAGAAAGGAAATAATTCTTATATTGTCATTTCATTCAAAGATGGCAATGCAGATTTGAAGAAGACTTATTAATCTCTGTCTAAAGGGATATGATCCTGGAAAACTGGACTTGAGAATATTGTTAGCAATTGTTCCTGGTAAAAAAATGGTCGTTCTATAAGTTTTCCACAAGAAAATGACAAGACAGAGATATCTTTCAACTGCCACACTGGCACTCCTCACTGTTGTCTTGTGACAAGGATGTGACCTGTTAAGACATTATGTTTGAAAGGATCTCTCATAAACTGTTGATTTATCCTTTTGTGCCTTTCCTTCTTTCCTCTTTTCCCTCACAGATCCACACAGTATCTAAATCTCTCCCCAGTTCTGGTCTTGTGGTGTTTGTTCTCATTTATTTGATCACTGTGAGGCCCACCCGTAGGTGGAAGTTTATCAGATCTTATTTCAGAGTCAGGGTACATTAGTTAGCACAGTGGTTAAAATATAAACAACAGCAGGAGGCTTTTTAAATAGAAGTTGACCCTTGAAATTGGGTTTACTGTAAGTGTAGAAAAATACCCCCAAAAAAGAAATTGCAAACAATGTCGGAACACAGAGCACAATTTTTTGAATAAATTAACTTAAATTCTCTAAATTTCAGAATCAGAAAATGTCAGAGAACACACACGTAGATATCATTTACTTGCTAAGAGGAAAGAACAAAAGGAAAGATTTAGTTATCTTTCAATATCTTCAAAGGAAGGGAAAATTTAAAAAGGCATCTCTATGAAATAAAGGAGTTCATGTAGTTGCTCCAAAGAGTAATGAGCCATGAACAGCTGGGAAATAAGGAAGGTATTTTTACTTTCTTTTCAGACACAACCAGAAAAAGTAAGGGTTACATTGCCCTATTCCTAGAGCCAGAGGGAGCTTTGGGCAGCACCCCCAGATGGACAAGGTGGATGGCTTCTAACAGCAGAAGCTGCTGAATGTAAGGTAGGGAGGAGCTCAGGAGAGGAAAAGGTAGCCAAGTTAAAAAAAAGTTCTGTCCTTGCTCTGCACATGAAAGAACACAAAGGGCAGAAGACCTGGTAGATAAACTCATCTCCATTATTTCTGGCCACAGATGCTAATGGATCCAAGGAAAGGAAAGTGACGATAAGGAGATACAGAGAGGATGTTTTTCCAGCAGTGAAAGCTTCCATCTTTGAAATGTTCTTTTGTTCTGGATGCTGCTAAATGTAGGAAACCAGCAGAACAAAGTTAGACAAATGAGAAGGAGTTACGAAGTGAGCAAACTGAGTGCCATCTTCACAGTAGAAAGATTTAAAGAATTAATTACTAAGGTTTCTGCATTTCTGAAAAAGTGTCTGGAAATACAGAGACTGTACAATGGCCTTTAACAGAGGTGTGGAGAGCATTAAAGCCATGGAGAATCTGACAGCCAGCACTTGGCACACAGTGCTAACAAGTGTTTGTACACGAGGGACAGCTGCATCACATTGCTGCTAGACAAGAGGGTAATACCATTCTTCATTTCCTAGACAGAGAACATCAGAGAAACCACAGCTAAGCTAAAGGATTGTGGACAGCAGAGTGACCCTATGTGCACCTCTGAGTCCTGCCTGAGTGTCCCAGCATGTAACATCCAGCACTAGCACTGCTTTGGGAAGTGGTTCAGCAAAACTGCTGTGGTGATCTGCTGTAGCCTACTCCACATTTCTGTTAGGGCGAGCACATGTCCTGCACCCAAACTTGTCCTTCCTTGATTTTCTTATTCTCCTGCTCTACTGCTGTCACCACCCTAAGTAAAGAGTGCTAACCACTCTTTACATGGAGGGGTGCATAACACAAACAGAGAAGCAGCACATAACAGGGCCTGAAATACAACCTGTATGTCTGATTTTCTTTTTAGTTCTGTGTTCTTCTTGGAAGAGTCTGTAAGAAAGTAAGAATCTGTTTGTATTCAGTGTCCTCAAAGACTGGTGTGTGCCAGGTCATGGCTGCACTTTTCTGTGTTTAGCAGGCGAGCAGTTCCTGTCTGCTGTTCCAAGTCACAGGACTCAGCTGTGAGCTGTGTTCTGGAGCCCATGCAGAGGGAGGGTTGTTGAACTCTTATAAGTCTTTCCTCTCACACCTAATGGTGCAACTTAACCCTTTGACCACTCTGTTCAAAATGTTTAGAGTTACTGGGTAGTCCTTGGATGAAGGTAAGGGCAATTTGACAGCAGAATGTGGAAGAGAAAAGGAAGAAAAGAAGCATAACCATTATTCCATTTCTGGTTAGAAAAGCAGAGGAGAGACTGTGTGGAGAGATTGTGCACTTTACCCAACAGTTGTCCAAGTGCTTCCAAAGACTCCTGCAAATGCCTGCTGTTTGTAAGGTGCTGTCCTGGTCTTTTTCTACACACTTAGGCAGTTATATACAATGATTAGTGCTGTGGTGTTTTACCTACTGATGGTTCCAGCTAGTGATGAAATCAAGTGTCTAGAAATGTCACTGAAATAAGATGAATGTTTATAGTTCCTTACTTCTGTGGCAGTTTCAGAAAAGAGGGACAAGCCACCTCCGTTTTCCACAAAAAGGGTATATTGAAATTTCCAAGTGCATTTTCAGCTTGTCACTTACATACAAGTTTATTAATTTGCAGAAAGAAGGGATGTTCTAGCCAATTTAATCTTATTGAAAGTAAGTGTTAAAGGGTAAGGCAGCAAATTATGTTAATACTGCATTCAGGGCTGTGTGGAATGGGATCAATTCAAGACACTTGAATCAGTGAGATTTTCAACAATATGTCAGCAAGTTGAGAATATTACCTTCAGGTTTAGTTTAATATTTTGACAAATTGCATGTGCGTGTGTGCGGGCGTGCATATGTGTGAGTGTATTAATGTGTGTGAATATAACCTACTATAACATCTTTGTTTACAAACAGTTAGTAAAAGTGTTTATGACAGTTCCAGTGTAATGGGTGCTGTAAAAAACTCCTCTGTTCTTTAATCATTTTTATGTCCTTATGCAAAAAGACCTTGTCATTATAATCCACAGCTTGCATTTGCTGAAGACAGCACTGGAAAAGTTGCTTAGTTTTTTTTTTTCCTGCTTCTCATGTAAACTCCGAAGCTGAGATCAGGAAACTTTGCATTAGAAATCATGGAAAATTTGCTGATTTCCTTTATAATTTTCTCCTATTATATTCTAATTCAAAATTTAATTTCAAAGTAAATTTCTGAAAGAAATGCCATTTACATTTGCTGTGTGTCCCAAGAACTGTAGCATATAGTCTTCTATTTTTGGCACAGAAAGTGCAGAAATATAAGAGTCATCACAACCAGCAGGGTGGAAGGTAAAAACTTAAACAGATGATGCTGTCAGCAACTGGAATTATCTTCATAACTTTTTCCAAACTTGTTTTTCAAACTCTGCAACACCTTCCCTAGTTACAAACTACTCGTTAGTCTTCTGACATCTTGTGTAAGATACCTTCTTGAAAGAAAATGCTCTTCTAGCACTTAAAAAGCTTTGGAGAGCTGCAGTTTTACACAGGCTTAAGATACAAGAAAACAAAAAATCCCGGTGTGATAGAATTTGAAAATGTGGCAGAATAAGGACATAGAGATCACCAAAGCAGACCTAGAGAGATGAAATGAGGAGGATGGTACTTGTGTGCCAAGGATGCAGAGTCCCATCCAATGACCAAGAGTTGGTGTTATCATCAGAATCAGGGTCCAAGTTCCTACATTCTATGACAATAGAATGCATTGACACACTTCTAGTAGTAATGGCACAGTCCCAGCAGTCAACTGTAAATATTATTATTTAGGCACATCAAAAGACTGGAAAATGCAGGAAACCTTGCCAGAAGTATCACTAGTTGCCTGAATTATGACAGATGACATAGAATCAAGAACTCCCATGCTGCAAAAGAGCAGATAAAACTGCAGCCATTTTCTCAGCTGGAGAAAATAATGCAAGATTTTCAGACTGTATTCTCACAAAAGCTAAAAAAATGTCCCAAGTCACAAAATGACAAAAGAAGCTACTCAAATAACTGTGGAATCAAGTCAAAGAAGATTCACAGAATATTGCAAAGCAAAGGCCTGACAATCTTTAGCTCCTGACAACATCCTGTAGCAAGAGGATGGACTATTAATGAGTCACACGGATTTCTGGGCAAGAAACCTGATTTCCAAATGTGATGTTTACATGAAAACATGAAAATTGTTATACTGACAGTCATGCCAAATCTGACCAAAGAGCATTGAGAGGTAAAATGACAAAAGTGTCCAAGGAGAGTAGCCTTTTTAAAACGTTAAAATAAAGAACAATAGCCTTTGGTTTACATGACACAGCAGCAGCACTTCGGTGACAAATGTGTGGGGTTGGGTTCCGTGGGAGGTACACTGCACATCTGTCCTGCAGGGATCTGTGCCTTACAGGCACACTGCAAAGCCCTTGCAGGCAACAGCATCACCTCGGGGGGCAGATCCCCAGCGGGCACTGTTCAGCATCTCCTAGAAAAAGACAGTATCAAATACCAGAAATTTCCATTAGACAGTGCCCAAAGGACCTGCAGAATGTCTCACAGGAACCAAAAGAAACAGGAACAATTTTTAGGTCTGGCTGGTTATAACAGAGAATTGGTGCCAATGTTTTTTTAGAGAACACCACTACTGGCAGAACTTTCAAAGCCAATATGACACAGGAGATAGAAAGCAAGTGCCAGATGGCAGCAAGCCTTTTGTGTGCTCTGGGAAACGTTGTGCTCAACAGGTTCTGAAAGCATGAAAATCTACTGAGCATGCAGCTCAAGAAAAGCCTTTGGGGTTTTAGTACAACAGAACCAGGAAGACACACACTGAGTACTATACTTGAGAAAGGGGAGCTGGTTTTGAGTTCACATTTCAGGTTTTTCTCTGACCTTGTCTCACTAGTTGATTAGTAAGGGAAATACTGACAGCAGGTTGCAGAAGTGGCTGTAGGCTGAAGCATGGTCCCCTCTAACAGCCTGTTTAGATGATCACACAGGAAAAAGTGAAAGAGAGCCACCACCATTTCCAGCTCCCCTGGATGAGAGTACAGCAGTCTGTGGTAGTGTGAGAAACTCCACACTAAGGGCCAGGTGCTGTAAAAAGGTAGGCTGTTCTTGTGGCTGTGGTGGGGATACAGAACTAAGGGCAGACTGAATAGAAGGAGAACAGTGGCAGCCCTTTTCCATTGCTCTGAGCAGCAGCCAGGCTAGATTCCATGGCTCTGGGAGGCTTAACTAACCTGTGGGTGCTTCTTTCTCCATTTCCCTGCAGGAGAGTTAGCCTAGATTTACACTGATTTGAACCCTCTCAAACATAAGGCTTTTTCCAGACAAGCAAGATTTTGTGAAACCAAGGTTGAATTTTCCCAAAATATAATCTATACTAGAAGATAGGAAGTAGCTGCCACCATGTGGCAAGCTGAACAAAAAAAAAAAAAAAAAAGAAAAAATTGCAAGGTAAAAGAGAGGAGAAAGCCAGAGATGGAAAAGACAGTAATTACTGTCTGTGCTAGAGGAAAGTGTTTATAATGCTGATGATTTACATTAATAGTAGAGTGACTATTCTTATATTTATTTTTATGGCGTCAATTTTGTTGCTAAATGACATGAGAAGGGGAAGAATGTACAGCAATCTTTGTGGAAGCTTTATAGTAAAACTCAGAGCAAGGGACATGGTTTGTTCTTTTTTTTCTTTTTTCCCCTATTCTATGTACATGCATATAAAGAAGAATCCTTGGCTTTGTTTTACAGGTGGATTATTAAAAAGGTGGGTCTGGCAAATGGGGTGGGAAGGGCATCTCTTGCACATAGCTCAGCAAGGCCAAGTGTGCCTGTGGGAGCTGGGACTGAATGAGGACAAATACCAGCATCACTGCTGGAAGCTGCAGGGATGAGGAATTGCCTCCTGCTGCAGCAAAAGCCAGTCAAAGACAACTGGGTATTCTCACTCACAGGTGGAGTGAGAGCTTGGCAGCAGGACATGACAGGGCGGATTTTTAGACTGTGAACAAGATTTGTGAACAGCATGTTTGCAGTAGAACTATAAAAGTATTCCCCAAGTTAAAAATGGCCACTTGTTTGCTGACAATAGTGATTCTTACTTAATAAACCAGTGGAAGGATGGAAAGAAATGAACCTTAATAAAATACTGAAGAATAAAATATCCCAGAGATATAAACAATAATGTTTAAAAAGGTAGGCTTGAAGACTTTGAAAAAAATAGTCGTAAGAATCTATCAAAGGACTACAAACTAAAGTCTCCAAACTGACGTGATAAAAACCTCAACCCTTTAGAAGAAAGAAAAGATACCCAATGAACCACATCAACAACTACATTCTGAAACAAAACAAGTACATTTTAAAGAATAAATACTTTTCTGAAAAAAAAAAATTGTGGCCATTATCCTACAAATAAAATACTTAAACGTAGGATACAGTAGGGATATTCAGGGGATCCATTACTCTATATGAAAGCTTATTGTATAGCTAATAGACAGCACAAAAGGAAAATAATTTAATTAAAACATACGCAAAGATGCACTAACCATACAGGGGGAACAACTATATTTTGAAAAGTTAAAAAACAACGATGCTGCATTTAGTTACAGACAAATTCTAGCTCCAACATCCAATGCTTCCAGAACACTTCAGAAAAATCAGACTTAATGACATATGCTGTTACACTGCCGTCCTGTGGTGAAGTACCCGAAGCTTTCTGAGAACATGAGGGTTATCCGAATGATAACCTGTTTTCAAAAACACTTAGCATTCTTATTCTCAGGACAGGAAAAACATCAGCAGAGATTTAGCTATACCTCAAGAAATGTTGCTCAAGAAACACTAATACTGAAAACACAATAAATATTTTCTTCAGCGAGTTCGTGACCTCATTGTCTGGACACAGTTTGAACCTGTGCCTTCTGAACCCTAGTTTTCTGGCAGTTACGCCAAATGAGTTTACCTTCTTTTCCTCATGTTGCAAAATAAACAGATATTCTAGTACACTGAACATATTGGTACACAACCTGATATACAAGGGAGTGTTCATGTGACTTTCCTAATAACTCCAGCCCATTGAAAATGAAAAATAAAATTACTTATTAAAGATTGAGGAGTCTTACATTTCCTATTAATACCAGACCCCTAGGATTCTGCAACTTCATAATTCCAGCCTTGCTTCAAGTCTCTGCCTTAATATGATGACTAAGACTTTATTTCCTTGAAACATTTTAAAGTCCTAAATTAGATACATGTTCAAAAAAGAAAGAAGAAAGTAGGTTTCTTTAAATGTTTTTATGAATTTTAATATAAGATTTTTTTTGCTTTTGGCCTAAAAGTAACAACTGTAGTAGACTGTGAAAAAACTTTCTGTATTACAGAATTTTAGCTTTGGGAGAACACCACCCACAAGAAATTGATAATACACTAGAAAAAAAAAATCCATGTCCTAATTGGTCTTGGACCTACTCTGGAGAAAACTTTGAGAAGGTAAATATGGCTCAACAAAGCAAATGAGGATAAAGAATGTTCTTAAACTCTTTTCTGAGAAAGGACTGCTTACTTGCCCCCCTGAACTAAGGGCACCCACTTCAAGACTAGCAGACAAGTCAAGGATTGAACTAACATGAAAATCTTTTCAGTTCAAAGACTTTCAGATCTCTGAGAAGCTGCCACAGAAGTTCAGATTGCCAAATAAACACGAATAGATATTTCTACTGCCGATATCCACAGATTTGGAGCACACCAGCTTTCCAGCACAGTTAGTCCTTACAACTTGCTTTCAAAGCACTAGAAATTAGGCATGCAAGATACAATAATCTCAGGATGTAGAACATCTTGCACGATTGGTCTCTAATTATTGAAGAAATTGATGATTGAGTTTACCTTTTTGACGCTTCTTTTTCTTATCAGTATTACATAATTAAACTTCTTTCAGTTGCCCCAACTCAAGCTTCAAATTATGTCAAGCAGTCATAACGTTTGCTCAGAATACCGAATAGCAGAAACCCGATTATATTTTGCTATCAAGAGAAAGTAACCCACTGATCATTAATTAACTTCTTGGCACAATTAACTTCTGCCAAAATATCACTCTATTTTGGAGCTCTCCGAGCTTTACAGCCGCAGTTCCTATTTCGTACACTCGAGTGACACCTAGAGGTTGCCCCTGCACGTGAAAGATTTTACCTTTCGTTGAATGTTAAGCTCTGCCAAGAAGCTTGATCCATTCTTCTTCATCCTGGAATTCCTGCGGGATTTTCAGAATGCATCTGATATCTACAAACTGTTTACCTGTATGCTACAATTTGCCATCTTATTTCATGTTCCTTTCTACTTCCCACACATCCCAAGTGTAAGATAATGGAAAGCCTTCTCTATACACATCCCTGCAATTGAAAAACCCGGTGAACACAGTGAATACATGATTTTGAATCCATTGAAAAAATCCATGCATCCACAATTACTGTTCCATCTTTCTCAAAACTCTTGCTTTTGTCCTTCTAGCAGAGTAGGAATTACACACTTCTCTCTGCTTACGAACTGGATGTGTTGTGTTTGGAGTATCTTTATTTTCTTTGGTCTGTTCCACATGCCATCAAAGTACAGACAAAACTCATCCTGTTATTTTGAGGATTGTACAAGTTCCCATGCATTGTTTTAGTGCTGCTCCTGACTTCCATTGCTTTTGCAATTATGAGTAAAGACCAAATATTGAAAAAAAATTTCACTGTCAGGAAATGGAAAAAAAATAGATTTGTGACACTGACACAGGAATACACATTGCAACACCTTTAGCTGTAATGAAAGTGTGATTAGCAGCCACAGGAACTACTTAATATCAGCAGGTCATGCTATGCACTCTGCAAAGCACATCAGAAGAACTGTAGCACATAGGACCTCATAAGAAGTAACATGGAGCGAAAAACTCTTCTTCAGACCCGCACATCAAACCTTGGCTTACAGTAGTTTTCCATATGGAGCGTTCTTAACTCCAGAATAATGATTTTTAACTAGTCCAGGATGAAAGTAACAAATTTAACATAGACTTGTTGGTTTTATCTATTATTTATTAGTAAGAACTGAGATGTTGCCACCTGTTTATATCCCCCAAAAACCCAACAAAACAAGTCAGCTAAAGAGGTCAGATGCATTCTCCTCTGACACAGAAAATGGGCCTGACCACTACTAGCTTATAGATCTCAGACTGTACAAATATCTTGTGTTTTTGAAATGTGTATTGGTCACAGAAATCTTTAAAACATTCTTTTGAAACAAGTGTTCCTGGAAACTTGACACAAGCATGTGCTAGTGACAGAAAACCCATTGATGTCTAGTGCCAGGCCTATTTAGAAGGCTTTGTGGCCCATTACGGCTGCTGACAGGTCAAATTAGACACCATCAAATCTGCTTTCCACGTCAATGATTAAACATGACTGGGTTTGCATTTACCCTTACTGAGCCTCTCAGCTCCCAGGAAGTTAGTTAGGAAGGAGCATCTGGATTTCTGTTCCCATCTCCTGTTCAATGCAAGGACAACCTGATAGTGAGATCAAGGCCGTTATATAATGGAGCCTGGGGTACTACGAAGGAGAGAGAGATAAAAGAATGGAGGTACACTAAGGATAAAAAGAAGCACAAGAACGCCGAGGTGTGGGGCTGACATTTAGTGATTCTTAGAAAAATCCAACACCAGGCCTGAATTTTCCCAAGGAAAAACATTTTTTCAGAACAGAGAAAGGTTCTGTAAGCATTTCATGTTCTCAGGAAAAGACCGATAGAGGTTTTGTAAGCATCGCTTGTTCTCAAAATAACAAGTGCTGTTTTTCACTTTAGTTTGTGACTTTCTTGTGTGTGTTTTCAAGATATGCTCTATCTCATCCAATGTAGGTAGAGAGGTGTTGTGTCATTTTAACCAATCAAGTAGCTGTTAGTGAAAGACCCTATAAAAGAATCGATCTCGACATAAAGCAAGCCTTCTGATCTTCTGAAATTTTGGAAACTTTTCTCTTCATTCTATGCACAACAGCGGCACCGAGGAGTTGTTTTTTGTTTGTTTTACACCAAGGCAACCCAGGACACCTGCCTTATGAATAAAGATATATCCCTACCTTGAGTGCCTGCAAGGACAGAGGACAGGTAAGGACAAAAAGAAATAGTAGAGTCTGTCACTAATAACACCTAAGGAACAAGGAAGCCAGGTTCCAGAAGGTGCATTCTTCTGGAAGCCACTTTGATTCATTGACAGAATTTGAGGGATGCAATGCTTGGGAATATGTCACAAACTCAGGATCACAAGCACTTGATCACCTCTAGTTTGTGCCAATTGCTGTCGACCGAAGGCTAATTTTACTCAACTTTACTTCTGAAAAAAAACTAACCACGTTCATCCAAAACCTTGTATTAATTTCTCAAACCTTCTAATGCATAAGGGACCTTTGACATTTTACAGTTTTAATCAATTTTTACAGAGAAGAAGTGAACATACACTTTATTCATGACAACAATGGTAAGTTTATTAGGTAACTATCCCTAAAAAAAATCCCCCAAAACACAGCTTAAATCAACTACTAAATCAGGCAACAAATGAAAGTTTCCCCAGTATCTGCATGACTCGAGGACATCCATTGGTGCTATTTTCAGAAAGCTTGTGTGCATTCCAAGCACTCGCCGCTTGCCCTCCTGAGCCCAACACAGCCCATTACCCACAGACTTTATTCTTCCGGAAGCAACTTGTTCGTCTGAACTCTGAGACCTAGTATGTACTTTCGACACTTTTTCTTTTTTCCAATGGATCATAAAGTACCGCGGGACGGCTTCCATTTCTAATGCTTTTCACTGTCTTTTTTTTTTTTTTTTCCTCCCAAATTCCAATCGCACGTTCCCAAAAAGGTTTTCGTAACCAGCTCATCAGGCATGAGTGGAAAACAATTCCATCCTCATGCCTACAGCGAAGTTTCTATATGCAGCTCATGACGCGCGGGAGAAAAGCGAGGAACGCGGAAGGAAGCACGGCAGGGCCCAGCGCGGATCCGCCGCGCTCCCGGCCGCGCTCCCCTGCGCGCCTGCGCCGTTTCCTTGGGAACCGGGATTGTTTTGGGTGGAACCACCCGCGCTGAGCTGCGAGGGGTGGAGCGGGGGCACGGAAGAGTCCACTGGCGGAGGGAAGGGGGGGAGGC
>VZTN01005673.1:40070-58351 GCA_013400515.1 Erpornis zantholeuca | reverse complement strand
AGGTAGCGGGAGCGGATGGAGCACCTGGCGAGGGTGCCCGGAGGAGGCCCAGAGTGACCCCGCAGGCACTGTCGGGCAGGAGAAATAGGCGGCCTAGGGCGACCCGCGCGCTGTCGCTGTCCGGTCCCGGCGCGGTGGCACGGGAAAGTGCCGCGGGAAGCCGTAATCCCCAGTTCGGTGTTGTTTCGCCCCCCGCTCTTCACGAGCTTTAGAGTTCACTGGGGTGACATGCGTGGGCAGTTTAATAGTGAATATACAGTGCCTCTTCATGCCTGGCACTTTGGGCTCCAAACCGGCGATGCCTCCCTCGCATGAGGAGCGCTCATCTGGATGCGCATCACATCCTCGTTAATAATTCCATGGGTTAGTTCAGTTGTGGTATGTGGTCGGAATGTCCCTTTGTATGTTTTAAATCTACCGCTATTCTTCCAGGCAAGGCAGAATGCCACATTGGAAATTAAAATACTTAGGGTGGTCTCTTTGTGAGAACACATTTTCATAATTAAAATCTAAGGTAAAGCAGAAACTTAAAACTTAATAAACCATAAAAGTTGTCTGTATTTCCTTACATAGAACCGAAGTCCGTAATTTTGTCATCACAGTCTGTTTGCAACTTTGTCTTCACTAAAGGTGCCAAATTTCTGGGGGAAAAACCACAACCTTACAGTTCCTCTGAAGCAAAAACTTTCTGCTATGTTGCTACTAGGAAACTGAGGGTAGCACCAGCTTTTTAAAACATCTTTTTTTATTGGTATGAGCACAAGGTTTTCACAGGCACATCTAAACTGCACTTTTGTTAGTGTTTATTTGACATGGGTGTTTACCTGGTCTGTCACTTAAAGCTGTCTGTCAGTTTTCTGGATTAAAATACTGAATTTTCATTAATAAAGTCGGATTGGTTTTTGTTGTCAGAGTTGTCAGTAGTGATGAAGAAGAGATTAATCTCAGTGTAATTTTGCTGTGTAATTCTGAGTTGAAGATTTTTCACATCTCAAAGTATTGATCCCTACATGTAGCTTAATTGAAAGTTACTAGTAAAACCCAAGATTTCCCTCTGTGGTCTAAAAGATGAGAAGTAAACAGGGCTCGAAGCTTGTTTTCAGCTGCTGAAGTTTACGCTCACTTATTGAGAGAAAAGAAAAATGAGGAATTTCATTCAGGAAAATCCTGAGTGTGTAATTATATTTTGTCGACTGAGTTTTCTAAATGGTTATAATCAGGTAGGAAATTTTTCACTCCCTCATTGTGTAGTGCAAATTCTTTATGTTCTGCTCATTATAGTATAGGTTCGATCCATATATTTTAGTGGCCAATAAAAGTGGGGTTTGTGTATGGTGACCTTTGTGGCATGTTTAACATAACATCCCTATATTACAGATGTAGAATATAGCAGCTCAATGAGTATTGTAAAATCTGATGAAAGAGCAAGAGTTTAATGTAGGATCACTTTTATAAATACAGATAGAATGTTGGAGAAAACTAGGTTATTTTCAGAAAAGTACATTAATTCTTGGAAGTTTGGGCTTTATGAATGTGTTTTCCTGATTATTCCTGGTGGCTGGAATATGCCACTGTTCCAGGTATGTGTTTTTGTTGGTCTTGGATTGTTTTATATTTACTAACATGGAAGAGATTCAATCTGATTAGTCAAAAAAGTGTTATACAAAATTAATTAACAATTCGGATTGGAGCATGGTGGTTGCTGAACTTTGATATATGATTAAATCTCTCCTATTCCAAGGTGAGATTACACTAAGTAAACAGAGTTATTCTTATCCCTGTTGATTAATGATCTATATTTACACAAGCCTGATAGTTGTTTTAATGCACCATGTCAAAGACCATGAAGTTCTAAATTGGAAATGCCTGTTAAACAATAGCACTGTCATTAGAGAACTTTATCTCTTAATTTTATTGCCACAACAGGGTAGCCACTTACTGAATAAACAAACAGTGCTCACTGGTGAATTTTGTAAATTCTGCGTTTTACATAGAATGCTTGTAGACGCAAGGTGAGCCTAGCCTTGTTCCATTATAATCAAAAAGTATCGGCAAAATTAATATTTTAACCGATTTATACGAAGGTTGTTTTTTTTGTGGACTAATTTATTTAACCTTCGACCAGCAACTTATTTCCATACTTAGAATAGGTATGCACTTTTCTCACTTTGCTTTTGTGTTTTATATTGTCTCTCACGTTCTTTGCATTAAATTTAAGAGCCCTTCAGTATTTAATTTCTTATTTCTAATTAGTCTCTGAGGGCTTGTTGAAGTAACTCAACTAATTATAAGATACTTTTCTGTGTTCCGGTGGTCGTCAGTCAATGATCAAAGTGATAGAATCTGCTGTATTTTATAAACTTACTTAGTTTTCTACTCTTCTAAATTATTAGAATTAGTTTCTAGGCAATTCTGAATTGGCTACTTGGAAAGCAGCACTACTTTTACAGTGCCCATTTGGTTTAGCCAAGTATAACTCGCAAAAGCAGTTTTATTTTTCAGTGGTGTTTTCTCTTTCCATTAATGGTAAGAAGTGTTATTTTTAACAGTTGCTGGTTTAGTTGTGACAGTAAAGCTTTGCTTTAGGAGTCAGAACATGTTTTAGGTAGTGAAAATATTGCAACCTCATCAGTGTAATTTGGAAGCATATTGCCAACTGAGCATTTTTTTTTTCTTCCAATGAAGTCTGTTTGGCCGTCCTTACTCTTTTGAAACGTCCTTAGATTGTTGGATACTTAGTATAAATGCTAAAGACATGAAGTAAACTAATTACTCTTGGCATCTGACTAATCACCTCTTCTATAATCCCCAAACCAACCTGAACACTTGGCCTTTTTTTCCTTAATTTGGTTTAGTTCGGATAGCCGGCAGACCAAAGCCCTGTAAGTAATGGGTGTGAAATGACCTGAAAGTAACAGACCTGTGCAAGTAACACTGTGAAAGAGAGGAGAGGGATGTGAGGGTAGGGTGGTGCAGATGTTTGGGGGCCCAAGTATAGCCTCAGCTCTTTCCTGGGCAGGTGAGGTGTGTGTGTCCAGGAGAGATTTTTAGTGCTATGTTTGGTGCACTTCACTGCTAATCCACTCCCACAGCCGCAGATCAGAGTAGCTCCACGCAAGGTAGCTGCTTGTTATTAGCAACCCGTAAGAACTCCTAAACTGTATCCAGGCGTAGTCTGTGAGTGTTAGGTGACTTGGACCAAAATGGTGTGAGAATAATGCAACCACACAGCCTGGCAGTATTAAATGCTATGTCTTAATTTGTTACTCTGGGTATCCAGTGACTGTGAGTTACTGGTGTCTGACCGGAGCTGTTACCTGATGGGCGGTGGGGGACATAGATACCAGAGTTCATTGCAGGGAAGGATAAGGGAAACATCACACCTTCATAGGAGCCTACGTTTCATTAGTTCCACTGTTTACAAAACAGCTCTTTGTATTAACGTTTTTTGTAGAACAATCTGAATTTTCTTGATGGAAAGATAAGCCTGTGTAATATTTTTATTTGCCTTCAAGCTTTGTTTGGATTGCATTTGTAGGCTTTTCTCCACAACCAGGAGGGCCTAACTTTTTTTTTTTCTTTAGAGAAATGAGTTTCATGTAGTTGCTTGTCTGCTTTATGAAAAATACAAATGCTTTATATAAACATAAATATTTAGAGATTTGTAATAAAGTTCGATTTGCTGGCAGATACTAACCTTTGCATTAAAAACTGTCAGGCAGCTTCCTCAATGGTGCTGTCAGGAGAGGAATCTGATTAGAAAGGCTTCAACATGAATGGTTTCATTGGTCATTATTTTTTAAATAAACTGTTGGGTTTTTTAAAAGATTGGAGGACTGCAGTGCTGAATTATTTGGCTACTGCACAGAAGTACATCTAATTAAACTGCTGTAGAGTTGTTTTTTATTTACCCTCAAATAAGAAGTATCAGAGCTGGGATTTGATAGTGGAAATTTTCTAATAATTTAGACAAATAGGGAAATACTTATTTCTAAATAAAATGTACTCATCCCTAATACCAATTAGCACAGATTTAATTATTAACTTCATGTCTATGGACCACTTACATTAATGACAGTTGTTAAATACTTTAAATAGAATGGTGAATTCCGAGGAAGAAGCAGCTGTTGTATTGAGCCGCTTCTAACTGAGGACTGAAAATGCGAGCAGGTAAGAATACTTCATGTTTGATTTCCAGTACATATTTTATAGTTAGAACTTAGTTATTTCTGTCCTATATAAATCTTTAATGCTGCATTGGCTTCTGTTTGAATTCCTGATTATATCTGATTTTCAAAGTGGTGTTATGTTTTTGTTTTAATTTCAGGGGCTTTTGTAAAAGTTGGAATGACAGTGGTAAATATGTTGTAGTTGAGGATTCAACAGCCTTTTTCAGTGGTGTGCCAGGTTGCATTTTGAATTCTTAGTTACAAATTAAGCACTACCTGAGGGGAACTAGAACACCTACTGCTTCAAGGGTTGAAATGCTGCTGTGGCAGTATCATGATTCATAGGAAGGCAGAGTGCCTGTAAGTGGCTCTTAAAGGTCTGTCTCAGGATGGTGCTGCTCTGGGTTCCAGATCCACTAAGAATCCAGAGCTACTGCTTCTCCTGGAAGACCTCTGCTCATAAACAGGGAGGGCAGTAATCCATCCTCTGCTTTGGCTACCCAAGTTTTGTGCTGATCCTGGTGTGTGTGTTCTTCAAAAGGTGCTTTCTTCAGGAGACAGAATAGATGGTGCTACAAGGAAAAGATTAGTGTGTGTGCTACAAGGAAAAGACTAGTGTGCATGTCTGTGCAAAGCTGCTGAGTTATCCTTGTAAGGTTTGTGTTGCCAGTGGAAATTCTTAACTGAATGCAAAGTGAATTTGTTGGTAAACTTTGCCTGATAAATAATTCTCATCCTTCCCATTTTTTTTTTAGCAATGGTGATTATTGAGATAGCAAATCATACTCTCGATTTCTTTTTGCAGTTGAAAGTGAGGCAAAGGCAAAAACCAAAGTCCGCTTTGAGGAAATCTTCAGACGCCATGCTGGCCTAGCAGACCCAAAGAAATCAAAGAAAAAGGAGTTTGACTCTCAGGAGAGTATTGTGGTGAGTTAGAATACATGCACTCTGTTTGGTTGCCTTCCTTAAGAGAAAAAAGATCAGGAAAATGTATTGCAGAAAGGAGATGCAGGCATTTAAAACAAATCAAGTGAAAGTATGTTTCTGTACATATCCCTTGTTTTTGGTGTGGCATTTATTTTTTGTTTGTGTACCGGCAAAGCATCCTTGGAGGTATGCCAAAATTATATAGATTATAATACTGGTAAAAAGAAAATGGCACATGCAGGCATGCACTCATTTAATGTCCACCACTACTTTTCTGTCCATTTCCTTTTATCATAAAATGTTTCAAATTCAGTATTGACTTTACTGGAAGTTAATTAGATGTTTGAGGGCTAGTAGAATTATGTCTGTAAACCTATTTGCTTTTGAGAGTGCTACATATGAGTAACAAAGGTATATCTCTAATACAGCTGTGAATTGAGAACTGATGAGAAATTATAATAATATTAGAGATAATAATTAACTTTTCAATTTTCTACTCTTTTTTTTCATCTCAGTAATCAGTGAATTTCTGCATTCACCTTTGTGTCTTGAGTGATTCTGTGTTCACATGTCCACTTTTAGAAAAGATTTTGGCTTTAGCTTGTGACTTGCAGATTAGGAAGGGTTCTATCACCCTGGCTTTATAGTTAGATGACAATTTTGTTTGTGGCATATCTGTCATTGAAAGACCCTCAGAAATTCCTCTGAGTTATGGTTCACATTGTAGTCTTTTTCCTGAAGAGGAGAATAAAAGTTCAGTATGAGTTTATACATACCTGATTATTGACTTGGAAGATTTAGAATTTAGAGAGAAAAGAATTTGCTTAGCAAACAGATGTTCTGGTTTTTTATTTTCTTCCTGTTAAGTTTTATATTTTCGGCCTTTTTTCTTACAATTTTCTTACAATTTCTTACAATTTCTATCAATACCAGATTCTGGAAATTCCCTCTTTAATACTCATTTAAGACAAATGAGTAGTATTTTATGTAATGCTACATGTAGTTTATATATTTAAGTATATTCAGAATAAATATATTAAACTTAGAATTGCTATTTGGTCTTAGATTGACAATTTGAAGTTTTATTTTGTGTGGATTTAAAAAGAAATTATATTCTTTGATGTGTATGCTATTTAGTCAATAGTCTACACAAAGAATCAACTTCATGTCTAAAAAATAGCATGCTGAATTAGAGGGTGTTTTTTTTTTTCCTTTTTTGCTGGAGTATGTGTAAATAAAAGACTAAATTCTTCCTCAGTTAAGTTTACTTTTTTATGAAATGTGAATTTTTAATTCTTTAATTTGTAAGTATTTTGGAGCACATAATTATATGTTTATATGCAACAGCCTATTACTCAAGTATTTTAAGCTTGCTTTGATTTTAAAATTGGTTTCCATTCCAAAAGTCTCTGATGTAAAATGCTAGCGTTTTGAAGTTACGTAGAAACAATTAAAATCACAGTTACCTGAATCCAAACTTACTGGTATGCAAGCAAATTAAAGAGCTTTTTTAGGATCAATTTGGAAGCCCAAATTTCTGGCTTTGTTGAAGCTATAGATTTTTACCAATCAAAGCACTTAAATAACTGAATTAGAGGGTGTTTTTGTATTGAAACCTATTACTGACCATTCTGAGTATTTCCTTAAAGCGTGACAAAGTTGAAGGAGCTCAGGTTGATATTTTCCATGCTGGTTGTATTCAAGTAGAAGTTTCTGCAAAAGCTTCAGCAAATCAACAGTCATTTCTCTGTAAGAAATAAATGTGTGTGGGAGTGGAAGAGTAGATAGATGGAGGAGGTTGGCTGGTTTTGTTCCTGTTTTCTTCAGTTCATGTGATTTAGCTGAACAGAGTTTCCCATCTCTTGAAATAATGCAAAATTTGTCAGTGATGGTTGGCTTCATGTCATGCACTTGCCATAAATGGTCTCCCAGCTTTGATCAAAACCAGGTCATGGTTCAGAGCCTATTTCCACTTGAAATGTTCCAGTCTGTTTCCTTCCTTTGTCTTTGCTCTAGCCTTTCTTACTTTTTCCCTTATAGTCCACTGTTTCTTTGAAACCTGAGTTCTGGAGCTACAGGGTGTTGCAGTGGTTTTAAATGACAGAAGTGAGGATAAGGAGAGTGCCTGCCAGCTTGCCTGCTCTGCTCTATGTGCCCATTGCTTGGAGAGCCTGCCTGGAGAGCAGGGAAGCAGTCTGCATGGAAGAGGAAAGGTTGATATCTGTAGGGCAGGATGAGCTTGAAGCCACAACTGATAGGAATGAAGAGCTTGTAATGGAGATGGAAACAAGTCAGCTGTGGCCAGTGAAAGCTCTGCTTTGCTGTTCAATAAATAGCCACTGGGGCAGTCGGTGTGAAGCCTAAAGGTGTAGTGGAAGAAACAAGCACTTGAGACGCAGTCAGAAAGTGAATTTGCTAGCATCCCTTTTAGGGCAGTCATCGTATTTATTTTTTACCAGTTCTGCCTCCTATTACAACTTGTTAGAATGAGGCAAGCCTCAGATCAGGCAATGTCCAGGTACGTTCATCTGTCTAAAGTCATCATGGAAATGGTTGAATTTATTTGGTTCAATCTAAATTCTGTTGAAAAGAGGATGTTTAAAAATTTTCTACCAGATGAAAAGGTTAGATGCCTTTATGGAGGCAAAAATTTCTTCCCTAGACTGTGGTCTGATCAGATTACAATATTGGGATGGACAGGCGTTGACAACTTGGGTTTTGTATTCAAGGCAGGACTGCAACAGATTTATCTGGTTTATAGGCTGAAAAACATTGAATAATTGTGGAGATTTCCACTGGATTTTAGCCCTTTTTGTCTTGTGTGTAAAATAGGAGAATTGATAGTAGTGGACTATGTAATTAATCCACACATTTTCTCAATGTTTTCTGTTAGAATTTGGTGAAAAAATTCCAAACCCATCTTATCTATAAGTAAAAGTTGATCTGGCTTTGAGTGTCTACATTTTATAGTCTTACACAAGCAATGGCAGTAAAATTGTTTTTTTAGTACATTAAGATTTTCTTAAACATCCCACAAGTTTCTTCATTAACAATGAAGCCATTGATTCCATTTAATTAATTCCAAATAAAGCCATAACATAAATGTTATTAAGCCATTAATAACAATTAACAAGCCATCTTCACAAGTACATTCATTAACAATTCAATTGTAAGTCAATGGTCTTTACAACTGGTACATGTCAGCACTTCAGTGGGTGGCAGTGTCCATCCCTAATTTTTCAAGATGTGCCTGTATTATTATGGGCAGAAATGCAGGTACCTCTGTAAATCCGGTTACACAAGTTTCCAGATAACCATGACAAACTCACTCGATATGTTGCCAGCTTCCACTCATGCATACTTGAGAAGGCCTTTTGAAAAGGTGTAAGATTCTTAGGCGTTGCTCCTGCCTAAAAATGGCAGTGATGTGATCTGGGGTTGACTGATTGTGGTGTGAACCTCAAGTGTCAGCCCACGTGTGTGTGCCTTGGCTGGCGCCCATCTCCTGCTCTTCTCAAGCCAGCAGTGCAAGCAAGGCTGTTTGCAGGGGAGAGTGCTTCCTCTGTCCTGGTGTTGTAATGTGGCCATGGAGCTTCTTATTTGTTCCATGTTTTAAGCTGAGAAAGTCAGGTTCAGGTCAGCAACCCTCTGGAGTTACTCCAGAGAGTCTTTCTGAGCTGCTTTTCTAGCCTAACTTCTTTGTCTAACTCAGTTCAGTGTTTATGTATTGATGATTGCTCTTGATTGATACCTTTCAGTCTTGTGTTTCAGAGAATCTATACCAGTATCCCCATCTCTGCCTGAGTCCTAATCTGAGGGTTTTTATGAACTTCTTGGCTTTTACTTTATTGTCTTGTAACTTGGCATCTTTCCTTTCTGTTTTATTATGTTATGTAATTACAGCATGTGGAAAAGGTGGCCTGAATTGAGATCATACAGGTTATTTATCTGAGAAATTTACGTTTCAACTGCTGAGGCAGCTTTGTGCTGCCTGCAGTATCTGTTAATGTTCCTGGAGCTTGCTGTAGTTTGAGACTGTGGTTTGTTTTCATTATAGGGAAATGGCCTCAAGTTGTACCAGAGGAGGTTTAGATATTAGGAAAAGTTTTTCCATTGAAAGGATAGTCAGACATTGAAACTGGGTGTCCGAGGAAATGGTGGAGTCGTTGTTCAAAAGGCAAGTGGATGTGGCACTTGGAGATATGGCTTAATGGTGAACATGGTGATGCTGGGTTAATGGTTGGACTTCATGATCTTAGAGGTCTTTTCCAACCTGTTCCAACCTTTCCAATCTATGAATCTATGATTTTTTGTTTGTAGGCACTAATAAATAACAAGTTCTAGTAAGTATTTCAAGCCAGTTTTTGCATCAGGTAGATTCCTTTAAGGAGATTATTCTTGAATATCAGACTTATTTTAGAAACTCTTGACCAAGTCAAAGATGAGGGCTTTTTGTTTAGGATTTCTCAAATACTTCTACTACTTGTGCTTAATGGATTGGTGTTTTATCAAAGGCAAAAATCAGCATGACATTTGTTATTGGCCACTGTTGGGTCTTAATTGTCAGTGTGTTTTAGTCTTCCTTTCTTATACTCTACAATTAAAGTTATTCCTAGAAATAAAGATAAGGAAGTTCACAATCTATTAGAAAGCATTATTCTGTTTGGGGTTTTTTTTGTTTTTGTATGTTTGTTTGTTTTTGTTTGTTTGTTTATATGAAGCCTGATGCTTTAATTCTTTGGTTTTCCATACTCTGTTCTGTATTTCAAGTTATTTATATGAAATTTTCCACATCCTCTTGAATCTTTGCCTTCCAAATAAAGATAATGTTAGTGATCTGTTTAAGCAAGTATAAGCTGAAGATATAAGGACAATTTTTTCATGCTTATTACACATATTGTACCTTTATACAAATGTTTGAGGCAAACATTTAATCCTGTAACTGGGAGAAGTATCCCGACTAGAAAGGAACAATTGAGGACAACAATTGTGTTTATTGAGGAAGACGATCTTGGAAAAAAAAAACTTTGTATACCTATATTTTCTCCAAACTTTTTCATTTGCTTTTGTTGCGTTTCAAAGCCCTTTCTAACGTTTCATGTTGAGACTCGAAGAGTTTTTTGTAGGACAACAAGAGTAAATGAACTTTAGTGACTTTATAAAAACATGGAGGAACAGAGATCCCTGTGTTGACCTCCTTACAGAATTCGACCTCAGTTACTCACTGTGTTCTTTGGCATTATCATAGAATCATGGTTTGGATTGAAAGGGACTTTAAAGGTGATCTAACCCATCCTGCCATGATCAGGAACATCTTCAAATCAGGTTCTTTCCAACCTCACCTTGAACATTTCCAAGGAGGCAGGGAGGTGGCATTATAACCTTTAGTAATCAGAAATAGAAACTTGAAGGAGAGAGGAAAGTTTACAATGTGTTTTCTACCAGCAGAAGTGCTCGAACAAATGCATTAGCTGAAATTTACTTCTGACAAGCAGCTTTCAGTATAAGAGACTGCAAACAACCAAGCCTGAAACCTCTCTCTAACCTGGGTTTTCAGTGGATGAAAGTATTTTTGTGCTGCATGTAGTCTTCAAGTCTAGTGTAAATCATAGTGTAAAATACTGGCATCTGTTGATGGAGTAGACTTGTTGATTTCTTTTTTTTACTCGATATACATAAAAATCATATGAAAACATAGTGTAACATTGAGGATGAGGTGCCAAAACAACAAATGGTTTTTTTTCAGTGTGAATTTTCTGTTGACTTTCAATCTGTCACTTGTCAAATTGAAACAACAAAATAACTAGATCTTTGATTTAATTTCACTTTGCGTAATGTTGCTGAAGGAATAACATGAAGTGCAATGTTTATCCTTAGAACATGATTTTTAGTACAAATATGTTTTATGTTCTTTTCATTTATAGCTTGATACCTTTAGAAATAATATTGATCTATCTAAGGAAAGTGTGAATGATGAAGCAATTATAAACAACACATATAATCCTGAAGAAGAGAGCCCAAGATTTACAAAAAATAAATTAAGAGAGAAAGCATCAATTGCAGAGAAAATAAATAATGATGTTGTTAGTGGAGAGAAGAAGCATCCAAAGTCAAACAGGAAGAAAAAGAAATCACTGTTACAAGAACAATTTAATGAGGAGGAAGATTTATATGAAGCCAAATTGGGGAGTTTTGAAGAAAAGACTAATGGTTTTCCAAAGAAGAAAACAAAAAGTAAATCACAAACAGATGTACCTCATCAAGAAGGTGATAGAAAGATCAAAAATTCCTTGACTGAAGCAAGAAATGTAACTGAATTAGAAGAGGAAGAACAGCTAATTCAAGCTTATCAGCTGCATGTGGCTGAGGAAGAGGCAAATGCAATTAAAAAGAAAATGAGAAAGAAACTTAAAGAACAGATGTCTGAATCTACCTTCAGTGTTCAAAGTCATGAAGTTGCATTGAATAATGAAGTGGGCAAAAAGAAGAAAAAGAAGAAAGAGCGAGCAGTTTTAAGTGAAGCTGAAACAAGGTAACATGACAAACTGTACACTGTGTGTCTGTGAATCTTAAGCAAAATGTTTCATTTTTAAGATAGGCAGAAGCTTTCTGATATATTGTTCATATTTTATAAGTGATTAATTGGATGATTCTGTTATGAAAAAATAGCACCAAATCCTTTCTCAAAAGACTGTCATGATTAATATTTCGCTCACGGATTCTTTTTAACTTTTTTTTTTTAAATATCCTCCCTTGCTATTTGATGTTTGTTTGCTGTGGAACTCACTCTTAACTAACTTAAGATAGTTTTGTGCATGATTTTTTTTTTTTTAGTGACAAATGATGGCCGTGATCCAGCAAAAGAGTATTAGCTTAACTCTATTCACATAAATGGTTTGCAATTAGTTCTGGAAATTAGGAGGAAAGGAAGGGGGGAGAGCACTGGAAAAGGCAAGGCACTAATGGGGGTGGGGGCTGTTATGTTTTCAAGATACACAGATGATAAGATGCAGAATTTTAAGTGGATTAATAATGGCAAAGAGTAACTGTATCAATATATGCAGTGCAGTTGCCAACAGTGATCCATTACCTTGCAGTGCAATGTCCCTTTCTGAGCTGCAGCATCATCCAGAAGAAGGTGGCAATGAAAGTCAGTCACTAGAAACACTATTTACATCAGGACAAAAACTGGAGGAAAACATGGATAAACAGAAACCTAAAGCCAAGAAGGTTAAGAAGAAAACCAGAAAAGGTCTGCCAACAAAATAATACTGTACTACTTTGCTGCACTTTTTTTTTGTGCTGCTACAGAAATATTTGCCCATTGTAGTAACACAGAAATGATTGAGCTGTTTGAGTTAGTTTTATTTCTTAAATTACTTAATTGTACTTCTGTTCTTCCAATTCTGAGGCTTATTTTTGAGGATTTTATTTGATAAATCAATGTAAGATCTTGAAAATTCATTTACTATAAGTAGCTTTGAGTTGAGACAGAAGTTACTATGTTCCACTAGTGATGGTTTATTTACTTTGCTCCAATTTCTAGAAGAAAGCATGGAAGTTGCTGCAGAAAATGATGAGGAAATGAAGAATTCAGAAATTTCGACTAAGTCTAAATTTGATCTTGGCGATGATCTTGTTTTGGGAGTTTACATCCATCGATCAGATCGACTTAAAATTGATCACTTGATATCTCATCCTGTGGTTAAAATCCATATTGTTGATCAGAGGAGTGGCTTATATGTCAAGAAGGATTATAGGTGACTTTTAATAAACTGTGTCTGTTATCAGTGATTACATTAAATAGGTATACTCTTCCTTACAAAATTAAATATGAAAATGAAAATGGGTTATTTTAAGCTTGTGTAGTTGTTCATTAGTTTCTACATCTATGATAATGTTTATATATATATACATACATACAATAAATGAGGGGATATTTTTCTTTTCCTTTTGGCACTTTTAAATGCTCTGCACTGCTGTACTGCTCTCGAGGCTCCCCAGGGCAGTGGTCACAGCACCAGCCTGACAGAGTTCAAGCATTGGGACAATGCTCTCGGGCACGTGGTGTGACTCTTGAGGATGGTGCTGTGCAGGACCAGGAGCTGGACTTGATAATTCTTATGGGTTCCTTCCAGCTGAGCATATTCTGTGATTCTGTGATATTTCCAACACATTTCTTCCCAGAGACAAAATTTCTTACATCTCAAAAACATATAAAAGCCAAGATTAGAATATGTAAGCAAAATTCTTATAGTCTAAATAGCATCTGCCTTTTTTATTAAGAACTTTTAAAACCTTAAATTAAAGTTAGTTTATATTTCTAATTACTTCGATTTCCGCTGTCATTATGCATAAATATGCTAACAGTAACGTAATTGTTAGGATTTTCAACTTCAGCCTATAGCTTTTCTGTATACATTGCAAACTGTCCTAAATTTTGGGTGGGTTTAGAAAATTTTTTCTAGAATCAAACAAATAGTATCTTACATGTTTCTTAGCTTTCAGTGATTGAAAATATTGGGGTTTTGAGGTTGTTTTTTACATGCTTTAACAATTTTAATTCTTTGGAAATTTTCATACAGCAAGAAGGAAGATTCATCTTATGAACAAGAAGAAATAGAGCACATTCTTCCTGTAATGACGCAACCATGTGACTTTAGGAAGTCTAAATCAACAATTCCAGAGTGGGAAGAGCAAGTAATATTTAATGAGCGTTTTACTTACTTTATTCAAAACACTGAGGAAAACCCTCAGGTTATCCTGTTTTTTGAGGTAAGATGAAATATTTTGCATCCAATTTATGCACATTCTGGTTTTTGGGTTGTTTCTCCAGCAACATATATTTGACTGATTCAGGTGTTTTCTTTCAGTTAAATTGGGTTAATAGGATGGACTTAAGATAACAAATCAAGTGGAGATACCAAAAAGTGGGGTTTTTTGTAGAAAAGGATCCTGTTTTGGTAGTAATAAGGAAGATGAAACTTAATTATAAATTCAGCTCTCAAACTTCTGGGAAAGATATGGTGGATATCACTCTTTTCACATTCTTGAAATCTGAAAAGAGGTTTAAGTACAATAAACTCAAAGGTAGAATTTGTCTTCTTGTAGCAACACTTCATTGTACCAATGAGCAAACTATTGCATTGTTTCCATTGACATTTTACACATCGTCTTTCTAAAGCAATTATTAATTTGTCCTCCAATACAATTATGATTAAAGGAAAAATTTTTAATTATATATTCAATGTAATTTTGAGATTAAATATTTCAGTATTTGTACAGGGAGATTCTGTAGTATAAACATTAAAATGGAAACCTAATACAATAAATGCTTTTTTATTCCTTGTTTTTTTCCTATTTCAAATAGATTGAATGTAATTTATTACCATATTTTTATGTTTTGTGATGCTTGTAAGTGAACGTATTCATAAAACTGAGAGTCCTTAGTTGCTTAATACAAAACTAATTACAATTGTATGTGAAAATTCTTCATGCAAGTACCAAAAGTATGATTACACTGAAAAAAAGCTGTTTTACTTCAGGTTTATGAAATATTAATTTGAAAAAAAAGTATTATTCTAAGGATTTTTTGTATACCAGTTAAGCTTCCAGGAGCAGCAAAATATGAGAAAATTCTGGTCCCTGACAGAAAATCGTAGGCATCCCTGGAAGTGTTGAAGGCCAGGTTGGATGGGGCTTTGAGCAGCCAGAGTTAGTGAAAGATGTCCAAGCCCATGGCTCAGAACTCTGTGATTTTTGAAGGTTTCTTCCAACCCAAACCATTCTATAACTGATTCAATGACAAATCTGATAAAGGTAGGGAAGAAAACCTAACTTTGAGACTGCCATTTTCCATCTAGATTATTATGGAGCTGGTTTCAGTTGTGAGATTTGTGATCTAAGTGATTTATGAATTATTAACAAAACTACACATTATTATTTCTTCTCTTTTATTGAGATATAAGGGGAGCAAGAATAGGTTTTTTTAAGACTAGACCTTTTTTAATGGAGGTCATAAGAAGTCATCAAGTAAATACGTAAAGACCTGTTATTTCTAATTTTGTACTTGTGTGAAGAAACACTGGTTTTGTAATTTCTCAAAATTTAAATCTGTTTAATTGAATAAATTGACCAAGCATATTTGCAGCAGTTTTTTTAAAATTACCATGAAGTATACATTCATTGGAAATATATTTGTATACATGCTGATACTTCTAGGTCCTTGATTCTCTACGTTTGAATGAAGTGAGAGCCAACTCTGATGTACAAGTTCAGGAAGGTCATTACCGAAAAATTTGTTGGGCATTTCTAAAGGTATTGTAAATATTTAAATGAAGAAACAAAATTAATAAATCCTTTTATCTGAAAATCTTTTACTACACTAAGTAGGAAAGCATTTTTTAATATTTTCAGCAACAGAGATGGAAAAAAAAAATCCACCTTTGCTTGGCTGTTCTGTCATTTTTCTCTTCTTTCACTCCCTAAAATCAACACAGTAACAAGCTTGATATTAAAGATTTGTATTTTTCAAGAAAGTATAGAATGTGTAAGATTTTTTTTTGTTTGTTCATAAAGTGCAGAAGGTTGTTTTCTTTTAGGGTTTTCTCTGTGTTCATATGATTGTGAAGAAAATGACAAATCCACTAATTTCTGTACCTCAGCTGTTCTGTATTCTAGTGGCATTTTCAGTTGTCCGCTCTTTGAAAAGACTCCCTAACTTAATTATAAAATGCCTCTCATTTTTAGTTGCAGAGTTCAAAATGCTGTGGCAATTGAGATACAAATGTGCCAAATGTGAAATATGGGTGATATAGCCAGCATGTATGTACCTTTCTACCCATTTAAGAGAGACTTAAGTGTGTCAATTTGTTCTTTGAGAGCTGGCAAACTACAATTTCTGTAAGGATTGTTTGTTTACATCTACCCCTATGTGTGATAGCCATTGACAGTCATTGAGCTGTCCACAACATAGAGGAAATGTGAGAAATACAGGAGAAAATAATGGACTGCAAGCTTAGGTGAAGGGATGGGAACCTCCATAACAATTCAATACAGAGATTCTTCTGAGCGCTGCCCAAGATAAATGTACTGGAATCAGGGGTCTGGTGTGCTGTGTCTGTTAGCAGAGCTAGTAGGAACTCCACATCCAGGCATTCAGTACAGCTTACTGCTGAACAAAGGGAAAAATGAATTTTCAGCTCATAAATATGAACAAAATTATTGCCTGTTCTTCATTCTTACTGCATCTGCCTGCATTATCATTTCATCTGTATCAGTCGAAGTAGAAATATCCTGATTCAACATTGATCAGTGTTAATGGCAGTAGGTACATTTATTCTGCAGTTCCATAGAGAGGACTGTCTCCTCTGAAGTTGGAGAGGTTACTACATTGCTGTATCTTCTGCTCTGAACCAAAGCCTTACCAATGCCCTTTGTTGCAGCATTCAAAGAGGACAGATTTGGAAGAAGCTGTTTGTGCATTGACACTCCTTTGAGATCTGGTTGATTTTAGCAAGTAGCAATTAAAAAGAAAAAAGAAAACTGGTACTGTGGAGGTGTTCCCACTCACAAGATATTACTGCTGTGAAGCGTCTTTCAAAACTAGGCTGCCATCTAAGCTTTAATCTTAGTGATTTGATCCTGGGGGGATTAAATACATGCTTAGCTCATTATCACTTTTAATATATTTCTGCAATGGGAAGTGAATTTCAAGTGGTTATACTAGATATTAGTTAAGATATTAGAAATTATCAGTTACTTTTATGTTCATTTTTCTTCCTCTTTCTTCTTTTTAATTGCCCTTCCAGCTTGTAGGTGCAAATGGAGCGCTAAACGTTGGAGGAAAACTTCGTCTACAATTATATTACCCACCTTCAAGGACCAAGTCACATTCAAACGCTGTTGAGGTTTATGACTGGTGGGCAAAATGTCCTAGAAATCGCTACCCATCAACATTATACATAACTGTAAAAGGCCTAAAACTGCCAGATCATGTAAGTTAAATATATATTTGTGAATATGCAGACTTTTCTGTAGGAACTAGTACCTAGATAGAGCATGTGAGTCTGTGTTCATATGCATGTATAGAAAAGCTGTTCTTGCATTCAGTATATAAAATATATAATAAGAACATTACATCTCAAGACTTGTTTGAAACTCAGCCCTTCATAGGTATCTTTGAAAAATAGGCATGCTTTCCCACCTACAACTTCGGATATTTTGCTACTGACAGAAAACTTTCAGAGTACTTTCTTCATTTATGTTCCTTCTTATTAGAAGAATTGCTGTTTTAAGTCACTGGACTCATGCAGTTTTATAAATTCCTGGAGAAAAGATGTAAGTTACTTAACTCTGATTCCCTTCACCCTCTAGCTGTGTTGGGCTTTATTTTTTCACAAATGAAAGCTTCTTTAAAGATAGGCTTACACTGGTATATGCTGAGATGGTCATTCAAGATAAATATGGGATTTCCTTTTCTATGATGCAAGTACAATATTGTTCTATTATATAATTTCCCATTTGTATTTAGAGCTATAATACTTTCTTCTGCTCACTTTTGTACTATGAAGGGTGGTCTGTGGAAACCTGGTGAGATGTGCACCTGCTCAGTAGTACAATACAATACAATAGTAGAGTAATTCTAATTTTCACTGACCTTGATAGTTACTAAAAGCAAGAAAGTATAAATTATTTGAAAAAAATGTGATTCCATTTGATTGATACAACTTTAGAAGCTTGGATTACTTTCTAACTTCCTCGTTACTTTAAATGAAATTTTGCAATGCAGTTTTTATATATTAAGCTTTTTCCAATCTCTGTGTTTCAGATGTAGCAAAACATTTAAATTAAAAGTACCTTTTAATCTTTTCCAAAGTTACATTGTTCACTTTAAAAATATTTTTTCCCTAATACTTAGTTCTGTTTGCCTTAAGGTTGGTCCTTCTTTTCACTCTACGGCAGCTGTTCAACAGGAGAAAACTAATACAGGACTGTCAGAGCTCCAGAGAGAAGGATGTGAACTTTCTTCTGAGGAGAAAAAGGAGCCATTTAAATGGTCAAGATTGCCTGGACAGGTGAAGTATTTTTCTTTGAATTTTAAATGAAAATAATTTAAATATTTACTGTATTTTTAAAGTATTATGAAGCAGGTAATTAATTAAAATAATTAACAAAAAATATTAA
>VZTN01005673.1:16795-34874 GCA_013400515.1 Erpornis zantholeuca | reverse complement strand
TTTTCTTGAAAATTGGTATAGAAGAACTGATACAATGGGCAGTGATCCACTGACTTTTTAAAAATAGTTTTGCAACTTAATTGGGTTGGGGACTGGAACAGGCTCCCCAGGGAAGTGGTCACATCACCAAGCCTGAGAAAGTTCAAGAAGTATTTGGACTCTCAGGCACATGGTGTATTCCTGGGGCTGTCCTGTGTAGGGCCAGGAGTTGGTCTTTGATGTTCATAGTGGGGCCCTTGTGACTAAGGATATTCTAGGATTCTGTGGTTCTATAATTATTTTTTTAACATATAAAACATGAAAATACTTGAGGTTTGATAGAACTGTATTAACAGGTAAATGCTAATGTGTTAGCTTTGTTCTCTAGAGACAGAAAAAAGATAGACCACAGGCTTTACAAATCACCTTTGTTGGTACATTAGAGCCCTAATGTTCAGTCAGAATTTCTGTCATCAGCATAATTTTTTTAAAATTCAGTCACAACAGAATCTGCCTCATGGTTGTAAAAAGTTGATGTCTAGGATGTAATGCCTTAATACAGGAACAAACTTTTTCCTTACCCAAATAAAATG
Source organism: Erpornis zantholeuca (assembly GCA_013400515.1). Taxonomy (NCBI): domain Eukaryota; kingdom Metazoa; phylum Chordata; class Aves; order Passeriformes; family Timaliidae; genus Erpornis; species Erpornis zantholeuca. Next base: position 34,302 of record VZTN01005673.1, on the reverse strand, counting down.
AATTGAACAGAAAAAGAGCAAGAGAAAAATGGACAATAACATATAAAAACATGAGTTTTAAACCACAAAGTTATATAATTTTCTTTATTTTCCATCTTTCTGTAGGAAATAAAAGAAAATGATATTAAAGGAACACCAATAAATCATTTGGAAGTACATCCGAATGGAAGGCGTTTATTAATCCATGCCAAAGACAGTACCCTGAGAATTATGGATCTCAGAATGTTAGTATTTTTGGTGACAAATGTGTATTTCCTTTCTGTTTTAAAATCTACTTGGGGAAATAAAATACCATAAAGGTATTAGTTGTGTAGCTGGGGAGAAGATGTCCTAATAATCAAGGATAGAAATCTTAGGTTTAGGAAATGGTTTCAAAACAGTGCTGGGTTACAGACCTTTTGGGTGATATTGAGTAAGACTTTTAGAATAGAATATCTAAAAATTACTAGATTACTTGGGAGCCTAAAGTGGCATGAAGAATACAATGTTAGTCTTCTAAAGATTGAAATCCCCTTTAAAATGCAATCTTGGCGTAAAAAGAACTTGGTAACATTTGTGTGTTAGTTTTGCATTTAGAGTCCATTTAGGACGCTGGGGAGAGAATTTTCATGATGAAATTGAGGATGATCATCCTAAATACTGAAAAGTGCAGTAGTGTACATATTATGCTGTATTAAGCAGGCTGTGAGATATTTTTGCAAAGGTTTTCTCATTCTTGATAGTTGTAAGAATGTTTCTTTGATGATAAACTAAAATAGGAGATTACAGACTCACTTTAGTTTCATGTTGGAGAATGACCAGTTCAACCCAATAATCAAACCACAACAGCCATGTTACTCAGAGCTTTATATGATTGGGTTTTTGATATCTTGAAGGATGGAGATTTTACAACTTCTGTGAGTAATATGTTCTAGTGTTCATCTACCCTCAAAGTAAAAGACTTTTTTCTTTTTTTTTAAACAGAATTAGCTATATTTCAATTTATGCCCATTCCCTCTTGCCTATTCATTGGGCAGAGTCCAATAGAGTGGAGTGGGAGTGGGCAGAGTCTCTCACCCGATTATTTATATATATTGATAAGATGTACTTGAACATTCTGTTCTCGAGAGTCACATTAAAGATATGAACAAGTTTTCTAAATGTTTCATCCTTAATTTCATAGGTTTCTTCCTGCCCCCTCACCACACAGAAAATCCCTGGAGGTATTTGAAAGATGTGTAGATATGGCCCTTAGGTACATGGTTAAGCAGTGGACAGGACAGTACTGGGTTAACAGTTGGACTTAGGGATCCTGAAGGTCTTTTCCAAACTAAGCAATTCTGTTACTGTACTGGATTGAATGTTTGAACTAGCTGAACACTTCACTGTATTATAGCGCACTTTTCTCTTTTACTGTGGGTGATAACTTATAATGACCATGCTAGAAGCTAAACTGTCCACTCAATTAAAGCATGAAATTGCTGGATTAAGAGAGGGAACTTGTGGTTTTTGAGGTAGTGTTCTTCTGTTGCTCCTCTTTCTAAAACGTGCAGAGAGTTTCAGTTTGAGACGGAAAAATGGGCATGCATATTAATCTTTAAGAAAGGATTTAATATGGGTTGCAATTTCACAATTATTTTAAGCAAGTTTATCCATAGAATGTACCATCTCCTGCAATCTCCCGCACCTTTGGTCATGTATTCCTAGCATTTCTTTTTTATCATCTCTATAGATGCAGGGTAAGTCAGATCAGTGAGCTGATCCAACTAAAAATTAGCCTACAAATACAAATGATTAATTTTCATTTTAATCAACTCTCTGATCAAACTCATCTGATTGCTGCCCAAACACTAGAGAAGAAATGAAGGAGAGCCTGGGAAAATGAGGGTGGAGAGGACACCACCAGGACTGCTACTTTGACCACAGCCCACAGTTACATTGACTTAAGTCTATCAATAAACCACAGGGTCAGATACCCAGCAGTGATAATTTTACACGTCAGCATTAACTGTTCATTCCCTGCATGAGAAAAGAGGGGGTGGAGGTCACAGATGAACACAATTCACTTTGATTGATGGCTGGTTGCTCTTAACTTTCCTCTTTCAACTTGCTTTTTTGATCTTTTTGGATAATGCTGCTGTCCTGTCACTTAGGTATGTGATCAGGGATTTGGTTTGGGTTCAGTCCTCTCCTCAGGGTTTCATATGAAGGTTCGTTTTACATCCTGCAGGGCTCTCCAAATGACATCTCAGAGATGCTATCTTTCTTATTCGTACAGCTAAAATTCTTATTTGGGCTAATATGGTCTTGCACTGGGATCTTTAAAGCATCCTTTTCTCTTACTTGCCAAATACAATTTCATCTAGGAAGTTCTATTTATTCAGAATATTGTTTAAAATAATTTTACTCGCATATTAAATTCATTGCACTTCTCCCAGCCTACCTCCATTGTTTCTGCAGTAACAAATTTGAAAAAATACTGTCTTCTGTCCTTGAGGGCTATGGTGGCCTATTGCCGTTCCTCTTTCCTCAAATTCTGCGTTGTAGTATTGCTGCTGGGTTAGTCTCCATGTTGAACTTCAATATCTTTTTCCAGGCTTTGCCTCATGTTTAAAATAGCCTCTTACCAGCTGACTTATGCTTCCTTCCATCCTTTTGTGTATTCTCTCCTACTTGATACCTACAGACTGTTTGACAGATCATTATTACTGTGCTGACCAGGAGTGTTTCACTGAAAAAAGATTAGGATACCTAAGTTGCAAAATAATATTAAACATATTAATAGTAAATCAACATTTATATCTGAAATTTGTTGATTCTACTGCTGGTTTTCTAACCAGGGAAACAGTCTGAAGAGCCAAAGAGAGCTGCTGGATAAGTTTTAATCATTCAAGCTCAAGAAGCATAATGAAAACTTTTTTGACAGAGCTTGGAGTAATACTGACAATTTCCCCATTTTTTGCAAAGCCCAGGATCAAGATAGTGCAAATTACTGCATCTCTGTCTGTTCTCTAGATCTGAGAATTTCCTTTTTCTGCTGAAAGACAAGGAGGTACACTTTAATCTATACTGTTAGGTGCATTATGAAGATCAGGGGAAATAAAGGATAAATAAACACTGCACTCTGCAAAAAGTATGTGCTTGCCTATTTGTTTGGGATGCAAGATGTATTGATTTTCTGAGGAATAGAGGGAAGAACCGACACTTAAAAAGTTACATTGTCTATTCAGAATGTATCTGCTATATTTGCAAACTTTCTTTATCTTTAGCTTGGCTGCAAAGAAATACATAGGTGCCACAAATTACAGAGAAAAGATTCACAGCACCTTAACACCATGTGGTACATTCCTGTTTTCAGGAAGTGAAGATGGAAAGGCTTATGTTTGGAATCCAGAAACAGGTAAGTAATTATTTTATGGACTTAATCCAGATTGTCAAGGCTGAGGGGGAAAGGATTTTTTAAGGTTTATTGGAACACTTTTGATATGGAATTAAACTCCGGTAAGATGTTCTTAAATCCTGAAGCTTTAGCTCCACCTTTTAAATAGCTGTTATTAATCTCAGATTTAATTCTCTAGAGGAAATTAGTAGAGGTAACATTTGTAATATCCAGCATGACTGGAGCACCTGAGGCTCAGCTTTTTGTATACTGGAACTCTTTACTTGTGGTGAGGATCTCAAAATGGAATGCACAAAAAATGTTTTAGGTCAGGTAAGTTTTTCTGTTGTGTTACTTAGGTTTGAGAATCAAATCTCTCTTGTTCAGAGCCACTTTATCTCTGTGGTGGGTGGACAGAGGCTGAATATTTTTGGTGTGTGGTTTATAAGGTTCCTCTGTGAATTAGTCCCCAAGCCAAGGAGTTTCAACATAGATACCAAAATCTCTCTGAAAAAATGTGACAAAAATGTAGGGTAGAGTTTCTTGTACAGGAGGTAAAAGACAAAAATAAGAGTAGAAAGTAGCAGAATACCATTTTGGATTTGATTACATTATATTCTGTCTGTAATCATCATCTATATAATTTTTTTAAATAAGGAAGTAAATATTTTAAAACTGGCAGATCTGTTTGGAATTTCTTTCCATGTTTCCAACTACATTAGCTTGCAGCTCTGCCATTACATAATTTGCCTGAAAACTTAAAAAAAAAATAGTAGTAGTAAAAGGAGGGAGGAACTTTGTTATTAGTATGGTTTTATTGGGTTTTGACTTCTGTTTACACACTGCATTTTGCATTTATAGTGCCATCAGCTGAAGAGATAATTTTATTAATATTTTTTAATAATTCTCTGCCCAACTTTCACTCCTGTTGTCAGTATTATATAGCTGAAATCCACAAGTAAGATGGCTATCTTTGTACAATGCAAGCACAAACAAATACTGTGGAACGCCACTTTTCCAGAACTTGCTTATCAGAACAAGAGAACTCAGCTAACCTGGTGCATCCTCTGGCATTTCCTGCAGCTATTGCAACAGCACTAACTTTTCTGACTTACTGAATAACTTTAAATCATGCAATATTTCCTTTGTCTTATGCCAAAATACTACTTTTCAATCAGGAAATTGACTGAACATTTATTTACAGTAACTGCAGTAGTACAAACTTTAACCAGCTGTTAATTTGCTTTATTGAATTTGTTTCAAATATGTTCCCCTGGCATTAATAAACTTATTCACTTCTGCAGGAGATCAAGTGGCCATATACTCTGAACTCTCCTTCACATCTCCACTTCGTGATGTTGCCTTTCATCCACATGAACACATGGTGTCTTTTTGTGCCTTTGGTCAAAACCACCCAATACTTGTATACATTTATGATTATAAAGGTACAGTGCAAATTTTCTTGATATTCACTTGTAAATGTTTTATTCTTAGAAGTGGTGTGTTAGTATTTGTACTTCTTTCAAAGGAAAAAGGAAACAGTCATTTGATGATAATGCATATCTTTTTTCTGGGAGATACCAAAACCAAATTGAACATGATCCTGCGCAACCTGCTCTGAGTGATGCTGCTTTAAGCAAGGGTTTTGGCCTAGCCAAAATCACCAGAAGTCCTTCAAGTTTAAATGTGTTTTTGTATGTCATATTGTGTGATTTTTACAGAGCTTTATCATGGATTTGGCCTAGCCAAAATCACCAGAGGTTCCTCAAGTTTAAATGCGTTTTTGTATTTCATACTGTGTGATTTTTACAGCACTTTATCATATATAAGCAGCATCATAGAAAAGCCCTTTTCCCAATATCAAGATTATGGATTATGGAACCAGACAATACAATAATTTGAAAAACTAATTAGTAGCATAATAGGAATCTCAGTAGTTTGTGCTAGCTATGTTACAAAATAATACTGAAGAGCTGTATAGAAATGAATGAGCGTGTATAGACTTTTAATAAATAGTTGTTATATCTGTGATGTGATTATGTGAGAGATATATTTATTCCCTATGTTATATTGAAGAGAAGATAGTGACAAATGCTAACTTTGAATTTTTGATATACACAATAAAATTCAGATTGTGCATTGCAAGCTTTCTTGATAGTTGTGTTCAAGTAAAGGACATTTGCATCTAGAGAGTTAATGTGTTAATATGAATTATGCATTAATTTTTTGTTTGAATTATGTTTGTAGGGAACATTGATCTGTAAAGCTAATCCTCTCTATACACTGGCTTTTTAAGTAATGGGATTACTCCTGTAAAATCTCAATGTAGGTTATTTGTCTGTTGAATTGGTTGACTTTTCCAGGAACATTAAGTGGAATGACTTTGCAATCAATATTCAGTGCTAAACTTCAATTAAGTAGGATATATCTGTATTTTAAAAAACAATGAAATTTTTGGTGGGTGAAGCGTTTCTTTAAATTTTTTTGATTGTTGAGCACAGTGAGTCTTAAAAAACTTAACACCATCGTTTGAAATATTTATATTTATGTGCATCCACATTTAGAGATCACACAGATAGCACAGTCATAGTTATTTGTATCTTCTGGCTGCTTAACTAAGTCACTGCTGACAGTAAGATTTTGCATAGGTTTTGGTCTTTTTTTTGCATTGTTGGTTACTATCTTTTTGTTCCTTTTTTTGTTAAAAGCACCCTCTTTGCTTTTAGAAAATAGTTTTACTGTCATAGTGTGAAAGAGTTAAACATATAGTAATACTAAATTTAATCACTCACACAATTTTTAAGGCTCCTACAGTATGTATTTTAGATACACCAACAGTTTTACTAATATCTTGAACTTTATTAATATCTTGAAAAGAATGAAGAATTCTTTTAACCCTTGTCGGCTTGAGAACATAGTAGAAAAAATTGCAAAAGTCAATTTGTCAGTCACTGTGTCCTGTGCATATGTCTGTCAGCTTCTGAAATATCGCTCAAATATAATAAACTCACTTGAACTAGGCTGGAAAAAATGTGAAATGTCACAGACTTGAACTCAGTGCAAGCTTTTTAACTTTATTGTCTTTGAAAAATCCCTTTCTCTTCCCATTCTCTCCCCCCACCCAAAGCCAATATTTCTGCGTGAGGACCACTGTTGTTCATAAGCAGTACAAAAATACCAGTTCTGTATGAGAGGTTGCTGAACACAGATGACAGAATTGAGATAATTTGATCAGAAGAGTTAGGGAACAAAAGGGGTAGTAAGAGGAAAATTTCATGTTATTTTCAGGTTTTCCCTGATGGGAAAACTGAAGACTGAAGACATAGCTGGCAAAATGGCTGTGATCCTTCAATATTTTTTTTTCCTATGGCAATGTAAGGCTTCACCTGAGAAATTAATATTGGTTATTTCTACAGTTGCACAACAGGAAGCTGAACTTGTAAGAGATCTCAGTTCATCACTTACCACAGCTGCACCAAGAGGGCCACACTTCTTTAGCAGTTTTTCTGAAATTCCTGTACAAAAAAACTCAGTGATGTCTCCAGCAGATCAGTTTGTCAATGTTGCAAGAGCATCAATGAGAATGCAGAAGGTGAAACAAAAACTTGATTCTGTTATGGTAAGTCAAATTTAATAAATTTCAGAAGTATATAGTCTTCCCACATTCTGGAACTGGTGTACATAAAAAAAATGTGTTGTCATGGCATCTGGTCTTTAGAAATGAATAAATCTCTCACTAATGCTAATATAGGTGTAAGTAGCTCTTAAGAAAAGAGCAATCATATAAAAGTTAATTTTGTTTTTCAAGTACTGATGATAAAGGATGTTTTTGTGCTCATGCCCATTGCTGTTTGTCCATTTATGTGAAATCATAGATCCATAGATCATTGCTATCCACCTTAAAAATTGTATGTGGCATAAATGGCAGGGATTTTAGGGAGCTGCAGGGCTGGGAGGAGAGCACAGTCTCTCCTGTGCTGGGCACAATTGTTTCAAGACAGCTCAGTGAAGGACAATATGGACCCACTGCACAACTGAAACTGGGACCAAACAGAATATGGCATCTCTGAGAAAACAGACTGAAGAAAGATCAGAACCTACCAGAGACGGGAAACATCACAGCAGAGGAGAAATGCAAAGGAAAACATGTCAGGGGGCACAAGTGAAGATACAGTAGGAGGGATGTGAGGAATCATGTGAAACGAGGAGATGTGGAAGAAGAACAGAAGGCATGAAGGTGATGCAAGAGACACCAAACAGTGCAGAAATAGAAATATGGGGGAAATAACAGAGTAGGCTTGAAGGGGAAGACAAGAGATACATGAAGATGTGCAAAAGAAAACACAGATAATGGTACACCTCTGAAGACTCATGGAAGAATCCATGCTGGACGGGTACAATCCCAAAGGGGATTTTGTCTGGTGGAGGATCCATATTAAAGCAGTTGAAAAGAGCAAGAGACAAGAAGAGTCAAAAAGAGCAAGTCACTATGCAGTAACCTCGCTCTACTGCCCCACCCATCCATTGCCTTTCCAAAGGGACTGAGTGTAACCTAATGGCAAAAGCAAGGAGACTGGGGCCTAGAAAGGAGAAAAAAGAGGTGCCTGAAGTGGAGACAGACAAAGAGGGATGAAAAGTGTTTTCTTTGGATGGGTGTTTTACTATTTGTCTCGTTTCTCAATACTAAGATTGGTAATTAAAGCTTTTGTAATTGGCAATAAATTTAATTAAATTAAATTCCCCAACTTGAGAAAATTTTGCATGCAACAAGGATGCAGAATGTTCCTGAATAGCACTGTGAAGTTATAATTACTTTTCGCAGTGACATGAACTGCATTTGGGTTTGCTATTTACACTTACTATTTTTCATTTTGAAGTACTTTCGAGCATGTGTAGATTTTTTAAATGTAGTTTTAGGTTTTGTCTACATTAATAAGTAGTGAATCACAAAAGAAGCAGGTGAGTAGATGAAAGCAGTTGTTGCTGAGGTTGCTGTAACTACTGTCATCATGCTGTAGGGGTTTTACTTTGGATTAGATTTAGTCCGGTTCCTTGGCTTTGGCATCCCATTAGGCTACAGCTTTGAAACTGTCTGGAAGAAAGCTGTCCCACAGACCTTTGATTTTTGAGCTGTGAACTCCCAGTCAACCCCTTCATGAAACACCACATGGTAGCTCTCATGGATAACAGTAGCATGGTGGTTCTACCTTTCAATTACATGTGGTCTGACACACAGGGAAGCAAACCTTTTTTCTGCCTTCTGCTCCTTCTGTTCCTAATCATTTAGAGTGAGCGCTAGTGCCTTCAAGTTGTGTATCAGAGAAGGGCACAACATGGAGAGAATGGAGCATGTAGCCTTGTGTCTGGGACAAGTACTTCAGGAAGATACTCCAGGATAAATTTTTACCGTTCTGGATGTCTGGTTATATGAAGAAAAAGATGGGGATTGAGAATTTATGAAGTATTTATCATTGCACTGTTTACTCCCAGATTAACCAGAGGTTCTGGACTGTGGGAGACAAATCTGGTTTAGCAGAACCATGTACGTAGATGAAATAGATAAGCCTACGACTGTGCTTGGGAGAATAACTTTCAGCCACTGGAGTTTTGTAACCCTAGATTTCTATTGACCAGTTTGGGATGAGTAAGTCTACTGTAAGCAGAGTCATGGTCTCTGTTTGTGACAGCATCCTCCAAACCCTCTACCCATGTGGGAGATGTCGAAAAGTTCATGTGAGTCTTCTCACTCTCTGAGTTTCCAAACAATACAGCATGGTGGTTGAAAGAATCCACATCCAGTTTGATCTCTGTCACATATCAGTCGTGATTATAAACATTGAGAGTGCTTCTTTGCATGGCTTTATGAACCACTGAGATATTGGGGAGGAGATTTCTTTGAAAGGAGTCTCAATACTCATCTTTTCAGGGATCTGACATGAGACTCAGGGGACAGCAGTAGATGCTTTTCAAGCAGGATAGGATAATTCTTTGCATGTGGCTGCAGTATTGCCTGCCTGATTTTTCACATTTTGGACAGCCCCAGGGTAAAATATATAACATAAAAACTTAAAATTTCTACTAAATTGAAATTGGGATTTAGTTTTTCGTGTGTGTACAATTCCCTTTCTCATATGAAAAACAATGCATGTATGTAAGTGCAGGTTTTGCTGGAAGGCTTGTTAGAATGCACATTCACATAAATGGTTTGCTAAACTGTTTGTCAAAGTAGAACTCTTTAAAAGTTGCCACTCAGCCACATGTGTGAGAATGTGCTAATATTTCTGTGAACAGACAAGCAAGGATGGAGAAAGACAACTTTAGGAAACCACACACAGGGTGGTTTGCTGCCCTGTGGTTGAGTTGGAACATTAAAAATCCAGATGAGAACACAGGTGTTACTTTGCATGTATTTCACAGAATCACAGAATATGTTGAGTTGGAAGGGACCCCCAGAGATCCAGCTGCTGGCCCTGCACAGCACCATTCCCAAGAGTCACACCATGTACCTGAGAGCATTGTCCAAACACTTCTTGAGCTGTCAGGCTGGTGCTGTGACCACTTCCCTGGGGAGCTTGCTCCAGTGCCCAGCCACCCTCTGGGTGAAAAACATTTTTCTAATATCCAACCTGACCCCCTGCAACACAAGTTCAGGCCATTCCCTCGGGCCCTGTCCCTGGGCACCACAGAAGAGATCAGTTCTTGCCCTTCCTCTTCCCCTCATGAGGAAGTTGTAGATGGCAATGAGGTCTCTCCTCAGTCTCCTCCAGGCTGAACAGACCAAGTGACTTCAGCCACTCTTCATACAGCTTCCCCTCAAGGCCCTTACCATCTTTTTTGCCCTCCTTTGGACACTTTCTGATAGTTTAGTGTCTTTCTTACGTTGTGTCACCTGAAACTGCCCACAGCAATCGAGGTGAGGCTGCTCCAGTGTAGAGTAGTGTTGGTCTTTGGGTCATATTTGCATGCCCTCGTCCCAGAGATAGAGGAAATACCATGTTGGGACAAGCATGGTGGCAGCATACCTTGTAGACCGGGCCTAAGGTCATGCCTGGAGTCATGTTTTTTGAGACAAAGGTGCTGGTACATAAAAACAGGAAATCTGGCAAAGCAGGGGTCTCTCGTTTTAATATGTGTGAACTTAACAGCATAGCCACTGGATTCAAAACTAACTTTTAAGTGCAGAGTTTGGAGTTCTGTGAGTTAGATACAGGATTGGAAGATGTAATGTCAATACATTAAAGTTTGGGTTAAGCTAGATAGAAATAGAGAATACTCTGATCCTGTATAAGCTTGGTTTCTTTGCCTTATGACCCATGCCTCCTTTCCAGGTCCCTTTAGAACCAATAGTTTATTTTTCTGTTTCTATTCTTTGTTACCTGAACATGAACCTTAATGAATTAGGAGATAGATGAAGTTTCTTTTCCTCTCTTCTCTGCAACATTGTCACTCTTATTAGCCCAGAAATAGTGTAATTAGAACTGAGAGTTGACTACTGTGCTAAAGCTTTAGCAAGATAAGACCACTAGATACAAAAGGTAAAAATTAATTTCTGTATGAAATCAGAATGCAGAATTAGCTTCTGTACAACATAGAGAAATTACAGAGTAGTGAATCTTGGCAGCAGTTATTATTTAACTCTGCCTCAAGGAACTAATACTAATGTATGATTCTATTCACAGAAGTTTTTGATAGGAAAACATTTTACTCATCTCTGGCTCTTGGAAGTGCTCCTAAGTGGTTTTCATTCAAAGTTACAGTTTATGTTTTTTAAATTTCCATGTAGCAGTGAAAAAACCTCTTTATAACTATCCATAACAAGAGGATGATATATATTGTATAGGTATGGAGAAAAGGGCTTTATTTGAAGATGTAGTATTCTAGCTCTGAAATTGGGCTTTTAGAGTCTGACCCCTCTGGTACACTTACGAATAGTATCTGTATATACTTCATAGTACTAGTCTTGGAATCAATTACATGTTGGCTGTCTTATCTCTCAGTATATAAATGCTGCTAAGTTAAAGCATTATTAGCTTTTCCAGTCTTTACTCCATGATGTATTTCTGGAAAGTGTTATTAAAAGGTTTTCAAAGTGGTTACCAAAATTCTGATATTCAGAGCATAATAAATACAATGTTAGACAAGAGCATAATACAATGTTAGACATGTACAGAAATGCTTACAGCTATTTGAGTTTTGTTTTTTGTCCTTTGAGTGTATTTATTACTGTGGCATAATTCATAAAGGAAGTAGATATTGTTGGACAATCCAGAAGGTTATTTCTTAGATTGCATGAAATGTACTGAACTTCCATCATTGAGCTGTATGGCTATAAAATATATTCATAAATGATTATTTGGTGTATACTGTTTTGTCTTTTCAGATGCTCTCCTTTTAGAATTTAGTGGAGATGCAAAATACATCTTCTTGTGTTAAAAATGAGCAGAATTTAAAGCCACTACTTTTCAAAAAAAAACATGCAACCCTTTTGGGGAACACATAAACATGATACTGATACTGTCTAAGCCATCAAGTGGAAGAAGATGGAAGCTTGTGCTTTTGTGTGCTGTTGGAACCCTGGAAACTGAGAATTTTGAATTCTCTGTGCAGGAAGGCATTGTTCCACAAGAAAACCCTACATTTGATCTGAGGCCTTGGGATAGGCTTCCAAAATTGAGTCATAACATTAAAATCATGCGTGTGTAGTTTGAATAGAAGGTGTGGTGTCACAGGGTGAAAAATTTGGGATTTAATGTTCTGAACATATTTGTAAAGATAGAAGTTTTAAGGTGGTGGCTGGATACTTGTTTTTCACTTTCTTCTTCCTTCTTCTTCATGAGTTTAGTTGATGTCTTATTATTAGATAGGAAAATCTGCATTGCTGAACTTAAGGGTTAGAATATTGGGTTAGAAATCAAAATAATTTAGTTGGCAAATCATTATTAGACCAAAGGTCCTTGAAAAAGCTCTGTAGAAGCCAGAGAATAGCCATTATAGCCTTGTTTTACCTTGTTAGCAGAAATCACATCTAAGACTGTAACATAGATAAGAACCAATAAACAACTGAGTCCAAACAAGAAAAAAACACATCTGTATTTCATCCCAGCCACAGGGAGTAAGGGTGAGAGGCTGGGAAAGAAGCCATCATCCTGACAGTCTGCAACAAAAACCTAGAGGCAGAGCTGGATGCCAGAGTGATGTGTATTTTTTTATGCTACCATTTTTAGTCTTGTAAGAATCTGTCCTCTGGTTCATCTTGGTTTCAGTAAATTCTGAAATACCATGCTTGACTTCTGGGGTTTAGTGCAGATCTGGAAGGCAAGAATTCTGTAGTAACTTACTACAACATCTACCTGAAGATGGAAAACCAGAGTTCATAATGTAGTAAGTATTGAGGACTCTTTTTAAAACATTGCCTATTCTGTGAATATTCTTGGCCTAGTACAAGACAATGGTGCAGTGTCCCTACAGGCTGAAATAGCTGTTACAGTAGATCATGCCAGCAATACAAATTTTTTATCTACAAACTGTCAGGGAAGATACTGATATTCTATAATCTTATATGTATAAGAAATGTGCAGTATTTTTAAAACCTTTTTACTTTTTTATCATATTAGTAGAGAACATGATCCTGTAACACAGGCAGTCATTTTCCTTATGACCTACACTAATGCATCTCACTGGATGAGAGCTTTTAAATTAAATAGGTAGGTTTTTTAATAGTGATGTATACTTTTTCCTATTCCTATATTCCTCTTTAGAATGCTAGGAAATGCTCTTCTTGCACTAAGAAATTTTGTTGCAATTATTACTTTGCACATAGGTACTCGCAGCTGCAGACTTCTGAGGATGTATTTTATAAGCCATGGTGCATCTGATTTCCTATAAACCTATGCATTTCATTTGCTATGTAAAAATAATTTTTATAAACCTCTTTTCCATTTCCCAAGGATGTACTGTTGAATCATGATTTCATAAACGGATTATTGATATGAAATGGCTGAATTATTACTAGATGCTTTATAAAATACTTAATAGCTTATAAAAGTTTTGCCAGAATTTTACTTTGTATATCTTTAAAAAATATTTTATTATAAAGTAAGTTTTCAGAAATTGTGATGATTTTTTCTTTATTCATTAAATTTTCTAGGTTTAAGAAAGTTGCCTGTGTTAGAAAAAGTTGAATAAACAACTTGGTTTTTTTCTGTCATTTGTTTTTTGCTTGATTCCCTTCCCACTGCCCTATGAAAATCTTACAAAGCAGTTCTTAAAATCTGTTATATTTTTCTATGTTAGAAGATCCTTTGCGTAATAGGAATTCTTTTATGCATTTCTCATTTTTTGCAACCACCAGGTGAATTTTAAAACAGTACAGTCAAAATAGATGCATTTGCTGGTTTTGCTTAGGTTAGAGTTAAACCATGACCTCTTTCACCATTGTATGTCTCTCAATGGCTTGTGTTTTATATAAATGGTATGCCAGCCAGAAAATGAATTGCATTCCTTTTTTTAGCATAAAAATATATTATAATAATTTTATCAGAGGGCAAAATTGGATGGTGTTAAGAACTTTTACTGTGTGAGGATTTTACTGGTTGGTTCTTTAATTTTGTTTTCAGTTTTACTGTATTGGCTTTCCTGCCATAAAAGTTTGTGCAGTTAAGGAAAAGCTACTCACTGATTAAGCACTTCTACTGTGTGTGGGTTTTTCTGATCGGTTCTTTAATTTTGTTTTAAGTTTTACCATATTACCTGTCTTATCATAAAGGTTGGTACAGTTACGGAGTAGTTACTCTGTGTTTATTTTGTCCCTGCTGAACAAAGTTAAACAGGGCTATCTGAGTGTTGCTATGTTTATTCAAGTAGTATTTTAAAGCAGAGAAAGCTGGATTCATTCATGTTAAAAGCCAGCAAATTACTTCTCCTTCTGCCAGCTGGCTTGTTGTCACCAAGGTGTTGAGAAAGCAGCTTTTATTAGAAACTTTTAATAAGAAAAAAAACCTTAGATGGGCACTGAGTCAATTAGTAACATTGTTGACAATTTTGGTAATTGTTATTGGGGCTGTGATAGAGTTTCTTGCAACGTGAAGAACATTCTTCCTGTCTGAAAGGAGGTTGGGGCAAGGTGGGGGTTGGCCTTTTCTCCCGGGCAACGAGTGACGGGACAAGAAGAAACAGCCACAAGACGCATCAGAGGAGGTTCAGGTTGGGCATCAGAGGAGGTTCAGGTTGGACATCAGAAAGAATTTCTTCACTGAAAAGTGGTTAAGCATTAGAACTGTCTGTCCAGGGAGGTGATGGAGTCACCACCATTCCTTGAAATGTTCCAGAAATGATGGGATTTGGCACTTAGTGCTGTCACTTAGCTGACAAGGTGGTGTTTGTTCAAGGGCTGGACTTGATGATCTTGGAGGTCTTTGCCAACTCAATAATTCTGTGTTGGGTGCAGAAAGGAAATGGGTCATGCCTCAAATACTAAGAGACTATAATTGAGAATTAAAGAACAATATACAAGATTAAGCCTAGAGTATAACCAGATACAGGGTGGCTGGGGGAAGTGTGTGTTGTGGTGGTGGGTGGAGTTAAAAACATCTGAGTGGTTACATGAGTACCTGAAGCTCTGTACTGTGTTGAGAGTCATAACATCCTAATCTCTTTTACCAGCAGGTACGAAGGACTAGGTTTGTATATGTGTTTGACATAATTTGAGTTAGAAGAATTTCTGGTGTCTTATTTTTTTTAATAGAAAGAGAAATAAAATCATAGGACAAGTACCTTTTTGTGTGTTTTTTATGTGGGACAGGTTACATCCATTTGTCATTTGCACAAGAAAGAAGCCATTTTAAAATTAACTGCTGAAGTAATGGACTTATTTTCCCCCTGGTCATATGTTTTTTGAGAGCATTAATCATAACATGAGGTCATATTTACATAATAAGCTACTTGGCTCTTACTAAACAAGACAAATCTACTTTTTACTGTTGTTGGTGGTGACATAGCCCATTTCTGCTAGGATGTGTATATCTAGGCATGTTCTTAAGCTGAAATACCGGTTTTATCCAATTCAAAAAGGTTGTTCTCTTCACATTTAATGGCTGAGTCCTGTGTCATTTTCTTCGTGTTTAATGGCTGAGTCTTCTGTATAACTGAGCCTTTATTTAACTGTTTTGTGTCTTGTGCAAAGAATTTAGTGTTCCTTGTGGCTAAATGAAAGAAGCTTACTCTTCCAAGTGTTTATAGTAATCTTAATTTCTCCTCAACTGTTTTTTTTAAAGACAGAAAAAGAAAAAAGGAAGAAAGCTTTTGAAGTAACCTGTAATTGAAAAGCCAGAACTCTGGGAGAACTAAGGAACTGAATATCACAAAGTAATTTTCTATGAGACATAACATCTGTAGATAATGAGTACGCTGTAGGATCAAGCTGTTTTTAGTGTCAATTTTCATATTTATGCCCTGGTCACTTCTGGGCTTCTATGAGGAAAAACAGTTGAGCACTCAAGTTACAAGGAAACCATGTTGCCATGTAGGCAGTTCAGACAGATCATTCCTGATCTGGATAATCAGAAAAATAGGACTGTAGGAAGCATCAAAGGAACATACTTGCTTCAGACAAGCAAAGTAAATCTGTTTCAGTTTTGCCTGTGTGGGGATACCTCATTTTAGCTATCTTTAGCCTAGAGCTATCTAAGACCAGAATAGATTATCTCTGTGTCATTGCAGGACTTCTACCACAGCAGAGTCCCAACTTTCATTGGAGTCCTTCTAGTGCTACTGGCATAGAAGTGTTGTACTTTTACATATATGCAAACTTGATTCACACTTACATTGCAGATTTAAAAGCTGTAGTGCCATATTCCTACTTTAAGCATTATTGCCTATGTATTTTCTTCTAACATTGAGAAAAAAATGAGTTTGTGTTACGGGGTTTTTTATTTCAGATTCAGCTTTTAAATTCTGAAGAATAATGTCTTCATAATGCTTTTAAACTGTCTATAAAAGCAGTGTCCTAGAGACATAAAGTTTCAGAAGAGAAACCTAACACTAAGTGATTGAAGAGTAATATAGAGGTGACCAAATTGATTTGGCTTTCAAGTATATATGGAAATGTTGATTATATTGGTTTCAAAGGTCATAAAATTGCATTATTAGGAAAAAGAGAAATTACTTTCGCCACCTTGTCAAGGCTTAGAACATTCTATTTTTTGTCTCATGCAATTCACTTTTAATGTGAAAACTAGTTCTACTGAAAATGTGTATTTGCATAATTTGCATAGAGCTGCCCTAACACAAAAAAGATAATGCAAATAGTCTTTGTTTAAACTTGGCAAAAATTATGTAGGTATCTTTATTGTGACAAAAATGATACGAATGTTTTAACTCTTCATTTTACTCAGTTCATTATAGTAGTAAACTGTGTCTTTGATAAAGCTGTGGTTTTGGCATGAAGCAACTGGAGCCTGTTGTGAAAAATAAGTAAATTGATGGTTGGCTATCTTAGCCAACTTTGCTCGTTGTTGTAAAGGTATTTAGCAATGCCTTCCCACAGCATGCATTAAAAAAAAAAAAAAACTTGCTTCATTTTGTTTTGTGGGTAGTCTCATATATGCCTGTTGTAGGAGAATTAATTATTTTCCATAGAATAGTGTACTTCACCTGGAAACAGTTGTGCATGAATCACTAGTCCTCACTTATTAACTGAGTGCTTCCTATTTCTTTTACAATGTTGTGCCTTTTTTTCCTCCTTGGGCCTCTTAGAGATTATTTAAATAATGCTTGAGAGCTAGTGGCAGAAAGGTCATTAAAATTCAGGTTTTGTCTCTGGGTGGGCAGTCTTTTATAAGTTTACCTGCATTCAGCTTCACTGCCAAGGGGAGGAATGAATCACTTCCTGTGAGACTGCTTAGATTTAAAACTTCATTTTTAATATTTCTTTTATTTAAAAAAGGTTTTTATTTTGTTTTTAAGGCCCTGGAGAATAAGGAAGTGTTATAAGAGAACTTATTCTGCATTTTAGTACGGGTGATTTTCTTAAGTCTTCAGGACTGCACGTTCAGTCTTCTCTTGTGTGTGTCTGTTGCATTTGATTTCAAAGCATGCTGTTTGGCATGTATAGTGAGGGTGTTTGTGTAATACAGCAGGAAAATAAAGAGAA
>VZTN01005673.1:230-16044 GCA_013400515.1 Erpornis zantholeuca | reverse complement strand
TTCTTTCTTGCTTTTCTTTCTGTTGGCACTGAAGTATAGTCTTTACAATTGTGTGCCTTTGCTGCAAGAGTCCCTTGCTAGTCAAAGACAGTTTTTACTGTAAAGTTCCCTCAGTAGAATTAAATCCATATTCCTACACAAAAGACAAACACATCAAGATGAAGGTCTAGTGTAGTGGTGAAGGGCAGATGGTGGCAGATACCCACTAGCCCAGTCAAGTAATTTAACACATATTTTTACTGCTATACTACCTGTATTCCAGTACACCTGCCAATACCCAAATATTATCATTTTTGAGATAGTTAAACCAGAGTGAGTTGGTGATTGTCTCCTTTTTTTAAACAGAATTTACAAGCCAGTAGTTTAAAAATTTGCAAAGTATCACAGGCCCACAACTGAAGTTTAAGGTTCTGATCTGGAGTTTACTGAGGCCAGAGATAGTGCTCCACTAATTGGGAACTTTTAGTTGGATTAAGTGACCATATGCATTTTTTCTATATGATGAAATAGGCTTGACATTTGAAAGGGTCAAGAATTATGCTGTCTTATGTAAATAACTCTTAAGAATTTTAGCATATGAATATCTTGCTTGAAGAAAGTTTCAAATATTTTATTTAAGGCCTATTTTTCTTCCTCTTTGGCTTTGGTGTATTAAGGCAGTGAAAACATATTTAACAAGCAGTAAAATTCTCAATTGGATCAACTAAAAACTTAAGATCATTAATTTTTTTTTTCATAGACTGTATTGGATAGTATTCAAGAGTAAAATTTGGGAATGGCTTTTGCTTTGTAATAGTTGTATGTATATCAAGAAACTCCATAGGAAAAGACATTTTAACTACATTATCTTTGTTGCTATGGAAATAAGGACTGGAATTATGTGTAATTTACATGTAGGAAGTGTCTGGGATTTTGGTGTTTATGCTTTGCAGAAAACAGTTTTGTGCTAGGACTGGTTTAAGATTTTTTTTTTCTCTATAATGGTGAGTATCTCTTCATGGATGTAGTGTAGTTTGAGTACTCAAAAATGNGCACCATCATCTCTGTCACCACATTCCAAGCTAAGACTGCCAGGCACTCTGAGTACTCCACTGAATCCTCTGTATTCTTTCACTACTGAAAGTGGTAAGTTTCTTTATTTCTTCACTCTTTCTAGGGAGTGGGTGATAACTTCTATGAGGATATTTTTTCCTGCCTTTTTAAATTTTGCTGTGTAGGTCTTTCAGGGAGTAACCCAATTTTGTTATATGTGATATAATGTGTTTAATGTTATATGTATATGATGTGTTTATTAAGTGCAGTGTGATACAGTCCCATACTGATGCATGTTCTTTAAGCTGCACACTAATTTATTAGTGCTGTAAGTTCCTAGAAGAGGGTGAGATTGTCAGCTTCTCTTAATTTAATATTTTGATGTTTTAATGCTTACTAAAGTATTTTAACTATGGACACTCAAATATAATGGAATTTTAAAGCATATATGTTTATATAAGAACCATAGTGCTTGATAGTTTCTTTGCAGTTATGTTTAATCTATTTTTAGATTTTTTTCTAAAGGTATTTTGTATTGAATGACTTTGAGAAAAAGGTAAGCAATGCAATTACGTACATTTGTGATGCTTACTTTGCTAATAGTATCTGTTTTGTTGCTAATCACGGTATTTAATAATAAAGTTTATAATTTCATGCCATTTTCTCTCTTTCTGGGCATCTGTAAAATAAGACAGAAAATTGGAGCCTTAATTTCGAAGTGTTTTTGTTTTGTATCCTTGAGAAGAGTAAAAGGAATTCCAGAGGGAGGGTGGAATATATAATTAAATAAAAACAGGTAATAGAGATTTGAAATATAGATAGTAAA
The DNA here is from genome assembly GCA_013400515.1 of Erpornis zantholeuca. Taxonomy (NCBI): domain Eukaryota; kingdom Metazoa; phylum Chordata; class Aves; order Passeriformes; family Timaliidae; genus Erpornis; species Erpornis zantholeuca. The sequence continues at coordinate 14,186 of VZTN01005673.1, read as the reverse complement.
GATAGGAATAATGTCTATAATTATATAGAATTATCTCCTAAAGGCAGATAATTTTTTTCGCAAATGAAGTTATGATTACTTTTTCTGAGCAGCTGGGGAAATGGTCCTTAGCATGGTTTAAAAGATTGACCACTGGTCTCAGAATCCCTCTTAGTGGCTAATTCACAATGCAAATGGCCACATGCCGAATAACTTTGTATTTTCTACCTTAACAAAAATGCTTAGAGCCATAATAATATTCATCTGTTGCTCAATGGGTGCCTGTTATTTCCACAGTGTGTGAATCTTACAGAAGCAGAAGAACACATATGCTTGCATATTGTAAATGTTAAAAATAAGTGGACTAACACTTTAAAGAACATTAACATATACTTTAAGTTCTTCTAAATGGCTATTCCGGGTATTGCTCAAACCAAGGAATTTTATTTTCTTGAATTTTACTTTATGCAGAATCACATATAAAAGTGTTGATGGAGACTTCCTAAACACCATGAGTAAACATATATATGTTATAGCTCTTCATGTACAATCCCAATGTTTTCATTTCCAAAACTGACTGATAATTCCAAGGTGATCCACAGGTACAGGCTTTTATTTATGCAAGGAAAGCATAGTAAAAAAGGAAATATAGTAAAGAAGAAGCCATGAGAACATGAAGATTTTTAAGGGAAGGCATCTGTAAAAATATTAGTGGCACGCAATTGAAATAGATTTTTCTATAAGAGAATCTTTTAAAATTGTTAATTACTTCTCTGTCATTTTGGGGACCTCCAAGTTATTCTACTGAGCTAGAGCTGTTTTCAGTGAAACATGAAAAAGGTTTACTCATCTAGTTCATTATTCTCCACTGGTCATAAAGTATGAAGATAAGTGCTTGTGTTCATAGTGCCTAACTGCCAGTTAAATTTTGCTTTTGAATAATAGAAAATCTGTTCTTAAACACATCTATTGGTTTATAGATTGTGCTTCCAGCACAGAACCTTTATTTTCTGTGTTGGTTTTATATAGAAAATATATTTTTGCTTTGTACTTATGTTAATTGGGTTTTTTCCATTGTTAACAATTGCCTGTACTAGGGTTCCAGCAGATGATTACATATTCCTGAAGGTTATGTTGACAGTTCAGATCTGTCACCTTTTGCTGTGCATTTAGTGGTTCTTAAAGCAAAATGCAGAATTCCCATTCACATGCATAAACCTCTGTTAGCAATACATGTAGTCACATAACTAGTGTATGTGCATGCTTCAATAGCTTGGTAAGGTGGTAGCTGATGTCTTTTAGTATGGACAGTGTAGCAGTCTGAATATATGTAGCCCTTTCTTCTTAAAAGACAGTTTAATTGTCTAGGTCTTGCCTGAGGTTGGAAACAGTGGAAAAACAGTGTTTCCATCTTTGTTATATATGGGCAGTAGCAGTAATACAGAAGATTTTTCCTGGCTTTTAAATGATTTCATTTCCAGATACATTTGCAGAATTAGCTGTATGTGACTTTGTAATATAATACTTCAAATAAAAGTAATGTTCACTTCTATGGCTTTTAAATATGTGTGTTTATTTTGATAAACGGATTCTGTATGTTCTGACATATCATATGTTTTGCCTTTTCTTCAAGTGCATTGTTTTACAGGTTTATAGGCTTTCAAAAGGCCCCAGTCTTATTCTGCTATTTATTCTGCTATTTTCCTACTTCCCTCAAGATCATTTAGCTCATGGATGCTGAGGCAAGACTGCCTTTGTTTCCAACCAGTTTGCTGTAAATTAAGTAATTAATTGTTTAATCATATAACAGAGAGCTTCAGAATCTTTCTCAATGACAGAATATTCTTTATGTGAGATGAGTAAAGACAAGATCATGATATCATTGACCATGGAGCCAAATCCTCCTGCTCAAATCAGATTCTCCTAGAGCTCAGGACTGTGTCCATTTGCGTTTTGAATCTCTAAGTATAGAGACTCCAGAACATCCCTGGCCAACCTATTACAATATTTGACTGCTCTCACAGAAAGGATGTTTTTATCTGTCTTGGAAATTATCTTTAAATGATACTCTGTGTATTTCAGTCTGAGTTGGTGCATGAGATTATTCCTCCCCTAGTTCAGGACTAGGCATTTCCCCTTGTTGAACTTCAAGAGGTTCTTGTTGATCCATTTGTGCGGCCTGCCAAGGCATCTCTGAATGGCACCATGTCCCTTTGCTGTATCAGCCCCCCCTCCCAGATTTTTATCGTCTGCAAATTTGCTGAGGATGTACTCAGTCCTAAAATCCAGGTCAATAATGGAGAAGTTCAAGTGTGGACTCCAGTATCGACCTCTGGAGTGCACCCCTGGGCTAAAATCTTCAGTTAGATTTTATGTGAGTGGTTACAAACATCTGATCTCTACAGCTCAGCCAACTTCCAGTCTGCTGCACACTCTGTTTTACACAGTGCATCCTTGGGCTGTTTGTCTGTGAGAATGTTATGGGGGACAGTGTTGAAAGTCTTACCAAATCCAAGGTTAAAAACACCTACTGCTTTCCCATTGCTGTGCATCAGATGCTATGCAGTGCTGTGCAAGAGATATTTTTGTCAAGAGCACAGTTAGAATTACTGGAAAAACATAATGAATTTTGTCAAATAGTAATTAGCCAAATAATTACCACAAAGCAGATACAAGTTGTGGATTAACTTATGTGTTATGTATAAAGCTTTTCATTAGAGACATTTAATGAGATTTAACAAAATTAATTAAAGACAATGTGTGTTGTGTGCCTTCCTCTCACAAAGATTGTTTTAAACTTGAGAGAAAGGCATGGAACTTAGGTTTTCTTACCATCTGTCCTGATAGCCTGTAAGCTGAATTTTTTCATCAAGAGTGTGACTCATTTTACCATATAGGCTAATTTTTGTGTCTGATTCAGTAAAGCTGTAGCTGTGCTCATAGCTATTTCAATAATCTGAGAAGTTTGCTGGATGTTTGTCTTTGGAGAAAGCCATCCCCTTTGAGTATTAAATTTGTAATTTAGATTCACAAAGTTTTATGGGTGTTTAGTACTCTGAAGAGTCTGTCCCTAAAAGTATGTAATGTTTAAGGTTGTTGAACTTCTTTTTTTTTCTTTCTTTCCTTTTTTTTTTTTTTTTCCCCTTGGTGATACAATTTGTTTAAGATCTGTCTTTGATAGTCAGAATTGAGGTTTTACCTTGGCTGTGCTGTATAGCTCTTCTTATGCTCATGAATAGTGGTAGTTTTATCATACCTGGCCTGTAGTGCTGTTCTGCAGCACTGCACTGTAGCATTATCCACAACTTGGTCTTAAACTTTCCCATCTCTTCCTTCTCGTACGCTCCTCTTTAGAGCTTCCTCCAGGATGACCCATTTCCTAGCTGTTATTTTTTAAACAAGTAGGGAAGCAGCGAAAGCTCCAGATTTTCAATTGCTCATTCTAGCTGACAGACATTCAAATCCCCTCTGGTTTTGTTTGTCTTTTTTCCTTAAGACTGTGAGCATCTTTGGACAGTGAAATCACCTTCCTATGAGACTGTTTTGCAGGTCTGTGGCATGCCATGAAAGAAATATCCAGCATCTTTGGGCTTTATTCAAGAGTGACTCTTCAGTAACTACCGCTATGTTCAGGATGTGCTTACTAAAATCAGTTCTAGGTTTCAAGTCATTGTAATTAACAGTGACCCTATTTGTTAATTATGTGGGAGATTGAAGCTTAACTATAAATACTACACAGATCTTTTCACTGAAATTTGGACTTCAATAAAACCATTTAATTAAACTTGGTCTTAAAAATTAATTACGTATGTGCTAGAAACGTGATGGTTCTTGTATCTTTAAAGAAAATCTCAAAAACAAAAAACACAACATTTTGGCAGGGTTGAGAACAATTAGAAATTTTCTCTCCATTAACACAACTGACAGTCAAAGGTGTTTTCCACCTATATAAAGGGAAAGCTTCAAAGCACTCTTTATTGCTCTAAAGATATTAACAAAACCGGCTTCACATTTAAGTCCTCTGTTACATTTGATAGACTATTTCAAACTGCTTCTTTCAATCTCAAGCAAACAGTGAAATAGATTTCTATATCAAAGATATCAGAAAAATTTATGCATCAATTAAATGTTCTCAAAATATCATGTTTTTTCTTGGGGGGGGGTTTAGAATCAGAAAAAGGAGATACACTAAGTAGCAAAATTCACATTGTGCAGAGATGCTGCAGAAACACATCAAAAGTTGCAGTCTCATATGTATGCTACATCATTGATTTTTTTTTTTCCCCCCAGTATTTCATAATTTCTCCCCAACTCCGTAACATCTATCCTTCCATACTGCCACAGTCCTGGAGGAATTGGATGGTTTTGTTTGGGTTTTTTGGCAGATATATGCCTTTCACGTAATTTTGTGCCACTCAAGGAAGAATGATGCAGAAAGCTTGTTCAATATGGCCTTATTCTTTTCATCTCTTACTAAGAAGCTCTTAGGGGAAGAAAGACCTACTCAAACTGTAACTGAAAATGTATCAAATGAGCAATTGAATTCAATTTTGTTATTCTAATAACTTTTTTTTTCTAGTTTGAGAAAAATTATTAACAAAATATTCCAAAGAGATACTAAAAAAGATGACAGAGTATATATTAATTGAAGGGTGCATGTATGTATACTATATAGTCCAAGTATAACATGAAATACAATATTTGTAGTAATATAAAATTTCTTTCTTGAAAGAACTGTTTGAAAGACAGAAGATGACTAAAAGAAGACATGGTACAGGTGGCAGCATTGCCATCTTTCCCACACTACTGTGCTGAAAATACATAATTTTGACCCTGGAGGGGGTACTATTTTTGTTCAGACAGAGTGTCAGTGGGAGTGCCCATTGAAGAAATCTGTTACTGGGATCCAGTCCATGCAGGCAAATTAAAAGGCACACAGATCACTGAATAGGTACTTTTTTAAAAAATGCTAGCATATTGCTGTAAATACTGTATTTTAACAAATCAAATTTTAACCTAGGAGTGAAATATTTTTTTTATTCACTTTTTAAGAGAAGTATCTTGAGTGTGAGTAAAAGACTTCTTGCCAACAATATAAACGTAAGAAAATAACTCAATTTTGTTTTGAAAGAATCTGGGTATATCTGTTCCCTGTTGAATTGTGATGTATGCTGCCTCATTAGCTCACCCAGCAGCTTCATATAGATTTGCTGTGATGGTGAAAGCAATTAAGCCTGCAGGGCTGCACAGATCAGAGCTATGGAAATGGTGTAGCAATTTGCCATAATGTCTAAGTTGCAATGAGATTTTTCTTTTTATCCCCACATGTTCTTAAAATTGGGGCAGGAGCATATTATGGTAAAGAGAACCAAACAAACACCTAAAAGTGGTTCACTACCCACACTGTTAGTTGAAAGTGGTTTGAGTGTAATACAATCTGCTAGGAGGAATAGGTAATGATAGGAAGCTAATTTTACTCTATTTTGCTTACGAAAAAACTAACAAAAGGGAAATAGGTAATGTATATTAATTTCACGAAGTTTCTCAGTTTCATTAGCATTTCTGAGTCTACTGGCCTTTTTTTTGTTGTTATTCATTGTGCAAATAATGAAGTGATGTTATGAGGCCTGTGCAAAATGGCTGTACTAGTCTTTGCACTGGTTGCCTAATCTGTTTGTCTTTTCCTTTTATTCTTACTACTACAGAGGGAGAAAGGCAAGTTTCCTGTTCACTAAGGGATGGTCCTAATGGCCTCATGTGATCAGGCAACCCAGGGCGGGAAATATCTTTGATTAGCAGCCTGCTTCCCATTGTCTTTCAGTCTGAAACTGGATAGAAATGCAGAACACTTTTAGTATGACCTGTAGAGGTGCTGCCAACATAGGAAGTGATACATGAGACTAAGTGCTTGCAGAGTGTTTAGCTTCCTGCAAGCTAACAATCTGCTGCTGGTAAATTATGTCATGTGTTTGAAAAAGGGGAATGTGCATCAAGATGAAAGAAATATGTGCCTAATACTTGTCTAACTTCTCAATTATTTTTCTGTTTTTATGCAGTTTGCTGTCTTCCTGCTCTGTCACATATCTGGAAAACTAATTCTGCCTGACACATTTTTCAGATATTGAAACTTTAAAAAAATTTCAAAAGAACTATTCTTATATTTTTAGGAGTTGGATTTTTTTTAAAATGTGACCTTTTCATTTAATCATTCTAATGGGAAACTGATGCCAAAAAATTCAAAATTTTGCCTAGTATTTTCTTTTTCATTCCTAAATGTAGAAATGTGAGTTGCATTCTCTTCTTATAAAAAGTATCTTATTGCAACTTTGCGGAATTCTCACATTTTCTGTAATTTGTAGGATGTAATTGTTTCTAACTCTGTGGCTGGATCAAATATGTATGTTTCCTTTCTTTTGAAAACTTAATTACTTAAACATCCCCTTCACCACTTGGTCTGGATAACAATAATGCAGAATGCTATCACTTTTTAAGTGAGTAAACTTGACTTTTTTTTGAGTTTATTATTCTGTTTTTGAGTATATTATATTTATTATATATATTATATCCAGCATACTGCATCCCAATTATATATTGGGTTTTCAGTACATTATTCTGTTGTGTGATTTTTTCCTCCTATTAACCAAAGATAAACATACCTTTACAGTCATTACAAACCTTTGTTTTAACTGAAGATTACTGCATAGTCACTGAGAATTTATTATAGTGAATTAAGTTTTAGATCCAGCTAGCAGATTTTCTCTTTATTTTTCAAAAGATGGTAGGAGAACTCAGTAGAGGGAAATCACCATCTCAACACCACAGATCAGCTCTCAGCAAGTGTCAGCTGGCGTAACTACACTGATGTTTGCTAGAAGTATTTTTATCATAAGTAGAAGAGCATAAAGTCTAAAGTACTTTTTATATGTGTCTGTTAATTTGAATGGGAACTCCCCTGGGGAAAATGATCATTCATTTTAAGATATTCATATCTCTCACTTTGACTTAAGGGAAATGTGTAAGGGAGAATGGAGAAAGTAACAAAAAAAGTTTTCTTTTCTTTCTATTTTCTTATAATGCAATGGAAGAACTCAAAAATACAGCTTACAGATATTTTTCTCAAAGTTAGGTTTTTTTAAAACAATAGGAACGTTTATCACAAGATATTTTTGTTATTTTTTTATACCTGCTTCTTTTATAAGCTATTTGGCTATGCCACCTACATTTTGTGACTGTGACTCAATTTCTTCAGTGCAAATAGATCACAAAGGCTCGTGATGTTCCAGCTTACAGCTGACTTTGGCAGTAAGTAAAAATTATGAGTATCGGGACACACCTGTGCATTCATCACGGCTTACAGGCAGCTCAGGCCATTCTGCAGGGCAAGGAGCTTCCTCAGGGCTCTGTGATGCTGCTGTGCTGCCCACATCATTGGACAATGTCAGAATTCTGGCTCAAGGCACAAATACAGGACCTTGTTTTAAGGACAAAGAGCTGGGTGTTTACACTTACAAAATGAATAGTAAAAATGATGTTTTAGTTTGAAAACGTAAGTTGTATAAATAGATTCATCTAACCACAAAAATGTTCCAAGAGAATAGTAAAGACACATAACCATTAACATTAATGACAATCTAGTTCTATTCTAAAAGGTTGCTTATCCAGTTTCTTCTATCTGATTGATAAGATGTTATAAATGTCAGAAGAGTTTGTATTTTCTAGTTAAACTTGCTAGAATTGTTTATACTGAGATCAAAGATACACATGTTCCTTTATTATATGTTCTTTTTCATGTTTCTTCTAGGTAAGTTAATTAAAATATTTCTCTAAAAATTACACTAAATACAGAGCACAATAACAGCAATCTTTGAAGATTCCAAAAACTTTATCTAAAGAACACCATTTATATTTACTTGAAATTGGTGTATGTTAAGGTAATTACTGCTGAGCCTTCGGGCTAAAGGAAGTACTCTCAGCCAAATTATACAAGGGTGTGGATTAAATGAAGCATTACTCTCTGTTTGGCAGCAGTGGATATAGGTTGCAAAATCAGGGTGTGACGTAGTACTGTGGAAAGTCTCTGCCAAAAGTGATTTGGCCTAAGCGTGCCCTTACTTTCTGAGTTCTGTGGATACTAAAACAACTGAATCTAACTTGAGAGGTCCTCTTAACTGTTTTCACTCTGAGCTTGTCTGTAATTTTGGGCTATTGAGCCACGAGTCAACAACATGCTTAGTTGAAATTTCAGCTGGTCACAGAGGGGGAAACTCCTTCTGCCAAGGACTGTGCAGTAAAGTATCAGATCTCTCCTCCTACCAAAAGCTCAGGTCAGCAAGGATGCTGTCTGTACAGCAATAAGCATGAGTAAATAAAACAAAGAAACTGATCCCTCCTTGTATTGCTCCCATCCTTCTGTTCCTGTCATTTCCAGAGGAGCTGGGAGGACTATGCAAAAACCCCAGTTGCAGCCATGGTGCACAGGAGGGATACATCTCCAACTCCCAAGGGGAGACCAAAGTACTTTGATTTCATCGCTAGTTTTGACAAGTTAGCAAAACCCAAGTACATTAAAAACTAAAAAATCTGTTTTAAATGTATGTTATCCATCACATTTTGGTACACATGCATACTTTTTCAGCTTTTCTAAAAAGCCTTTGCTAACTTTGTTCATAGATTTTTATGTGTGAAGCAAATAAATCTCCATGTGTTCATAGGCAGCTTGTTACCCTTGTTGCTGAAGCACCAATTTCAGTGACAGCAAATTTCCCTCACATAATTCATTCTACTAATATAGCACCTTTTAAGTTGACTTTGGGTATATGTGGTCTATATTATGCTCTGCAATAGGCTGTGGTAGCGATGCAGTTTGATCGTTGCGGTTTGATACGGATCATGTTGATCTTGTAGAAGCTAATGATAGAGGATGGTGGCTTGGGAAAGCATTAAGGAAGCAGAAGGCAGGTACAGAGAAGTGAAGGCTCTGTGGGTGTGTAACTCAGATGTTGCTGTTGTCACACAGTAGTTTGCTGTCACATACAGAGCTGGCCTCATTGTGCTGCCTTGATCCAGATGAAATGAGAGCTTCACTGGAGCCTGCCTGCTCATTGTTAGCTTGCTTTCTTGCTCACTGGAGGTTGCAAGGAACAGTGACTTATTGCTTGTTGGCCTGAAATGAAGTGCTAGAATTCTTTTAAAATTCTGCTTCTGAAAACTTGTATTTGGTTGTTTTCTGCAACCTTACAGCACTCAGTGAAGGAAGAGATTGCAGAGGTTCCTTTGTCATGTTTTCCTCTCACAATTATGGCTCAGTTTCTTCAGTTTTTATTTCCCTAGGTAAAGAAAAAATACTCAAGTGAAGAACAGGCAAATTTGAAAACGTCTTTAGAGTCTCCCCTGCTCGCTTGACCCCAGTCTTTGTTCTGGCTTGCTGGACAGTCCCTTTGCAGAAGGCTCTTACTCCACTGTGTGACACATACTATCTGACACTGTAGCTCATGTAAAGATTGATTCCAGCATACTGCATCCCCATATGATTCTAGATATCACATCCCCCTTTCCTATCCTGTCAATCTCTTCTCCATCTGTCTATATATGGTAGCTTCTAGTGCCTCATTGATTGGTGGTTTTTACAGATTAGCTGAAGGGTGTTGCAGTGGCATATGTTGATACAGGTCTTTCCGGAATCTTTTCAGAGCCTGACTGGTCAAATGAAGAAGGCTGCTGCAGCTAATATGCCAAATAATAAAATACAGAAAATTTGGGCTTCCTTCAAAATATTCATTGAGCATCTTTTGGTGTGACAAATCGCCTAGTAGCAAAAATGTGTTGAGAAATCATTCACCACACTTCCGGTTGTCACTGTGCATGTGCAGAGCATATTAAGACTCACTTTGTAAGGTGTTGTATTTTCAGGTGAAGACTCTAAATAGAGTCATTTATTTATTTCATTTTCCTACTCCTTGTATCTTTTTGTTTTCACTTATGGATAATCACATTTAAGCAGAGTTCACCTCTGTAGTAAAAAAGGATGGTCCTGTCCTTAAAGTGGGTTTTTTTTGGGGATCCTCTCAATTCAGAGGAGGTATCTGTGAGATGTGTCACCTCCTCTACTTGTTCAGGAGAATGTTGCAACAGAGTTATGCATGTTGCTAGTTGAAGAACTCTTGTGGGCCAGGTCCTAGCTAAAGACAAGTTGATATTTATCTCCTGTAAGGACTCCAAACATGTTCTTGGAAATTTTCATTTTAGAAATAGTTCAAAACACAAGTTCTGAGTTTATATGCTGATTAATTAGTGATAGCTTTTTACCTTTTGTGTCCAGCAGTTCAATCTAATATAATGTATATAATGTTCTGTCCAATTAGATTTGCTTCAGATTTGGCTTGGCTGCTTTCATTAAAACCAGCAACAAAAGGAGAAGAAATATAATTGTTCTACTGTTATGTGCAAAATTTGGACTGTAGTGCCCACCCAATGCACATCTATAATATACCACATCATGTGTACCTTGGTAACAGTACTTTATGAGAAATTTGTTTTCCTTCTGGTATAGAACATAAAGGAAACTTCCATCTTTTTTTGCTACTCACACATGTAAAGGATCTTCCGCAATTGAAACTGTCGTTGCAATTAAGACTCTTCCTGCAAATCAGCTTTTCTTACCAAAACAAATAATTTTCAGAGTAAGTTCCTGGAATCACTCAAAGAGAACAAGGTGTGTCCAGGGTTGTCTGTATCACCAGTTCTTGTGTTAATAATTGGCACATAAGCATGTGCAAAAACCATCTAGGAAGGTTTACTGAACAAGGCTATTAAGACGTATGCTTTGAGACTTCCAAACTTAAGAGTGTTACTAGACAATTTTCTGTGTTTTTCAGTTGTTTGGTCCTTTTGAAGAAACAAATGTTTGTAGCAGTTGTTGATGAAGTCAGTTTTAAAGAAACTCAGTTACCATTCACAATGCAGAATGCATAGAAATGGGTGGTTCCTTTCAGAATAGGTTATGGACAAGAGCTTCCTGTCCTTGAATATTCAGACCTTAATCACCTTCCTCTTACTGATGATTATGAAAACTTAGCACTTGCTGCTTTTGTCTGGGTTTTGGGTTATTTGAGATGCTGTATGAGTGTAGTCAGTAGTGATTTTAGCTGCAACTGGTAGTCAATCCAGAGAGGATGGGTTGTATAATGAAGCCTACATGTTAAAGTACTGCAGTTTTTAACTTTTAGTTTGGCACTACTTGTGTGATGATGTGAAAAAAACTGGTATGGTATTGGATTAAGTGCTTAATTGAATTTATTTAATGATACTGTAAAAAATATGTAGCCAAATTGTGCTTCTTTATTCATTCATTCAGAATTTAATTTTCATTAACATTTTTGTTTACATTTTTAGACTTGCTGTGCAAATAGTCTTGCTTGCAAAATTCCTATACAAATAAGATATTAATTCATTGGATAGAACTGTTACTTTTACTTTCTGGCTTGCCACTGAGATAGTGGAAAATCTTACTGTCTTCTAATCCCAGCCACAGCATTTTGTGTTGCTGATTGAACCTTGGAGAGAATTCTGTTCTCTCCAGGATAATCCTGGAGAGTTTTAGAAATGTGGTCTTAGGCCAAAGCTGGGCACAGCTCCTCTTTATGAACCTGCCTGTCTTAATTTGCCTTTTTTTACCTCTCCTCTGATCAGGGACTGCTGTGTAAATGAAAGGGAGTATTGCTTCCTAATTATGTTCATTGCAAACATTTTCCATGCTTATTTTTTTTGCATGTGCCCCCCCTAAGACCCAAACATTCTAAAAATCCACTGCTGTAAAAGCAGTAGCAGGTTGCTTTTGCATTCTAGAGAACTTTGCAGACCTTGTAGGTAAAGGAAACTGAAAAAAACCAAAATCACTGAAATCTGTGCCCAGTTGGATCTCCAATGTGTTGCTTTAATGTTGGACTTAATATTTCATTATACTTTCTTCTGTAACAGATTATACCAATATTAGATTCAAGTGCTTTGTCTGTGTTATTTGCAAGGAAGTATATTCAGATTTTGCTATTAAAGGGGTTGCAGGCCATTATTATATTTCTCTATACAATTGGATATTAATTGGAAAGGGCTTAGTTATTAATATATGTTCTAATCACTGATATGTAAAAAGACTCTTTCTTAAAGTAGTTTGTTCAGAAAACAAACTACTCAGAAGTGTGCATGTGGGAAAACTCTCATGGGGTAGAGTTTGATTTCACCACACACATATTTTTGTGAAATATCTGACCAGTCTAATTTCTGAACTACAAAATGGAAAGTAAACTTGGGGGGTGTATGTTAAAGACATGATCTTCTAATTCTGAATATACAGAAGAATTATGTCAGCCATGACTTTTTTTTCTTACTCTTTTGATTTGAGACCAAATTAAAAACCTTATATAATGGTTTCCTGACATAGTGTCTGCCAATGGTCCTGCATTTTTCAGGTTTGATAATGTATGAATTGTTTGTCTATTTCATGGAATTTTCTGGTAATACTTTGTCAAAATTAGTATTCAGTACTGGCTGAAAGTGCTAATGTCATAGAGAAAGTAGTGGCTATTCTGGTCATGATAAAGACCTGAAATATCAAGCTGACTTATTTTTTCCAGCATATTGCAGATGATGTTGGTGATACTATTCTACTCTGAATGTAAATGTTAGGAAAATGCTGCAAAAGTTCTTCAAGTAGTTACAAGATTTGAATTTTTAATTTTTTTTTCCAGTCAAAATGTGATTTGACATTGTGAAGCTCACTGGGTAGTACAGAAATTCAGTAGTTCGTGCAGCAAGTGGTTGATTTTACTTAGCTGACAAGACTTTGCATTGCAAAAATGTCTTAATGGCTGATTTTGAAAAGTATTTTTGGTATTCAAGCATATTTTCCTACAGCTTTCCACTTGTGGAACAGCAGGCTAATTTGGTATAAGTAACTGTGAGTAACTAGCCATTGCTGAATTTCTGTTGTGGGAAGATCCATGCAAAGAGTCGTGATGTCATAAGACACTTTGAGAGTTGCTGATAGCGTTAAATTCTATTAACTCTATTACATAGGAATTACCTGTATTAATAAATAAAATTTAACTGTACTATGTATTTTTAGAAAACAGGTAATCATAAATCCTGCTTAAGAGCTCAATTTCCTCTGATTCAGGGAGGGTAAGTTAAAGTAGAAGCAAAAGTATTACTAAACTCAAAAGTGAAGGTTGCTACTTCAGTGTTGGGCAGTTCCAACTCCAAGGGACTGCAGTTTTTATATTTCGTGAAGTATTTTTTGATAGGGAACACCACAAACTACATGCAATAGATTACAAATTAAGTTTCTTTTCAATTTTACTTTAGTTTGTTTGCTTTTAAGTACTAAAGGTGAGCTTAGAAAAACTAATAATGACTTTCTCAGGATATCTGCTGCACTAGAAGAAAAATAACTCTTATTAATACAAAGAATGCGTCATAGTCTGCATTTTCCTTACATCTTTTTAATCTGCTATCTAAAACTTGTAAATAATGCTGCCAATCTGATTTCAGAAAGCTGATGGTATCTGTGCAGGCTTATTGATGTTTGCTCTAGAATCACTTTCTGTTCTCTACCTTGTAGAAAGAAACAACTGGATAGTATAACTTCTGCTCATTTTCAGTGGTATCTACTGTCATTGTGATGTAATGTTAGAAGTTGTCGTAAATTAGCACGTTCCTGATTAGCATGGATTCAATAAATGTTCTTTACTTCAAAAGAATGCTTGGGACACGTGCTACTACTTGCACTGTTTATATATGGTACTGTAGAAACTTAACATTTGCAAGAAAAATGTAAGATGATGGTTTGATAAGATTACTCAGAAATAATTAGGTGGGTGTGTAGGCTGGTAAATGTATTTGATTTTAATCTCTAATTAAAAAGTTGGATTTTTTAATTGTTTTTGTGATGCAATAGTTTTTACTTCATTATGCTTTTTGTAA
>VZTN01005671.1:241304-260810 GCA_013400515.1 Erpornis zantholeuca | reverse complement strand
ATTTTATTTTATTTTATTTTATGTTATTTTATTTTATTTTATTTTATCTTATTTTATTTTATATTAAAAGAGCAACACTGATGTCCAGTGTTGGAACACTTGGATGTTCCTGGCTGGATTTTACTTCCCAGGATGAGGAATTTTGAACAGGGAATGCTGACATCAGCTGTCAAATTGGACCTTACAAGGTTATAAAAGTCATTTTCCAAAGGAAATCCATACTTGGGATCACCTGAAGATGCNAAAATAGAAGATACCTAAAATTCTCCTGAAATCCAACCACATTCCCACAATTATTAACCCCGGAACTGAAACAGAAATGTTCCCTATAAATCCCTACCCTTAGAAAATGAAATATTGATGCAAATAATTACTTCCATAGGTGATCCAAGTGCTTTCATTTTCTTCCAGATGTTGCATTAGCCCATTCCAATAAATTAAAGCTTGGAAAGAGTTGCTAAACAACATCATTCCATGGGAAACCTACCCACAATATTTTTGTTTTTATCGAGCTACAAAGAGTTCAGGATCATGAATAATAAAAGCTGATCACACAGGGGCACTGCAGGAAAATCACCTGATTTTGTTCTGCTGCCAAATGCACAAGACTCAAACTGAATGGAATGGGATCACAGCTGTAATGCCATAGAAAACAGATTTTTTGGGATTTTTTTTTTAGTGCTCCAGTTTAGGTCAATTCAGCACTATCAGAATGATATAAAAATATGTATTGTACAAATGTACTACATACATTCACCTCCCAAATTTTGCTCTTCTTTTGTATCTGTATAATATCAACATCATTTTAAGGAATTTTAAGGATAAATTATATTAATTTTTGATTAATCACACAATTTATTGCCCTGAATAAAAATCATTTAACGCTCAACATTTAAATTATTTTCAAAGCTTCTCTGGACCTGCTGCATTTTATTTTTAAAATGTTTGGAGGTTTTTTATCCTCGATGTTTTTTAGCCACAGCACCATGCTCCCAATGGTTTTAAATGGGGTGGGGCTGAGGAGCAGCTACACTTGCTTGTTTCCCTTTATTTTCCAAGGATTCCACAGGCAATATTCCATATTTTTAACAGAATTTCTATCAAAACTTGATAGAATATAAAAATGTAAGAGGATCAGTCAAATATACAAATTGTGAGTCTAATAAAATGGCCTAAATTTATTCTGTAGTACAAGAAAAAGTCTGAAGAATGAACAAAATTATTGAAAAATGCATGGATTAATGGAAATAATTGCTTTTATTACATTGAATTTACTCTGCACAGTGATGAAGACAGGACTAAAGCAAAGGGCAGGATTTAGAAGCCAAATAAATATCAATTTATGGATAAACATCGCCAGAAAAAAAAAAAGTTCAAGAAGAAGAGCACAAACAACTTGGAAAATAACAACAAAAAATCAAATTAAACTGATCAATTCCATGTAGGGTAAATAAGTCATTAACAGAAGATGCAGAAATACATTCAGCATTATTTAAGTAGAAACTGGATGCCACTAATTACTAATTAAAATGCTTAATTTGACAGTGTTTCACTTCATGTTTTTTTATCACTGATCTATCTACACTTTCAAGGCCCTGGGAACACATCCTCCCTCTAGGACATATTTAATAATTTATTTTCTATTTAATATATGATTTCTCTTCAAATGCTATAGAAGCAGAAGTGCTTTTTAAACAAAGAAACACAACTTAAAACATTATTATTAAACTTGTAAGTTTGTTTTTTACCATGAAGCTCCTTGAGCATCGTAGGGAGGTAGAAAGAAAATGAGCAAAGAGCACTGAGTGCAAGAATTTAATTGAATTATGCCCCAAAGTGAACACATATGCTAGAGAAGAGTTAATGATATATATTTATTGTCCTGATGGCTCCCTGGGGAGCCATTTGCCAGTGCAGCTCCATTACATCAGACACAATAAAAGTGTCTGTGCTGACCAGGAAAAGCCAGGTCTGGTTCTCTTCAAACACCATCCCCTTGGTGGGATGGGAATTATTCCTCCTTTTCCCTCAATTCCAGCACAGCCATCTCTGTGGTCAATATTTACCTTCAATGTCATTATTTACATTCAAATTTGGAGAGAAGAAATGATCAGTGGGAGCTGCTAAACACACAAAGCATCTAGCACCAGCTACTGTTCATTTTTGTTTAACAGCTGAGTAATAAACCAGGTAAAATTATCTTCATTTTATATCAGAAATAAACCTATCTGCATTAAAATTCCCAATAACGTGCTCAGTATTAAATGCTAATTAAAACATTAGTGGTTTTCAGCTAGCAGGAGTCTGACCCAGACTTACAGTAAATTAAATTTCAGAAGAGATATGGAGATATCAAAATAAAACATTTTTAAATCATCAAATTGACACTTGCAATTGCAAAAGAAAACAGCATTTGAGTACTTCTGCTTCAAGATAATTATAATTAAATTTTACTTAGAAACTTGTAATTAAATTCTATTTATGTCTGTGAATATCAGTGAAGCAAGAATCACTACAAAAAGTGAAAAATGAAAACTCAGATTTTATCCCTATGCCTCTTTTCCAATAACATTTGAAGGTTCTTCTTCATGAATTTAAAATATTTGAAATACATGCTCCAAATTCATGGTGAGGTGAACCAAGAGTGACTGAACACACCCAAAACAAATTTTTTCCAAAAAGAGCAACAAACACAATGAGAAAGGAGGTCGAAAATGGGACAAAAGAAGTCCCAAATAATCAAANATCACACAATTTATTGCCCTGAATAAAAATCATTTAACGCTCAACATTTAAATTATTTTCAAAGCTTCTCTGGACCTGCTGCATTTTATTTTTAAAATGTTTGGAGGTTTTTTATCCTCGATGTTTTTTAGCCACAGCACCATGCTCCCAATGGTTTTAAATGGGGTGGGGCTGAGGAGCAGCTACACTTGCTTGTTTCCCTTTATTTTCCAAGGATTCCACAGGCAATATTCCATATTTTTAACAGAATTTCTATCAAAACTTGATAGAATATAAAAATGTAAGAGGATCAGTCAAATATACAAATTGTGAGTCTAATAAAATGGCCTAAATTTATTCTGTAGTACAAGAAAAAGTCTGAAGAATGAACAAAATTATTGAAAAATGCATGGATTAATGGAAATAATTGCTTTTATTACATTGAATTTACTCTGCACAGTGATGAAGACAGGACTAAAGCAAAGGGCAGGATTTAGAAGCCAAATAAATATCAATTTATGGATAAACATCGCCAGAAAAAAAAAAAGTTCAAGAAGAAGAGCACAAACAACTTGGAAAATAACAACAAAAAATCAAATTAAACTGATCAATTCCATGTAGGGTAAATAAGTCATTAACAGAAGATGCAGAAATACATTCAGCATTATTTAAGTAGAAACTGGATGCCACTAATTACTAATTAAAATGCTTAATTTGACAGTGTTTCACTTCATGTTTTTTTATCACTGATCTATCTACACTTTCAAGGCCCTGGGAACACATCCTCCCTCTAGGACATATTTAATAATTTATTTTCTATTTAATATATGATTTCTCTTCAAATGCTATAGAAGCAGAAGTGCTTTTTAAACAAAGAAACACAACTTAAAACATTATTATTAAACTTGTAAGTTTGTTTTTTACCATGAAGCTCCTTGAGCATCGTAGGGAGGTAGAAAGAAAATGAGCAAAGAGCACTGAGTGCAAGAATTTAATTGAATTATGCCCCAAAGTGAACACATATGCTAGAGAAGAGTTAATGATATATATTTATTGTCCTGATGGCTCCCTGGGGAGCCATTTGCCAGTGCAGCTCCATTACATCAGACACAATAAAAGTGTCTGTGCTGACCAGGAAAAGCCAGGTCTGGTTCTCTTCAAACACCATCCCCTTGGTGGGATGGGAATTATTCCTCCTTTTCCCTCAATTCCAGCACAGCCATCTCTGTGGTCAATATTTACCTTCAATGTCATTATTTACATTCAAATTTGGAGAGAAGAAATGATCAGTGGGAGCTGCTAAACACACAAAGCATCTAGCACCAGCTACTGTTCATTTTTGTTTAACAGCTGAGTAATAAACCAGGTAAAATAATCTTCATTTTATATCAGAAATAAACCTATCTGCATTAAAATTCCCAATAACGTGCTCAGTATTAAATGCTAATTAAAACATTAGTGGTTTTCAGCTAGCAGGAGTCTGACCCAGACTTACAGTAAATTAAATTTCAGAAGAGATATGGAGATATCAAAATAAAACATTTTTAAATCATCAAATTGACACTTGCAATTGCAAAAGAAAACAGCATTTGAGTACTTTCGCTTCAAGATAATTATAATTAAATTTTACTTAGAAACTTGTAATTAAATTCTATTTATGTCTGTGAATATCAGTGAAGCAAGAATCACTACAAAAAGTGAAAAATGAAAACTCAGATTTTATCCCTATGCCTCTTTTCCAATAACATTTGAAGGTTCTTCTTCATGAATTTAAAATATTTGAAATACATGCTCCAAATTCATGGTGAGGTGAACCAAGAGTGACTGAACACACCCAAAACAAATTTTTTCCAAAAAGAGCAACAAACACAATGAGAAAGGAGGTCGAAAATGGGACAAAAGAAGTCCCAAATAATCAAAGTTTGCTGCAAAAAAAATCGGAGCAAAAATGTGCAGAACCCCAGGAAACCCAGAGAGACAATGAGGTCAATCTGTGCCAGCTCTGGGAAGGGAGGTGAAACTGCATTAAACTCATTTTAATTGGCAACCAAGCTGAAAAAAACCCTCTAAAAATGATTCAGGAGTAAACCTTCAAAGGAAAGAAAAGATCATTAAATAATAAAAGTGCAGGACCTTGTTCTTCCTTTTTTTTTAATCACATTATTGTTATGCACTCTTTTTATGGTTAAAAATTGCAATTTATGATTAATTATGATCACAAGAGATGCTTGTGAGCTCTCTGCTTTTAGGTCAAAAATCCAATGTCCTAAAAGGCAAAATACCATTAAAAATAAAACATTCCTGTCAGCAAAAAGGTGCTGGCAACCACAAGCAGATTTTGTTAATAAAAAACCCACCTGTACCTTGACACCCTGAGGAATATTTACTGTATTAGCACCAAATTTGGACAATCCCAGCCCCATTTCCAGAGTTTTACTCACCCCAGTTTTATCACAGAGACGCAAAGTGTTGAAAGATCCCACAGCAAACAATTCCCCATCCAGGGCCCAGGCGATGGAAGTGATGGGATACTCGTGGGGCTGGGAATTGTACAGGGCACGGCCAAAACTGTCCCAAACCTGCAGCAAAATGCAAATATCCATCCACGGCAGCACACTTTGGCTGAGTTTTCCTTATTCCAGAGGTAAGATTTTCCCTCATGTTTTTAGTGTAACTTGGAAAAACTCCTGTGTTATAGCTCATTTTTGGTTTAGAGATGTATTTTTTGTATTTTTGTTATTACCGAAGGGGAATTTTCCCTCACGTTTTAGTGTAACTTCAAAAATCACCTATTTTGTAGCTTGCTTTTGTTTTAGATAAGTATTTCTTGTATTTTTCTTATTCCAGAGGTAAAATTTTCCCTCACATTTTTTGTGTAACTTGGAAAAACACCTGTATTATAGCTCATTTTTGGTTTGGATATGTATTTTTTGTATTTTTGTTATTACAGAAGTGGAATTTTCCCTCATGTTTTAGTGTAACTTCAAAAATCTATTTTATAGATTATATACATAACTTTAAAAAAGCTATTTTGTAGCTTGCTTTTGTTTTAGGTAAGTATTTCTTATATTTTTCTTACTCCAGAGGTAAAATTTTCCCTCATGTTTTTAGTGTAACTTGGAAAAACTCCTGTGTCATAGCTCATTTTCGGTTTAGAGATGTATTTTTTGTGTTTTTGTTATTACCGAAGGGGAATTTTCCCTCACGTTTTAGTGTAACTTCAAAAATCACCTATTTTGTAGCTTGCTTTTGTTTTAGGTAAGTATTTCTTATATTTTTCTTATTCCAGAAGGAGAATTTTCCCTCACATTTTTAGTGTAACTTGAAAAACCTCCTATATTACAGTTCACTTTTGTTTTACAGATTTTTTTTTGTATTTTTCTTATTCCAGAAGTAGAATTTTCCCCCACATTTTTAGTGTAACTTGAAAAACCTCCTATATTACAGTTCACTTTTGTTTTACAGATTTTTTTTGTATTTTTATTCCAGAAGGAGAATTTTCCCTCACATTTTTAGTGTAACCAGAAAAATCACCTATATTACAGTCCACTTTTGGTTTATATCGATATTTTTTGTATTTTTATTATTCCAGAAGTATAATTTTCCCTCACACTTTCAGTGTAACTTGAAAAATCACCTATATTATAGCTCGCTTTTGTTTTAGATATGTATTTTTAGTATTTTTATTATTCCAGAACTATCATTTTCCCTCATGATTAACTGAAAAAATCACCTAATATTATACCTCACTTTTATTTTATATATATATACACTTCTTATACTTTTATTATTCCAGAAGTATCATTTTATCCAATGACCATAGCAATTGTAGAAATGTTGATTTAGTGTAACTAGAAAAAAATCACCTATATTATATCTCACTTTTATTTTTTATGTACATACACACATATATATTATTATTTAATCAGCATTGCTTTGTTTAATGCAACAGACTTTGCTTTTTGCCATGGCAAATGTCACATAATTCTGTACAAAATATTCTGTATAAAATATTTTGTAACCCTGAGTTTTATTTCCTGTAAATTACCCCAAGCCTGTAAAAGACCCACAAGGTTTATTGTGCTTGTACCCTTGAGGCTCCTCTGCAAATTTAAAACAAAAAGAGATTTTTTTACGGAAATCAGCAAAATACCAGGAAGCCAACCCAAAAAATGATTTAATAATTTATTGGATTTTTAAATTTCTTAATTGTATTTCTTCTATCCCAGCCATTACACAGTTAAATGACAGAACCAACACATGATACATTTAAAAATCAGTTTTTATTTAAGGGAAGGAACACAAAATGTGCTTTCTATTTTGGATGCAAATTATATTAATATATTTGCTGCATCCAAATATATATTAATATATTTTAAAATTTATTGAGGGATTCACTGATGTTCCTGTAATAGAAAACAGCAGCTTTATCTCCTCTAATTTGATGTCACAGCTTATATTAATTCAGATGATCACTTCTGTATTTCTACATATTTTTCTTTTTGCTTCACTTGCATTTTACCAATTTTTATTCTGCTGTATTAACAACAAAAAAAAAAAAAGTAATTTTATGTGACTACACAGAGTGAGGTGTATTTATAAGTAATACAACTTCTTAAAAAGTGAAAGACTTCTCACTTCATTTTGGGCTTCCAGAATAAAATTCAAAAATTCCAGGATATCTAAGAACTTTTTTGGCCAGGTAGTTAAAATTTAACCAGAACTCACCTTATATCTACAATCTTCCCCTGCAGAAAGAATCAGATCATTCACTGAATTCCAGTCAGTTTTT
The DNA here is from genome assembly GCA_013400515.1 of Erpornis zantholeuca. Classification (NCBI taxonomy): domain Eukaryota; kingdom Metazoa; phylum Chordata; class Aves; order Passeriformes; family Timaliidae; genus Erpornis; species Erpornis zantholeuca. The sequence continues at coordinate 253,294 of VZTN01005671.1, read as the reverse complement.
AAAATCAGGCCATCATGGGCTTTCCACTGAAATGGAAAAAAAAAAACCAATTAAACACATGCAACAATTCTGACAACTTCTATTTTTAATATTTATCACTCACTGGACTCGATGATTTTGGAGGTTTTCCAACCTTAATGATTTTATAATTCAGCAGAAAAATAAATTAAATAAAGCCTGAACTGAAGGACAAAAATCTGCACTAAAATCCTGTTTTAACCAACTCCTTCTAATCAAGTGAAAAGGGAGTGGCTTCTGTATCTTTATTTATGCAAATAAATGCCAGGAATTCATCAGATTATTAATAGTACCTGCAAAACTTTAGCATTTGGCTGGAGGGGTTTAATGATCAGCTGCTTCCCTGAGGTGTAGAGAACTTTGTCAGAGTCGGGTGCCCAGGACACTGAGTACACTGGGGTTCCTGTGGGCATGGAAAACAGGGAAAATAAAGAAAACATGGAAAATAAAGACAACATGGAAAACATAGAAAACATGGAAAACATAGGAAACATTCCTGGGGCTTGGCTGAACAAATCCTGCAGGAATTCCTACAGCAAGGCAGGTCATTACCTGTCCTTTTAATACTTTTAAATGTATTTAATTGAATATATTTTAATAATAAAATATATAATCTTGATAATAAAATACTATAGTGTGTGGTAAATCAAATGTATATATGTATAACATGTATTTATATAAGGATACATAAAATATATTACATAACTGGTGAATATAAATATTGCATTTATATTACATAAATATTTATGTAGATAATACTGTATTATGTAAATGTACATTACATACTTCTCAAACCCCAATCTTTTGCCATTTACCACGTTATCAATTTCTAAAACTTTTAAGTGAGAAGTTTTAAACAAGTCCAGAAAGCCAACAGGAAATAGCTGCATTTTGTATTTATATTCAGCTTTTATCCACTGATGCAATTTTATTGCCAATTGTCACTCCAGACATCAAGAAAATCAAAATAATACTCACCAAGAGACAATAGAAAATCACTACTTTCACCTCAAATTGTGAGACTGAACACAAATGTGGGTAGAAAGTTTTGTATTGGACCTAAATTATTCTTTTAAAGATTTTTAGGCTCCATAATTAACAGAGATTTTTCCTTTGCTGCACATGTAAAACCTCAAACATCCCATACACAAATAATGTACAAAATAAATGACAATAAATAAAACTGGCCCACAGACTTCACAGATTTTTCCCAATTAACTGAAACTTTCTTAGCCTGAAACCCTCAGAATTTTGTATCTGGAATAAAGCTGACTGTTCCATTTTAAAATCATGCTCCAGTTTTCAAATTAGATTTTTTGAAAACAGAATAAAGCAAAAATTACATGGAAAAACATCCAAGGGAAAAAAGTATTTTAAAAAGTCAGACTTGCCAGCTATGCAAATATTTTCCATATTATTTGACAGGATTTGTCTCCTCTGAAGAAAAATCAAAGGATTTTGCTACTTGATTTCTTTAAATAAAACTAAGAAAGTTAAGACAAGAATCTCCAAGTATTAAACTGAGCAACTGAATTAAAATTGTTCAAATAAACAATTTTTAATGTAACTTTATGGTAATAAAAAAACCCCAAAAGGCTTAAAAATGCTCTTACAGGGTAAAATCCTCAATGACAATTTTGGCATTTTCTCTTTCAAAAAATGACTCAGCAATATTTTTGTATGGGAATATTTTGATGAGATTCAGATAATTAAATGACTGAATTGCTACAACTGCCCTAAAATCATCCAGTATCTCCCCACTTCTCTCTGTGCAAAAAGCTGATTTTATTATGGGTAAACTCCATTTGAGATCCCAAACATTCACCCTCTAAACTGAGACCTGGTGGCGTTGATCCTGAAGAGTCCTGTACTTCACATATTTTCTTTTAGGGAATTTTACAACTTAAAAATCCAGAATTATGGAAGGTTTTTTTAACTTGTCAAGCATCAGAGCAGGCAAGTCACAGAAACACGACATATATTAAATAAATGTGGCACCGGCTGTTTTCCTCCTGGCAATTCCTGTTGAAAATGCCATAAATTCTGTCACCAGCTGGAGCAGAAATTCTAAATAAACTCAATTTTTTTTTTTCTTTGTCCTGTACTAATGCTGATTTAACAATCAGAAGACTTTTTCTATTTAAACCAAATGTTTCCCTTTTTTATGATGGCTGAATACTTAACCACAATTTCCAGGGCTTAGCAGCGGGAGCTGAGTTAACTCATTTCCTCCTGCACTTAACAAGGACTGGGTTGGGAAAACATTGCCAACACCCTGGAAAACTCTGAGGAACAGACACACTGCAGGGATAAACAGCTGCAGGAAGGAATAGTCTGGGAGAAAAGCAGGGAGAAAGGCAGAAAATTGGGATTTGAGGGAGGAAGATCCGGCTTCTTATCCCACAACAGAGACTTTGGTCATTCCAAGAGTTTGTGTGGGATTTTGGACTGTCACAGGAGGAGAAATTAATTCAGACAATTCATTAATTTGGACAATTTTAGATCTTGTGAGGGTGTCTCCAAAAGAACACAGATATCAGGAATAAATTCCTCCCTGGGAAGGGTGGGGAGGGCTGAGATGGAATTCCCAGAGAAGCTGTGGCTGCCCCTGGATCTCTGGGAGTGTCCAAGGCCAGGCTGGAACCATCTGGGACAGCTGGGAGGTGTCCCTGCCATGGAAGGGGTGGAATGAAATGAGCTTTAAGGTCCTTCCAACCCAAACCATTCCATGACTCCATGAAAACCTTGTGGGTTCCCAACACGTATCAGAGAGATCCATGGAAAAAAAGTTTCCTCATCAAAATGGATCAAAGTGGAAGCCCAAATGCAACATCTCAGGCTAAGGCCAAGGAGGAACAAAAGGAAGAATTTGAAGGGAATCTAAGGAGGAATAAAGGCCAAAGACAGAACAGGCACGTGGATCATCATCCCAAAGCTGAACATTTATTGCTGACACAGAGAGTGGAACGAGGCAAGGGAACATTGGCAATGGGAATCCTTTCTGCTCTCAATCATTACAAAGGAAGGGAATAATTGCTTGCACACAATGCATCTCCCTTAAACATCATCCCTGCAGAATCCTGCCCTCATCCCAGGTGTGGCAGTGCTTACAATGGGAGCTGTGGGATTCTGACTCTGAACTGAAAGAGTTTCAGATGATTTTATGCTGAAAACACAAAGGTGACAGTTATTCCATGGGGACCCAACTGTGCTTCTGTACTGCACCAGAAACTTGCAGAGATCAGTGAAAATTCCTATTTCAAACTACAGCACAAAATTTACTTCACAAGCTTTTTCAGCCCCAAATAAGCACAGTTATGAATAAAAAATTTGACAACATAAACTGAGAAATAGTAAAGTGTACTTCAATTTTAATTTTTTTTAAATCCTAGTTCAGTTGGTTTATCTTTTTACCTGAAAAACATTGCATGTGCATGTGACCTTCCTTAAGAGAACTGAAATGCATTTTACATTCACTGCTGTGGTTAAAATGCCTTCCCCAAGTTGAAAGAATTCAGATTATTCGTTTCAGAAGGAGATAAGGCTCTGACATTTAACCCAACCCCAGGTGCATGTGGTTTCTTCAAAAATGTCAGAAGGTCACATGGGCTCAATCTATCAAGTCTGAAAAACAAAATTTAGCTGAGGATCTTCACTGAAATGGCACCAAATCCTTAGAGTGGGACTGAGACTGCTGCCTAAAAATACTGCAATACTTTCAATTGGAAAAATAAAGTATCTTTCAAAAAATTTATTCAAATGCAACTGTGATTTACATTTAACTTTAAGTAAGGCTTTAACAGCCTTGAACAAACCATCACTGCCATATTTAGGGTTTGTTATTTAAATATATTTCAGAATAACCCAAACAAACAAGTTCTCAGGGAGCTTTGAGCAAAGGAACTCACCTTGCTGAGCCAAAGTGGATCTCAGCATTCCAGTTTTAGACCAGATTTTCACTTGGCCATCTTCCCCAACTAAAAATGAGCACAGAAATCAGCACATTCAATGCAATAATCAGTCTAACAAATGTATTTGTATTTACTCAGGGCATGCTTGAGCTAAAATAAATCCAAGTCTTCTTCTAGGTAGATTCCTTTTGTTTAGTCTTCCAAGCATGCATTAGGAAGTATATGAAGTAAAAATATTTAAGATGGTTCTTTTGTTATTATCAACAAATCTTCCTTTCCCAAAAATCCCTCAACTCTTTTCTAAAGCTGCTTCTGGGAAGGAAAGTCCATCACAATTTAACTATCCCAAATTCTGTATTTTTGATTCCTTCAATAGCCCAGAGGCTGCTTAGAGGAGTCTGAGGAGCCCCAGGGGAGGAGGAGCAGATTTTATGGATTAAACTGGAGGTTTCACAGTTGATAAATGCTGAAAGTGAAGATAACTCTGTTTGGACAGCTTCAATTTTCTAACATAACTGTGTGTTACCCAATAACTCAGTTTATTTGCTGAAGATTAAATTGTTAAACACTACACAGCACACTTGGGGCTCTATTAACAGCACAGATTTCCTGGTTTGGTGTCATTTTTAAAATGCTCTGGCCCTTCAATTTAGGCCTCTCAGATTCAATTAACGAGGAAAAATGTGCATCTAGAACTTCATGGATTCTCCCATTCAAAGGTAATTTATTGACCACATTTCAGGTTTTTATATCTGGCTTTTAAATGGTTAAAAATGTAAAAAAGCCCTCTAGAATTAAAAATCTTATTTGTGCACATTAGATGCCGTTGAAATACAGCCATAAATGTATTTTAAATGATGCAGTAGCAATGATTTATTTACTCTTCCTCCAAGTACAGTTGTGGTATAAGAGGAGTTGATCTTCTCAGAATAAACTGGAAGTGGTGATGAATTCCCACACTCCCAAAAAAGTGTCAGTGTCATGCAGTCTCATGAAAAAAAAAAAAAAGGGTTTCAAAAGACAATTTTGACTTTGTCTTTGGAGAAGTTCCTGAGGCAAAGCTGTCTTTAAAAAGAACAATATTTCTGTCCCTTTGGGATTTCAGAGGAACAGGCCAGACAGAGTTCCTTGAAGCAGCATTTCAGAGTCTGGAAATGAGCAGATCCAAAATTATCTTCAGTTCTTGTGGCCTGAGCTGGAATTTGTCCAGAGGAATCAGCTGTCCTCCATCAGCAGGAGGCTGCAGAGGAGGCTGACACCACCAGAAATCCCAGCAAGCAAATTTCATCAGTTCCCCTTCAAACCAAGATAGAGTTTTGGACAAAAAAATGCCAAAAGCAACTAATTAGCAAAAGATTTAGGACAAAAAAAAATGGTGTAGAGATGAAGAAATTGTGGGTTCACTCTTCTAGCATCAATATAGACAGGCTGCAGGCGATAATTACTGATAATTAAGGAAGAAAAGCACAGGAATATCCAAGATCAAAGAGGTCTCAGTCAACTTTGTTGGTTAAAAGTCCCCAAATACGGGGACATAACTTAGCAACTTTTTCTTGTAACAGATAGAAAAAAAAAGAAATCAAATATTCTCCTTTCTGAAGTTCAGAACAGCCACAAAACCATCTAAGCACTCTGATATCAAAATATTTACTTTCCAGTAAATAGGATGACATCTCATAAACAGGAGCACTTAAAAAGAGAAATGTTTTTACCAGCTCTTCTATTAATTAAAATAGACAACATGAAAACAGCCTTAATTAAATAGTGCGAAATGAATTCATATTAAATAAGGTGATAACAACTTCAGTGATAATTAAGACTGAAGTTTTAATTTATTATTTTAATATTTTCTTAATTTTTTATTATTTTAGGGTTTTTTTTTATTTTAGTTTTATTATTTTAGTTTTTATTTATTATTATTTTTTTGATTATTCTTTTAGTTTTCAAAGCACTTCATGAATGTAGGAATGCTCACCTGTAACCAGGGCTGTTCCCTCGTAATTCCACCTTCCTGCAAGGACAGCTCCACAATGTGCTTCCACACTTTTCTCCACTCTTCCTAGCTTGGAAATCAAGTGGAATTTCCCTAAACAAAAGACACAGTGTGCAATTCATACAATTATACATAACTACTTATATATTAAATCATTAATTGCACTAAATTATTAATTACATGATATATTATTACAGCAATGCTGGTACCTTCTACACACACAAACCAAGAAACCAACACAAAGAAAACATCCAATTGTTTTTCACAGCAAAAATCAGAACTATTCCTGCTTCCATGATGGAGCTGGGATGGAATTCCACAGCAGCCAGCCTCAAAGTTTGTAATGATTTCAACAGAAGGATCAGGAAGTTTTTCTTCCCAAATAAGGGATGCTGCTTAAATCCAGGAAGATCAAATTTAAACTGGAGCAAAGAGCAGACAATGGAGAGCTTGGAGAAACAAACGGTCCAGTAATTCAAATTAACTACTTTACGATCAAATTAATTTAGTATTATTTAATCTAAGCTGCCAGACTGAACCACTACAAGCAAGTTCCCGAGTGACCAGAACTTTTGGCACAATCATCCAGCCAAGTCTCTGCCAATGCTAGAAATCTTTCAAGAAAACAGTTCAAATAAACTGATTTATTCAAACCACAGTTTTTAATCAGTGTTAAATGCAAGATTTCCAAGGAAAAAAATTTTTAACACTGATGAAAAACTATGGTTTGGATAAATCAGTTTATTTGAACAGATTTCTTGAAAGATTTCTTGCAGTGGCAGAGACTTGGCTGGATGATTGTGCCAGAAGTTCTGGTCACACAGGAAAAGACTTTTAATGCTGATGAAAAAGTATGGTTTGGGTAAATCAGTTTATTTGAACAGACTGTTTAAAATACCATGGAATCCCAATCTGGTTTGGGTTGGGAAGGACCTTAAATCTCATCTCATTCCAGCCCTGCCATAGACCAGGTTGCTCCAGGCCCCATGCAACACTTCCAGGGTGTTCATTTAATGCATTCCATTATTTTATAACTATAAAATAGAATTTATCTAACTAATACATCACTTATTGTATAGAAAATCTCTCAGGTCTGAGATTCTCCTGTCTCATGTGCAAGCAATTACTGGATTCAGAGGAATTCAATGCTATTTTCTCCAAATCAATTGCCAAAATGGCTTCTTCTGCTTTTAAAATGATATATTAAAAACATCTTTTATTTTCTGATCACCTTTTTTTTCACTTTGTTCCATCTGTAGCCAAGACCTTTCTCACTGCAGAATCCTTAAACCAAACATCCCAGGCCCAGGACCTCAAACCCAGTATTCCCATGCCATCACCTACAGGATTCAGCATCAAGTGGCTGAGCTCTTCAGAGCCATTACTTTTTTCAGGATATAAAGAATTCCATGGCATTTTATAGATTGAAACAACATCTTCCACTGATCTAAGCAGAATCCCTGACTGCTTCTGTAAGCAATTCCTCAACACATAAGAGAAAAATAAAATTCCAGTGGAAGAACAGGCAGCTGGGAATGCTTCAGCGAGGTCAAAATATCAAGAAAACAATGGGCAATGTCAAAGTATGGGATAAAATTCTGTTATCCAAGGAACCATTCAACTCTTTTCCCAATCTTTTGCATTCTCTGCCACTCCACAAGCTCCTATTTCTTTCACAAGGCCCCTTCCAAACAGGGAAACAGAGGAAATTGTAGCTGAGCAGGGAAGAACATGGTTACATGTAAAAGCAGCATCACCTTTCCAGAATTCCTCTGGAAAAAATGTGATCATCATTTAAAACTGTATCATAATCCCTCTGCAGAACAAGGGAGATCAAGTTTTCATGGATATCATCTTTACTACTGCAACTTCTTTGCTTTTCTGACATGGGAATTTACAATTGCTGACAGTCAAATGCTTTTTTTATTGCATTCCCACGTGGAGGTTTCTCCATTTCCATGGATTTCTGTTCTGCAGCTTAACACTGAAGGAACAGAGACTTTCAAATTACAACTTACTACACAAAAAGGGAAAACTTTAGCCACGTGCCTGGAGTAGGGAGAAGTGATTCAACTTAACCTTACTTTACATCTCCCATTTGTAAAATACTGGTCCTTTATTTTTATTAAGTACTGAAGCCAGAACTGTCCTCAAGCTGAAAATGACTCCCCCATTTTGGAGGAATTTCCAGTGAGAGACTCCCAGCCTATCCAAACACAGAATATAAACCATGTATGTTTTGTTCATTAACCTCCATGGACTCTCAAATACTGACCTAATATAAAATAATCAATAAAAAATAAAAAAAAATACAATCCCTTATGATTTGAGCTTAATTTGAAGGTTAAAGCCAAGCACATTCTTCATTTTTCTTAAAAAATAATAACACAACCGATGTAAGTAGGAAGTAAAAGAACAATGTCCCCCAAGAGATGCATTTCAGAAGAAAACCCAAGGGGATTAAATTTACATTTGCTCTGATTTCAAACAGCTGCAGCTCAACCACGAATTCATGCAACCTTGTAAAGACATTATGCTCCTTTTCCATTGGATTGAGGAATCCTTATCACAGAGAGGCACTGGCTGGTGCAGGAAAACTGCAGGAATAAGCTGGTGTGGGAAAATTCATGCAGAAAGAAAACTCTGCCTGTCTACAAAATATTTTTGGGGAGAAGGGAAAAAAACCCACCCCAAGCAATCCTCAAAGCTTCTTGCTCCCCAAATAACATCTTGTATTTGAGTGAGCACTAAAGGGTATGAAACAACAAATATTTTAAACTGCCTTACCATCAGAACTTGTCAGAACGAAGCTCTCAGCCTGGGATTGCTTCTTCCCACCAATCCCTCTGGGAAACCAGTGCAGATCTATGGGATAAACATCATCTGGAAGCTTCACCACCCGAGTGGTCTCGCTGGTCACAGGGTTCCATTTCATAATCTGGTGGTCATCGCTGCAGGAGTAGAGCTCGTCAGCTGTTGTCCATCCCACACAGCTCACCAACTCCTTATGTTTCATTCCATTAAGGAATAAGAGAAGTTTAACTATTAAAAATAATCAAATATCCCATCTCAGCTATGCAGAACTGAACGGAGGAAGATTATTTTGACAAGACTGCATGGAATGTTTTATGTTAAAAAAATATTTTTCTTCATTCTTTTACTCTTCTGTGCCACAAAGAGCTGGTGAAAATTCAGCCAAAAATAAAGCAAATTATCATGTAAAAATGTAATTCTTATTTTGATGTGAAGTTATCAAAACATGGCTAAAATGTTGGGTTAATGAAGGGTCTTAGTGCAAAACACCCAGCTATCATTCAAAGCTGCTGGTTTATCAACACATCATATATAAGTGTTCAATCTCTCTTAAAATGTCCTAAAAAGACTGCACTCAATGACAAAGGGAACAAAGGAAAAAAGGGGAAAAAAACCCACCTATAATTTACTAATATTTTACTGTAACTTCTAGGGTAAATAAATATTTTCTAGAAGAGTCTATTTAAAATGAACCTGATGTTCTATGATTTTTTTCTGTGACAAAGGATATGTTTTGGCTCCTTTAAAAGGGAAGTCTTCAGTCTCATCTCAGTTGTTCAGATGAAGAATTAAAACCATGTGTTATAACTGTGATAAAAGAAAAAATACATACATAAGTATGTATAATTAGCATAATATATATGCATACATAAGCAGCCAAAATTAAAAAGGAAGACAATAACTAAATAAGACAATAACTAAAATAATAAGTTCTGAAGTAATATTAAATCATGACTGGGGAAAAATAAGCACCAAGTAAGACCCGAGTTTAAAGGGAATTCTGTTTTCACATTATCCAACTGAATACAGACAACTTAAAAGAAAAAATGATGCTGGGAACAGAGACTCCTTGAATTATTAAAGTTGGAAAAGGCCTTTAAGATCAAGCCTGAAACATCAGAGGTTGGAGCACTGGAGTTCCCTAGTGCTGACACAGCCAAGAAGGGAAAACCTGATATTTTTCCTTTCAAAGCCCAGAACTTTATTATAATTTTTAATGCATTTTAATTGCTCTGTATATGCCACTAAAAGGCTGAACGCCCACCCTGGGCCATCCACAGGTACATCCATCACTACCATCCCACGTATTCCCTACAGACAACTCCCAAGGAATCCAGCAGCGGCTCCGCTGGAGTTTTAGGAGAGATGTGGCAATAACCAGGAATTATCCCCACTCGGAGAAGGCAAAGTGCTTCACGCCTCCTCCCTTTCTCATCCGGAGCTGCTGGCCAGGGGCTGAGGATCAGGGACGGCGGAGGAGATGGAGCAGGAGCGGGATGTGGAGAGCAGGGAATGCCAAGAGCGGGAGGGGGAAGCGCAGGGAAGGAATGCCAGAGGGAAAGACGAGGGAGCAGCGGGAAGGACAACTAGCGGGCGGGATAGGGAAGCAAGAGCGCGGGATGGGAACAGCGCAGGAAAGGGAAAAGAAGCGGCAGGATGGGGGCACCGGGAAGGAATGTCACAGCAGGATGAGGGAACGCTGAGGAGGAAGAGCGGCCGGCGGGATGGGGAGCACGGAGAAGGAGACAGCAAACCTTCGGAGCAGCCGCGGTCCCCAGCGCCCGCTCTGCCGCCGTGCCAACACCCGCTTTTCCCTCAGCTCCCAGCCTTCCAAGAAGCAGCTTATCCAATCCCCCGCTCAGCAGCCAGGGGTCGGGGCTCCCCCGCCCGGCTCTCAGCTGTCCCCCGGAGCTCTACCTCCCCTCCATCCGTCCGTCCCACGCCCAGCCGGGGGTCACGGCTCCCGACCCTCTCGCCCACCGCGGCGGTGACTCAGACAAGGGGAGGGGGACGGCGGCCGCCGCCTCCCCAGCGCGGCTTTACCTGCGCGGGCAGCGGGAGGGAGCGCGCAGAGCGGCGGCCGGAACCCTCTCCCGGCGGACACCGCTGCCGGCGGATCCCGGGACGATCCCGCCTGCCCCTGCCGCTGCCGGCGGATCCCGGGATGATCCCGCCTCCCTCTCCCGGCTCCCGCTGCCTCAGGAGCGGCGGGACCCGCTCCCCCCACCGCCAAGCGCCGCCGTCTCTATGGCGACTTCTCGCGAGACTTCATCCTCCTCGTCCTCCTCCGCCACCTCACGGGTCCCCCCGGCCCCCCCCCAAGGTGCCACGGCGCCACCCGTTAATTAATTAAACCCGCTTCAAAATCGACGCGCTGTCACAATTTTTAATGGGTTTTGTCCACTTTTAAAATTTTTTTTCTATTTTTTTTTTTATTATTTTTAAACCGGCGCGCGTCGCCCAGCAACCAAGCGCCGCCCACTGACCTACTTCTAAAATTAAAATTAAACCCTTTCTCCGCCGGCACGGCCGCGGGGCTGTGTCACCGTGTCACCCTCACCCCCTAAGGTCTCCCATCCCTCCGTCTCTGCCCAGAAAGAGCCGCTCCCGGCGGGTTTCTGGGCGCTTTCCCGTCCGTGCCGTAACGAACACAAGATGGCGGGCGGGGGCGGCGGTGCCGTTCAAACCCGCGGGCCCGGCCCCTCCCGTCCCAGCCTGCCCCGCGCTTTTCTAACGAATTTCGGTTCGAGTTCGCCGTTTCGGCGCCATTTTCGAGTGTGGAAGTGGCCGAGCTTCTACAGCAGCTGGAGCGGCCCGCGCTGCCGCAGCCTCGCCGAGGCAGGGAACCGCCGGGACAAGCAGGTACGAACTCGGTGGGAGGCAAGCGATGGTGCTTCGGCGCCGGCGGTGGGGTTGGTGGGGCTTCGCGGCGGAGGACGTGCCCTCAGGGGGCTGCCCCGGGCAGGGGGTGCTGAGGCGGTGGTGCCGATGGGGAGAAATGAGATGCTGTGTGTGTTGAGGGGAGACAAGGGATGCTGAGGTGGAGAAAAGGACTTTTGAGGGGAAGGTGCTCGGGGAGACAAGGGGTGTTGAAGCGAAGGTGCCGAGGGGAAAGGCTGGGGGTGTTGAGGGAAGATAGAGGGTGCTGATGGGGGAGACAGGGGGTGCTGAGGAGAAGGTGCTAAGGGGGAGACAGGAGACGCTGAGGGAGAAGGCGGGGGTTGCCGAGGGGATGGCAGGAGGTGCTGAGGGAG
>VZTN01005671.1:203947-241283 GCA_013400515.1 Erpornis zantholeuca | reverse complement strand
GAGGGAGCGGCGGGTTCTGTCCCGCGCCTTCTTTTCCCACTTCCCTCCTCGCCCGGCGGGAGCAAAAGCGGCGGCAGCGCCTCTTCTCGGGCCGGGCTGCCCCGTTGAGGGTTCCCCCGAGGGCTCCCGGCGCAGTGGGTCCGTCCCGGCTGCTGTCGGCACAGGGCTTTGAGGAGGGGGTCGCAGAGGGGCTGTGCAGCCCGAGGCTCCCGCTGTGCCCTTAGGGACCCCCGGGGACCGCGGCTCGGAGTTCCGCGGAGGACGGGGACGTTCAGCGACGCGTTAGGGTAGAGGAGAAGACCCGGTTTTGATCTGCTTAGAGCAGGGACCCTTCTAGCCTCGGCTCTGCCTGCTGCTTTGATGCTTGAAGGATGAGACAAAAAAGCCAAGAAAGCTCTTGATGATTGGCCATTCGCTTAAAAGAGTTGGACTCAATGAGCCCTTCCAACTCGGAATATTCTGGGATTTTGTGACTTGGAAAGAGCGTGACAAGGGTGCAGTCGGGCTCCTTAGGCTTTATAAAAGCGCCAGATTTGTCACTGACAGGGCTTGTCGCTATCAGATTTAAGCGGCTGTTAATAGGGAAGCTTTTCTGTCCGTCTCCGGCTCTTTTTTTCGCCACCCCCGTAAGGAAAACGGCGCTTGGCAGGAGAGATGCTTTTACCAAACACCTTCGAGCTGGCTCGGGGGAGGGGCTGGGCACGAATTTGTTAAATTTGTTAGCGACTATGTGGCAACTGATTTATCGCGCTTTAAAAGCTGAGGTCAAGTAGTTCGGCTTGTTCATTCTGGTGAAGTATCCGAGGGGGGGAAGGGTTGGGAAGGTAAATAGGTCTATATTGCACAATTCTGTTGGAGTGGAGCAGTTTGGGAAAAAAAATAAATAAATGTGCTTTGAGAGGCTGTAATTGTCTGAGACAGCCATTGCGGAACAGTTCTGAACGGGGCCATGGACTCAAATTGCCTGAAAATGAGTTCTGTCTCTCATTTTCCCCCTCCCCCATTGTCCCAAATGAAGGACTCTCATGAGAGTGTGGGCTGGGGGTAGGTCTGAAAACGTCAAATGATTGGCACCAATTGTAAGATGACTTTCTAACCACGTCAGTTTTTTATCTTGTGAGAAGTAAACTTTCTCATGTCTGTTTTTCTGGGAACTCACTTCGCCACTTGCTGCGATTTCAACTCTTTGGGGAGAGTTTCGCTCCTCACTCGTCTTTTCTCCTCATCGGGTGCTTTCTCTTCACCCGTTTGGGGAGCTGTGCTGAAGTGCCAGCTGATGGCTTTTGTAATGCTCGTCCTTGCTCAGATCACTTTAACATCCCGGCTAGATGAAGGTATTTCGTTTTATGCTTTCTCTCTGAAATGCTGAATGCTGGCAGGAGGGGTTGTGTTCTATTTTGTGAGCAGAGTGTGTTGATTTAAATAATTTAAGAGTCAAGTCTTTGCTATAATCACGCGGGTCTTTGTTTCTCTATCTGTTTATCAATCTCTGTATACACGTACAAATATTTAGCGCGGATTACTGAAAGTAAAATGAGTGTCAGATCTAAAATATAACGGGTTCTTCCAGGAGACTAGGGACATGTGGCTCCTCGGTTTGTTATTCAATGTGTCTTTAACTCTTTTGACCCCAGCACCACGGTGGCTTTCAGTGAGCAAAGTCACTGCCCCAAACGAGTTGTCAGCAGGTAGATCCATGCTGGTAATACAGATTAGGCTCAGCCCCTCATTTTTGGGGCGTGATGGGTCTTAAAATATGTAATTCTGAAGCTAACCTCGATATTTTGTTTCAAATTTGGATTTTTGGCTTCTAAATACCTCCAGTCTTAAGTTTCTAAATGAGTCAAACATCTGGGCAGAGGTGTAGGTAAATTCCTTGGGGGATTGTAGCTCAGTGCTGAGATCATGGGGTTTTTTTGTTTGTGTTAGCAAAGGAGATAGAGCCCTTCGGTAGTTTGATTGCTTGGAATGGAAGGGGAGCAGCCAACAGGGACCGTGCCAGGCAAGAGCACCAAAACCTCCACTGCAGCCCATCGGAAGGGCAGGGAGCCCTTGGAGGAATCCTCCAGTGACATGGAAGTGGAAAACGAAGGCACCAGGGAGCCTGGCAAAGAACCTCCCCAAGGTAGGTCTGCCCTGGCTGTGTGGTGCTGATTGAGCCTCCTTAGCAGCAGCTTGAATTTACCAACTCTTCCAGATGGGATTTGCTCTTTTCTCTTTTATAAAGTAACGCTGAAACCCCTGGCAAATTTAAACTGTTTCGAAAATGGTAAAAAAAAGCTTGCAAAGAGTTAAAGGGTTTGGCCCAGTACAAGTGCAAAAGCAATTTGTAGACTTTCTCCTAATAAAGCCTATTTCGGAGCCCTGATCTGGAACATTGTACTTAAGATTGTGGTACAACAGCAGGATTTTTCAAATTTATAGGCAGCCAATGGTATGGGATTTCTTGGAATGGAATAAATGTCAAGTTTATTTACTTAACTCTTAAAATGATTTGACTTTCTTTTTCACGAAGCAGTGTATTTTCTTGAGTTCCTTCAGTTGAGCTTTCGCAGAGAAAGTCTGAAAAGCCAGCAGCTGTGTGACTTTTTAGGGAGCCAGATGTGCAGTTCTTAAAGGCAGGTATTTGACAAATAGCTGAATACATTGAAATTGGTGGCAGAAACTGCTGCCTGTTGGAAGAAGGAGTTGCTGGTGCCTGGGGAAAAGCTGCTCTGCTGATATCCAGGGGGCCAGTTTGTTTTCGTAACAAACTTCCTGTCTTTGCAGAGCAGCCGTGCTGTCATTGCAGCTTTCAGAGCCTCGTGCAGAGATCCCCAAATCTTGCACAGTGACTCTGGAGCACGCCTGAAATGTGGCTTTGCACTTATTAATTAGAAAGGCTTTGCCTGCTTCAGATTTGCAGATTTATTGTGATGGTTGGAGCTGTTGGAATTGCAGGGGGCCTGTTAAAAATGTGTTGGAATAAGAATTGCATAATGAAAGAACAAACCCAGCGATGGGACATCTTAAGTAGCTCTTAAAAAACATTTTGTTTGTGGAAAGAAGAATTTTAATTCCACTCAGCTCATATTAATAATTACAGGGCAAAATGTAGCTTTGGTTCAGACAGAAGTGATGTTTGCTTTTTCGGTTGAACATTTTAAAAGGTGTCAAATGGTCGAGAGCTTATAATAGTTTTCTTTTTTTTTTTCTATCTTTCTGTTTATTTGGATGGGTTTTAGCAGCCTCAGATGAGGTGGTGGATAATCGAAGTTTAGAAGAGATTTTGGGTAGCATCCCTCCTCCCCCACTTCCAGCAATGACCAGTGAACCTGGTGCTCCTCGGCTCATGATCACTCACATTGTAAACCAGAACTTCAAATCCTATGCAGGGGAGCAAACTCTGGGACCTTTTCACAAGGTATCTTTCTTTTACCTTAAGCAGTTTTAAACTGAAGGTAAGACTTCACTGGGTGGAATTATTCCTTCTTGCATTTTCATCTAAGCTGACCTCAAAATAACTGAAAAAATATTTAAGATTTAGAAATATTTTGATAGTAATATTCTAAATTAAGTAGAGAAAACAGTTAAGTGCAACTTTCCAATGCGGTGCAATTTTAATTTGTCAGCACAGCTTAGAAAAGCTCAATTTTCTCTTGATTT
This sequence comes from Erpornis zantholeuca, assembly GCA_013400515.1. Classification (NCBI taxonomy): domain Eukaryota; kingdom Metazoa; phylum Chordata; class Aves; order Passeriformes; family Timaliidae; genus Erpornis; species Erpornis zantholeuca. The sequence goes on along the minus strand of VZTN01005671.1, from coordinate 237,638 downwards.
CGTTTGCTGGAGAACTTTTAGGGCTGTGTTTGAAGAAAGAGAATATTTTTTAGTGCCCACAAGAGACATACGTGGCTGAGCATGAAACTTTGTTTGTGAAGCCTGTGAAGTGCAGGGCTTTGGGTTAACCAGTTCAGCTGGGAAAGCTGAGCTGAGGTGTGGGGCTTTTATTCTCTTTTACCTTTGGCAACAAAAGCCGAGCTCTCAAACACTTGCAGGCACGAGGAAGAATTGTGTTTTAAATGGGTGCTGGGCAGGATTTATTTTCCTTTGAATATCACTTTTTTCCCCTTCTCTATGCAGCGTTTTTCATGTATTATTGGGCCAAATGGCAGTGGCAAATCCAATATCATTGATTCCCTGCTTTTTGTATTTGGCTATCGAGCCCAAAAAATCAGATCCAAAAAGCTCTCGGTGCTGATCCATAATTCTGACGAGCACAAGGACATCCAGAGCTGTTCTGTGGAAGTTCATTTCCAAAAGATCATTGACAAGGTATGTATGATTCCAGGCACAACAGGGGAGCCTGGATTTTTCCTTTAAGGAGCTGAAAAACTTTTCATATTTGCTTATTTTAGTTGGAGCTGGGGAAAATTTCATAGCATGATTAGTTTACCTTTGGGATATAAACCATCAGTGTTAATTAACTTTAAAAAATCCTCTGTTGAGTAGTGCAGCTCTTAAAAAAAGAATCCTTACTAATATTTTATTTGCTGCAAGACTAATATGTGATATATGTCTGTTTTAAAACAATTTAGAAATTTTTAAAACTCATTTTAAGAAGAAGTCGTTTTAGATTTGTAATCTCATTTACCTCAAGTATATAAAACTTATTTCTGCAATTAAAAGAATTCAATAAAAATTTACAAGTCTAAGTTTGGATATATTTTATATTCTTAAATATATAACACAAATGTGTATTAAGAAATAAAACCTATTTAAGAAAAGCTATTTTCAAACCAATTAGAAACTATTGTAGGTTATCCAAATTTAGAAAAATAGGTAATGAATCTGAAACTTATTTACACTTTATGTACTGTAAACATGCCTGCAATTTTATAACAGATTTTCCAGCAAAAATTTGGGACCCCACATTTTACCACTAAATTTTTTTGAAGCTGATACTTTGTTTGAAAGAAATAGAAAATGTTGGCAAATTAAAAAAAATATTTATTTTGCTTGCTGCTTTGTGTATTGATAAAAACTTTAGCACTTTTTTTGTTGATTTATTGCAATTGTGATACAAATATTTTATTTCTCTTAATTTAAATTTCTTTTTCGTGCACACATCCAAGCTTTTAAATTTAGGATCAGCTGAAAAAGTGGGAAGTGTACATTGACATTTCAAAAATGGTGTTAATAAAGTGGCAGCATTTCTAGCCTTTTTTAGGAACTGTTTGAAAAGACTTTTTTTTTTGTTTTATATTTATAATAATCAGATTTAAAAATTCACCTATTTAATTTTTAATTTTTTTTTATTTTGTGTTAACACCCAGAAGCTGATTTTGATTTAAACCCCTCTCTATGTACCAGAGAGCAATTTAAGGGCTCTTGGGGGTTAATTTGGGCAAGTTTTAACTTCTTAAGGCCTGGCACCAGCTTTATTTTGGCTGCTGCTCTGGAGGTAAATGGAAGCTCCCTTTTGAAGCTGCTGATGTCACATTTGTCACATCTTTAATGTTTGGCTTTTTTATCTTGAGCAGTTTCTCTTTGGAGCTGCTGAGCTGAAAGCAGCTCAGGAGAAGAAGAGCTGCAGATGCAGAGAGCTCTGCAGTCCCTCAGGGCTTCCCAGAGTCCCAGCCCCAGGCTGGGACAGCACAGCCACTGGAACCTTGGGCATTTGGAAGGGAATAAATGCACCATTTTCAAAGCAGTAGCTGATATCAGAGGTGGAAAAGTCATCAGGTGAAGGCAATTCAGTTGAAACAATTCAGGGTATTTTTTGTCTACTTCTCAAAGGATTTTTTTGTTGCTGTTGTTATTTTTCTCTCTTTTTTTGAGAGATGCAGTTTTAAGACAGCTCCCACTTCTACAACTCAGAGTCCATGATGAAACCAGATCATGATAAAACTTATCTACTTAATTGTGAAATGGGAGGTAAATACACAGCTACAGTAATTGTTTCTCTGGCTTTGTGTTTCCTCAAAGCAGGAAGGAGATGATTACGAAGTCATTCCTGACAGCAAATTCTGTGTCTCTAGAGCTGCCTATAAAGACAATTCCTCCAACTACTACATCAATGGCAAGAAAAAGACATTCAGAGATGTTGGGATGCTTCTCCGAAGCCACGGAATTGATCTGGATCATAACAGGTTCTTAATTTTACAGGTTGGTGTGTGAATAAAAGCGATTTGCAAGTTGTATTTCCAGTTAAAACTCTCCAAAAATGCAAGTTTGAAATGTTGCCTTGGAGGCCTTGAAGTGCTGTAGCAGCACATCATGGTTTGCATGCTCTGCTCAAGGTGCGAATCATTATTTGCTGCTGTAGGAATTGAAGGCAGAGAAGCACTTGGGGCTCCTGATGTCTCTTTTTCCACGAGGGAATTGTGTTCCTGGCTGGGGGAGTTGTGCTCGTTCCGCCCTAGCAGCACGTAAATATTGGAGTGTAAAATAAACCTTCAACCCCAATATTATTGTGCTGCTTCAGCGTGGCAGAGACTCAGCAGCTGGGGCTGTACTTAGAGCTAAACTGCATCAATAGGAATTTCAATTTTAATTGTTTGATGGTTTAATTTACTGGTGTCTGCAGCTCTCCTATAAAGGCATGGTTTTACTGAGAAGGGAGGGTGGAAAAATGAACTGTGCATAAAATAAGTGCAAGAAAAATCCCCTGAATTGTGCTTGTTGTTTACACTTGTTTTACAGCTCCAGAAACAGCAGGTTTATAACCAATTCAGCCTCTGCTTTTAACAGCTACAGTTCACAACCCATACTGTAAAAATAATCACAATTTGTCAATATATCATTTATATTCATGTTTGACCTTTAAATTCTGAGCCTTGCTTGCATCTGTTTGCTGTTTTAAAGTCTTGTTGAAGGGAACCACACTAATTTTTTTTTAGTTTGTAAATAATGAGAATTTTGCTACTTGCCAGCCAATTAAAATGTAAATTGAGTTACAAGTATTTAAATACTAATTCCATTAAATAACTACAACTGCCATTACCTGTAATTACTAACAAGTCCCAAACTTACTCTGGAGAATCATGGCCTAGAAATCAGTGATCAGTGGAAGCTTCCCAATGTCTGAAATGTTTTAAAAGAGTTTGTTTTAGGCTGTTTCTTTCAAAGCAGCTTCCAGTTCCCCTCTAAAAAATATATATATATATAAAACTTGTAGCTGGGTGGCTGTGCTTGCTTCACTTCCTCCAGGCTTTCTGTGCAGTCCTTTTTTACAGCTACACCCACAAAAAGAGGATATCTCTGTTTGCAAGTCTCCATGCCAATTAATTATTTCCTCCAGCACTTTATTCCTGTATTTTCTGGTTCAAGATGGAGCAAGAAGCACCTCCAAGAAAACGACTTGGAGTAAATACACTCTTTTTTTTTCTATACAGTTGTTCTGAAATCTCATTTTACCAGAATTTCCAGAAGGGAGAAGTGTAAAGTGAAAGATGAAGCAGGGTGGAAATGCAGGGGCAGAGATTCCCAAAGCTCAGAGAGCACTGGGAGCAGGGGAAAGGAACATTTGGAAAGGAATATTGATCCTTTTAATTTATTTTATATTTTTTTCCCCCCAAAATGTATTTGTTTTCTTTCCCCCTAATTGTTTCAATGAGGAGAGCACCCTTTTTTTACTAAAAGCTGGAATTTGAAGCTTTCCACCCTACAAAGGGAAATAAGGGGAAGTAGAGCCAATATTAAGGCATAAACCAGAGTTTTCCCACCATAATTTTTTTCTTTCATCCCACCAGGCTTTGTCTCAGAAACTACACTGAGATTTTCTGGGTTTTTTTTAACCTTTCTGACTGAGGGCAGGGCCTTTCTCTTTGCCTTTTCAAAGTGAAATCCACTGATCTGACTGTCCAAAACTGAGTATTTCCACTTGGGAAATGCAGCAATACTTTCCACAGAATCACAGCAGAATTTCAACCCCCAAATCCTAAAATTTATATTTATCCTAAAATAAGACCATCTAAGGCTGTGGACTGTTAGCACAAGGATTGCCTGTTTTTTCTTCCTAATATTTCCCAATTTTTTAAAAAATTAATTGGATAAGTAACAGGTTTATTTGGCTTTTACTCATTTTTTTAATAGCAAAACTAAGAGTTTAATTAAACTGAGTTTAACAAAGTATTTCTCATTAAAAAAAGTTATAAATGTCTGATTTTTTGAATATATCAATAGGGTGTGATTAAAATATTTCATTTTGGATAAAAATATTAATTAAGGATTATCAAATGCTGGTTTGGGTGTGTGACAACATTCACTGGTAGTACTAAAGAAAATGTTGTAGGAGAACATGTCCTACATGTAGTAACAACACCTTTAGAGCTTTGATTTTATCTTGCTAACATAATTACCATTACTCAATGGAAAATATTTGCTTTTTAGAAGACTGCTTCAGTTTTTTTAGCTTCCTTTTCCCCCTTTCACCCCCTATTTTGCAGAGTTTTTCTGCTGCTTTTGGTGCTTTTTAGGGTAAAATTTGAAAGCTGAGTTTTTATTTAGGTATTTCTGCTGATGCCAAACTGAAAATATTAAAATCAAACTGCTGCTGCTTTCTGTGAATACCATTACAAAAAACACCTGTGGGAAATCAGAAAACATGAGAGTAATTGAGTAGTTCTAGAAAACTTACAAATTCTGTGCCTGAACTTGGAAATTGAAATAAATCTGATTTGAAATTCTTCTGGTTCCAATGGGATGTTGCCAGCACAGAACAGGAGGAGTTTGTCACTTCTGTGATCCTTAACTCCCAACACTCCATATTGGACATTTTTAAAAATTGCTGTGCTTTTAGTACTTCAGGAATAGACAAATTTTTTGCATTATCATGCTAATTAATATTTAAAATTATTATAAATATGATGCATTTTTAATGAGCTTGCCACAACCTGAAACTGCAACAGGAAAAAGTGCATCTTGTCACTTAAAAAAGAGTGTTTGGGGGAAAATCTGGCACCTTGCTGCTGCTTTTCTGTCTTCCACACCTACTGCTCCCACTCCAGGACCTTGCAGAGGTATAAAGAACAATAAATAAAATCATTTAACTTTCACTAAAAGCCTTGGAACCCTGCTCTGCCCAGGCTGACAAACTCAGAGTAAGTATTGCTGCTGTTCTCTGTAGTGACTCCTCTGAAAGGCTAAAAAATCTCAGCCTCTTCTTCCTCCTGCTTGGTGTCCTCTAAGGAATGATGAAAGAAATGAGAGCACTTGAAGGATTGTCAGGTTTGGGAGTGCAGGGGGGGAATATTTGAGAGTAGAGGCTGTGGCCACCTCTGGGATGGGCAAAGTAAGAGAAGCAGAGTCACCAAAAAGGGTGGAAAAGCAAAGTGGAGCTCCCCAGGTAACCCCCCAGCACATCAATATCACAGAATTAATTCTGTATTCATGGCATTCAAATTTCTAACTTGATTTGAATTTATTTCAGCATCTTACAAACAAATTGAAACTGCTTTCAGACAATTTTCTACTAATTACAGTGGTATTTCTCTTGAATGTGTTTGATAGACTTAATTAAAATATTTGCCTGTAATCTTAAATGGGTATAAATAACTGCAGGGATTTTATTTGGGTATATTTTGTAACTGGTTGGAGCCCAGTCTTATCCTGTGGTGAGATGAGGTTGCCAGAAAGGAAATTCTGTCAGGTTTTTTACCTGCTCCTGTGTGGGAACAACGTGGGAGTCACTTCCAGGGGAGTGGGGAGGAAATGAAGGAGAGATTTTCTTCCTCTTTGAGATAAACCAGCAATTCCCAATTGTTGAGGGTTGGGACACCAGGTTTGGAGCTGAGGCTATAAATGGGATTATAAAAAAATATTGAGGGTGAAGAGAGAGTTGTTTCTGTAGGAAAATCTGCAGAAAACCATGGAAAAATGGGAAGAGAAAATGAGTGGTAATTGAATAATTTCTTTAGAACACATCAGTAACAAATCAAACATTGCAGGCTGGGGTTGCTAATTCCTGATTTAAATTCCAAAGTGACTCTGGATATGCACTGTGCTCTTCTATTAAACACTGCAATGTCCTTAAAACTAATGCTAAAATTATTTCCAGAATGCAGAATTGTAGTTTTGTGCAAACAGCTGAATGTTGGGTAAAGACTCATTCTGAGTTTTTCCTCATCTCTGGACACTGCTGACATTGTAGATATTTATATTTATTTTTTAATTTGACTTCATTTCCCACTGTCCTTTCCTGGAAAGGCAGAACATGCAATTTTTGGTGCTTTTTCCCCTCCTGTGTATTCACCGTGTGGTAAAACTGAAGGGTAAAAATGAGATAGGACTGCAAGCATTAAATAATAGCAACAATAACATGGAATCACAGGAAAAAAATCCCAAAGCAATGTGTTGTAGTTTACAAGAGCTGTATTATAGCAGGAGAATAATGAGGTTATGGGAATTTTGACTCTCTCCATACCTAGTTTCCAAAATCCATGGATGCAGAATTGGAATTCATGAACAAAGCTTTGTGAGATGGGGGAGTATGGGTCAAAGGAAATTGAAGATACAGAAATTTAGGATTTATTTTTGCCATTCCTTACTGTACTCCTGCTTAAAAAGTGAGAGCTACCCTTGTGGTAAAGTGGGGGAAAAAAACCTCAAAGCCAAGTGTGAGCACATAAAAGAAAAATTGAAAAATTGAAATAAGGAAGAGAGGGTGAAAACAGAGGAAGTTGCAGGCAGGGAAAGGGACACATTTATCTCATTTTGCTGCCTTAAAGGCATTTTTAAGAGAAAATGCACTTTTGGTGCCTTGTTTATCAAGAAATGGATGGCACAAAAGAGCCAGGAAATAAAAATTTAATGAGAAAACAAAATTACACAACATCTAGGCTACTTTTCCTCTGAATTTTAGTGGCCCTTGACTTTTACAGCAGGTCCAGGTTGTGTCAGAAGTAGTAGCACTGCTTCTACTCTGTGTGCAGGAGTGGGGTAAGGAACTCAAAGAAAACCAGAGCTGAATCTTGGATTTTCTCTTCTAAGTGTCTAGAAAAACAGGTTTATTATAAACATTCCAGGTGTTTTAATGTGATTTTCCTTCAAGCAAACTCAGTATCTCTGTCACTCTGGCTCTGCTCCTCATGATGCTTCTGTAGAAGCTCTTGCCAAATCTGTTCATGTTCCTTCAGTGTTTGAGAGAATTGAAACATTGCTGTGGTCTGGAAAATAGATTAAAATATAACATTACTTTTATTCTATTCAAGTTTGCCCTATGCTGGGTCACTTTTGTCTTGAATTCCATGTTAAAAATGAAGAAAATCATTGAAATTCGGTTGTCATTTGAATTAAGATTTTTTTTTTTTCATTTGGACAAACAAATAGCAGATTTTGGCTCTGGCTGCTCTAATCCTGCACAAAAGTATGAGTTAAGGTGGCTCTTATAACTGCAAACCTTGTTCATGTTAAATTTTATTTACCCATGTATTTATGGTACTATTTCATCACAAATACCTCTTAATCTTGTGATGCTTGATAAATGAAACTATATCCTGATCACTGCATTCAGATATCACTTGATTCCATTGCATTTATGTTATGCCATAAAGTTGCAAATTAATTTATGTAATCACTTAATTTAGTAAGCAAATTAAATGTACATATTGAAGTATTAAATCACAAAATTATTGGAATTGAGCTGTAAAAGGTGTTGTGGTTGGATTACAGTAAAGTTTGCTGAGGTGCAAAGATTTTGGTCTCAATGAGAAAACTTCCTTTTATGGGGATTTAAAAAGCCTCAAAACCTTGTGTATTATAAAAATATGCTGCTACTACAGTGAAACTACTAAGATATTGTTCTGAATTTTAAAGAATTGTCTTAAAAATACTAAATATTCTTAAAAATACTACGTGTCATGGTCACAGTTGTTATGCATTAAATTTTCTGGTGGTTTAATGGGATTTTGAAACAAAATTACCCAGTTTGCCTGGTACCCAGCCCAGGGAAGGTTTTTCTTACCTATAGTTTTGCATTTTCTATGGAGTATTTTCTCTAAAGCCCTTACTCCTGAGTACAACTGTGATTTTCACTTCACTCAGATGTCACATTATTCCATCTTTAAGTAGTGGTGGAGAGCTCCCCTAAAGAAAACCCCTCCAAAACCTAAATCACCACAACTGTGCCACAAAATTCCCCTCAGAAACCACCCAAACTCCCCTGTGCTCCTGCCCTGGTGCAGTCCCAGCTGCTGCATTCCAAACTATCCCAAGGTTCTCAGCACTTGATTTTAAAGCTGAGCTTAAGACAGCAGAAACTTAAGTGACAATCCAAAATCCTGGAAAACTGGTTTTATGTCCTTGGTGCTGTAATTATTCTGTGGGACACTAGCAAAGAGCTCTAGGAATGCTGTAGTGATGTTTTAGACAAATCTCAGGCTCTTCAAGGTGCTGCCTTCCCAAAGCTTTTCCCAAATACTCAGGGATGGAAAGAGGAGGCAATAATCAATAAAAGCAAGCATCTTCCTAGGTTCTCCAGAAACAACTCATCCTGCCAGTGGGCAGGGTTACATGGATGTTGGGGAGGAATTCTTGGCTGTGAGGTTGGGAAGGGGCTGGGATGGAATTCCCTGAGAAGCTGTGGCTGCCCTTGGATCCCTGGCAGTGTCCAAGGCCAGGTTGGACATTGGAGCTTGGAGCAGCCTGGGACAATCCTCTTCAAGCTCCCTTCTACTCCTAAATATGTTGGTTGTTCTTCACAAAGAGTTCTCAGGTTGCTGTCAGGAATTTTTCAATGCCAGAGGCTTTTTGCCATCCCTGTCTCTTTGGCACCAGAACTTTAGGATGGGATGTGGTGGCTGTATCCTGACACTCTCTCGTTCCCATTCAGCACTGTCCCAGCACTTCCACTGCTGGGGGCTGGCTCCTGTCCCTGCTGGGATTAGCACTTCCATAGCTCTGGAAAACAAGACCCACTCCCAAAGGGAAAGGAAGGTTCTGGAACACAGTGCAGTGAATGGGAGTTACCTCTGTAGGATCTTGTTTCTAGACCAGCATAAGAGTTGCAGAAAAAGCCTCATGAGTAAGTCAAACCTTCCCTTTATCAAGCATAAATTGATAACCTTGTTTATAATTCCAATCCTTATGTGCCAGAAAACATGGGATAAACACAGGTTAGAGCTGTGCTGAGAGCATCAGCTGTGTTCTGCTTTTAGAGAGCAAGGGTTGTGGGCAAATTCAGAATTTTAAACCCGTGATGGAACCTGCTGCTGGTGTTGCCAGTCCTGCAACTTTTAAAGCTTTTCCTCTTTACTTAGGTACAATAGAAATTTAAATTCTTAAATTGAGGAAGTATCTTAAACATCACAGCTGTGAATTATTCAGCTGTGCAAAGAAACACAGGTTCCAAATTGCTGGAATTTGTTCCTCATGCTTTTCACCAGAGGAGCCATTTTGAGCTGACAAAGGCTCTTCCCTTGTTTTACCACCTGGTTTCCAACCAGCTTTGTCCTGATTTGCCCCAGGACTCAATTGATTGCTTGGAAATGTTTCCCCACATGAGGTTGTGTTGTAGGATTCCCAGGGGTTGTTCCCTCATAACTGCCCTGAGGAATTCTGTGGGAGCTGGTACTGGGATGTGTGTGCAGGTACATGAGTGCTGTACCTGCATCCAATGGATCCATGTGGATGTGGAAGGCTCCACGCTGCAGAAGCTGAAATTGGGTTTGTAATTCCATTTAGAGCTCTTGCACTGAGTGTAGAACCTTCCCAAAGGGCTCAGTGGGTGTGGAAAAGTGCAATCCCTGCATGGTTTGGGTTGGAAGGGATCTTAAATTGCATCCTGTTCCACCCCCTGCCATGGGCAGGGACACCTTCCACTGGTCCCAGGTGGTTCCAAGCCTTGTCCAGCCTGGCCTTGGACACTGCCAGGGATACAGAGGTAGCCACAGCTGCTCTGGGCACCCTGTGCCAGGGCTTGCCCACCCTCCCAGGGAACAATTCCTTCCCAAAATCCCATGCATCCCTGCCCTCTGGCACTGAGAAGCCATTCCCTGTGTCCTGTCCCTCCAGCCCTTGTAAACATTAGTCTCTGCCCATCTTTCCTGCAGCTCCTTCAGGCACTGGAAAGTCACAGTTCAGTCACCCTGGAGCTGCTCCAGGACAGATCTCAGGCTGTTTTTTCCCGGGGATTTCTTCCCTTGTGTGGAGGTTTGGTTCCTTGTTGGCATCGCCCATGGCTGGGTGTTGACATCCATTTTGATTGTCTGAGCAGAGCCTGCATTTCCTTTTTGTTTCACACACTGCTGCCTCTCCTGAATCCCTGAGCCACAGGGAGACAACTGAGGGAAGGAATTGGACATTTCCAGGGGTTCTGGTGGGAGCCTTGGCAAAGGTGGGGGTGCAGCTCTGAGGAGCTGCCCGAGCTCGTTCTCATTGCCCAACAAATGTCTGCCAGCCCCGCCTTGGTTTCACTTTCAGAGCGTCAGGGCACTTCAAAGTACAGAAGGAGCAAGGATGTTTGGGGGTTTTAAATTCATAATTCAAGTAATGGGTCAAGTAATGAGCTCTGTTAAATAATTAGGAAACACTTAAATAGAGTTTTAACAATGCAGAGTTGGAAAATCTCTTTGCTCTGGTATTCATTGTCAAGAAGAGCAGGTACAAGCTTTTCACACTCCTTTATCAATTAAAACAGCTGGAAACCTTATTTCTTAAATCTGGGGTGGACTAAACTGATTTCTTTATATATTATCTTAATATAATACTTAGTACTCTTCTTATTTAATTAATTTCTAAATATTTTTATTTTTACCCTCAATAAGAAAATAATGTAAATATTCACCTTAGTGAACTACAGAGAAACCCCACAACTGCATCATCATCTTTCTTAGAGATGGTTAATTATATTTAGCCAAATAATTAAAAATTTATTCATTCCTTGCTTGTCTATAATTCCCATTTTCCCCTGTTAAATCCAGGGCAGGTTTGTGATTTCCAACACTGAACACGAGGGGTGTAAACTCAGTGTAGAAACCTCTCAGTCCTGATCAGCATTGAGTTAAATCTTTCCTGTGATTGTTTTTTTATTTTGTGGATGTAAACAGAGGAAATGCTTTAATGCAAGAAGGAAAAAGACTTCTGACAATCCCAGAATCATTTAGGAGGCTGCACAGTTTCCTTCCCCATGGGATCACAGGCAGATCTGGGAGAGAAACCACACTTCTGTGGCAAGGGAGCAAATGGGTATAATTGGGATTTTGTATAATCCAGCAGCAGTTATTTACTGATTGTTTGGCTTTTTGAGGTGTGCAAGAAACAAAAATAAGACTTGGGTTGGGTTTTTTTGTGTTGTCAGACCTGCAGCAGTAACACAAACTGTCCTTGTCACTGCCTCTGTTTAATCCTTTCTAAATCGTTTTGAAAAATCAGATTATTTTTACTATCACCTAAATCACGTAAATTAGTGCTGTACATAAAGGGAAATTACACAAAGAATCCTTTTCTTTCTCCACTAAGGAAGCCTCAATTAAAGAAATCATAATTCCAGTTCTTCCATCAGCCAGGATTTTATGGACTTTCTGTTTCTGAGGAGACCCTTCAGGAACTTCAATCCTGATTAAACTTTCTTGCCGTGGGCCTGCTTTATTCCCTTCTTCTTTTTTTATATTGGGGAAAGACATTTTGAATCTTTAGAGAGTGAAGGAATGGTCAGACCTGAAGGGTGGCTCCACATCACCACCTTGGAGAGAGAATTTCTCTTCATTCTGATCTTTGTTTTCCCAAATAAATGCGAAGGTTGGACTTGATCATGGAGATCATTTCCAACATTAATGATTCTGTGATATTCCCATTTGAATAGTTTTCATTGCTGCCTTCTTAAATTTTATTCTCTTTTTATAATGTCTCATACTCATTCCATAGATTTTTTTTTTCCAGAACACTTTCCCCACCCCAGAATAAAAAACCATTAAGAAAAGAACTTTTCTTTCCCAAGGGGGAAGTGGAGCAGATCTCCATGATGAAGCCCAAAGGGCAGACAGAGCACGACGAGGGCATGCTGGAATACCTGGAGGATCTGATTGGATCTGCACGGCTCAAGGAGCCCATCCAGACCCTGTGCCGCAGAGTGGAGCTCCTCAACGAGCGCAGGGGGGAGAAGGTGATCTGAGCCTCCAGCTCCTGGGGAACCCTCATGCCAGGATGAGTTTTTGCTCTTTATTTCACACCCCTCTCATACGCTCTTTGATAGTTTGATGTGTTCTCAGTGCTTTTAGCCCCACACTTGTAACTCCCCAAGGCTGAGAGCTCAGCTCAGCCCCACGGCACTGTTAAACCAGGAGAGCAAACATCCTGGGAGCCCCAGACACCAAGGGCCTCTCCAGAACACATCTTTGTAAACTAAAATGAGCCCACCAAGGGGGGAAAGTTCCTCCCAACAGGAGGTTCTCTCAAGCCTCTGATTAGAAGATCTTTGATAAATGTGCTAATTTTGCAAAGCCTATAATTGTGTGTGTATCAGTGTGAGAAAAGTGCATGCATTTTCATAGCATTCCACCTAAACAAAGTGCTGTACCCAGAAATCCTGAAATAAGTACCAAAGTAAAAACCCCTTTTCCCCATAAACTGTGTTTTAGTTTTAATTTTAAAACCAGAAAAAGGCATCAATCCTAAACAAATCCCATGATTTCTCACACACAGCCCTATGAGAATTAGAAACACCCAGAATTGCTGCTTTTGTAACACTTGATTGATGATTGAGTGCTAAAAGGACTAAAAAAGCTCTAAATAATATCAAAGTTCTTTTTCCTTGATATGTCCTTGGTCAATCCTGTGTCAGACTTGTTTTAAAGGGAAACAAAAGACCTGCAGTTGTATGAATTAAATTAAAAAGGGCCAGCTGTAGGAATTAAATTTAAAATGGCCACTCTGAAGGTTGAGACAGAGAAAATCACCATTTTTCCAGAGGACTCATGTCCTACAAAGGGTTGGGATTTTCTCCTGCTGGTTTCCTGCTGTAGTGCTGGCCCTGCCTCAGCTCTGCCCCTCTGTTCTCTCCAGTTAAATCGAGTTAAAATGGTGGAAAAAGAAAAAGAAGCCTTGGAAGAGGACAAGGATAAAGCCATTGAGTTCCTTTGCTTGGAAAACAAAATATTTAAGGAAAAGAATAAGATGTATCAATATTATATGTAAGTAATTGCCAGGGTTTGGCTTTAATGTGGTGGGGATGCTGTTAAACTTTGCTGCAGGATCTCAAATTAGAAATATTTTGCATTTCTTAACTGCAAATTATTGTTATCTTTTGATACCTTAAGTAATCCTGTTGTTATACTGAGGATTGGAAATACTCCTTATGAAGATGGAGAAAAGTGAGGGTTTTATTCTTGTTTTATTTCCTAGCCATGACCTAAAGAAACGAATAAATGACCTGGAAATGCAGAAAGAGAAAATTAATGAAGAAACTAAAAGTATTAATGAGAAAAGCAGTAATCTTGCAGAGGAAACAAAAACCAAGAAAAAAGCTTTGAAAGAACTTGAGAAGTGAGTACTTCAGGGATGTGTAGTTCTGTATTTTACATGTTTCCCACCAAAAATGTAAATTATCTGATGAGAGAGTCACTTCTGCTAGATCTAAATACACAAAAAAGCATTTAAATTAGTCTACAAAAATTAATTCAATGCACAAAAATAAATTAAAGCAAATTCACATTGGTTTGAGTTGGTTCTGGGTAAGATTCTCAATTACAATAAGAAAATGTCTGATCTTTCTAATGGATTTTAAATATTATTGACTGTACAAAAAAATAATTGGGAGATGTTTTTTAGATTTACAACCCTACTGCTTAGGGACATGGATTTGGGAGTTTTTCCCTGGTTATCTCATGAATCATTTATGCATAAATTGTGTTTCTTTATAAAATTGCTTTGCCTGGGTGCTGATCCCAAATCCAGCTGCAATACTGACCTGCTCATCCTCAGGGAATTAGTGGGGAGAGATGGGAATTATCAATTCTGTCAAGAAAAAAATGAAAATTTCTGAAAATATGTTCAATATTGCTTGGGTAGTTGATCTTTTTCTAATGGAACATCAAAAACATTGGATGTTGTTAATCACAAAAACTGAGTAATATTGGTTTAAATTCTTTATGTTGATTTATTAAGCCAAGCTTCACTGGTATTCTTTTTGTACTGTATGAAAACATTCTTTTTTTCTTTACTCCTTCAGGAAATTCAATAAAATCACAAAGTTCATAGAGGAAAATAAAGAAAAATTCACTCAGTTGGATTTGCAAGATGTGAAAGTGAGGGAGAATCTCAAACATGCCAAGAGCAAGGCTAAAAAACTGGAGAAGCAGCTTCAAAAGGACAAGGAAAAGGTACAGGGATGGATCAGCTGGATTGGCTTGGAAAAGTGGGAGAAAATGGAAAGGGCACCAATTGCAACAAAGAAGGTGGAAAAATGGGGATTAAATTGTTTTAATCAGATGTTTTAAGTGATGAAATGAGCCAGAGGTTTTGTGTGGCAATCACTCACTGCAGTGATTGCTCCATTAATGGAGTTAATTCCTGGATCTGTGGCATCACTTGGTCATTGCCAGCCCCTGTGATGTCTGGCTCGAGGGGGGATTTGGGAATGAATTCCATTGTCCCAGTGGGAGAGGAGGTTCAAAATCCTTTCCTGCTGCAGGTGGAGGAGCTGAAGAATGTCCCCTCCACGAGCACCAAAGCCATTGAGGATGCCACAGCCAAGAAGGAGCTGCTGGCAAAGGCCAAGGAGAAGGAGGAAGCCAAGCTCAGGCAGGTCCTGGCCAGCCTGCAGGAGGAGACCAAGGGAATTCAGAAGGAAAAAGAGGTTTGGACAGGCAGGAATTACCCACCTGCTGTAGTTAACTTCACTCTCCTGAAGGAAACCAGCACCAGACACCTCTAAAAAGCCATTTATTGACAATTCCACTGTTCCTTGTGGTAGTTCAGAGGAGCCTCAGTGGGAGATTAATCTTAAATTAATAATTACAGCTCAATCCTTCTTGTCTACTTTTAGAGTGCTTAAGCATCATCAAGTAGCTCATTCATAGATTTATATTAAATAATACACTCTGATTTTCTCCCATCAAAACATTGAAGCCAGTATGTTGCTTAAATAAAGAAGGATATTCTGGAATGGTCTGTTCCCAGCCTTTCCCACATTCCCAGGCTGTGACATGTCTGGGAATTTAATGGACAACTCCTTTAACTCTTGGTTGTTGTTGGTGCTGCTGTTCAGTCCCTGAACACCTGGAGGCTGGAAATCCATCCTGTAAATCTGCAGGGTTATTTTCTGGCCTTGAAAACGTGGATTCTCCATTTGAGCCTCGATGTGCAAGGCTCCTCCCACCTTTGAGAAAATGACACAAAGCTTGTATGGAAATGCTTTGTCATAACTCCCTGAAGTTCTTTATCATGAGGAAAAGCCTTGTTTCATTCCCACTCATTAATGTTAATTAATGAAGAAATGCTAGTTCTCCCAGAGAACAGCAGTGTTTCTGCTACCAGGGCTGTAAAATCAAATCCCATTTCCTCTTTCCCCTTTGCCCCAGCTGATGGGCTGAGCTGTACCCTGGGTGTTTTTGCAGGGCAAGGAGAAGGAGCTGATGGAGTTCAGCAAGGAGGTGACCGAGGCTCGCTCCAGCATGGAGATAGCACAGTCAGAGCTGGAGCTCTACCTGAGCAAGTACAACTCAGCTGTGGCTCGGCTCAGCCAGGCACAGGAGGCCCTGGGCAGCACCTCAAACACCCTGAAGGAAAGGAAAGCTTCCATCAGAGACATCACTGGGAAATTACCCCAGGTTGAGCAGCAGCTCAAGGAGGTGAGACTTGACCTCCTCATTTTGAGTCCCACACAAACCAAAGGCCCACTCTTCTCTTTAGCAATAATCATGGTGAAAATAAACCAAAAACCATCTCCTCTAAAAAAACTTTGAAAAGCTGGTTTGTAATACTCAGTTTGCTGGTGAAGCAAATATTTGATTTCAAACTTACTTCTTTAAGCCAATGTCGACTTAAATTAAATCCTACATATCCTTGCAATGGAATAGACTGAATTTCACACTGAGACATGGCTACATTCCTGAGCCTTATTCAGGGTGGGCAGGCCCTGGCACAGGGTGCCCAGAGCAGCTGTGGCTGCCCCTGGATCCCTGGCAGTGCCCAAGGCCAGGGTGGACATTGGGGCTTGGAGCACCCTGGGATCGTGGGAGGTGTCCCTGCCCATGCCAGGGGTGGCACCAAGGGAGCTTTAAGGTCTCTCCCAACCCAAACCAGTCTGGGAATCTTTGAATTTCATTTCTTATTCTTCAATCATTCCCCAAAGAACAAAGCCATGCATTTGTTGAAGATTCCCTGACTCCAGTAGTTTTTTGGGAGGCTGAGCCAACGTCTTTCTTTTAACCCCAGAAAGAGAATGCTCTGGAGAAACTGGAAAGGGAAGAATCCGGGGCCAAGGATCTCGTGCGAAACCTGCGCCGAAAAGTAGAAGAAGCCAAAAGTTCTTTAGCACAAAGTCGCAGTCGAGGAAAAGTGCTCGAGGCTCTGCTCCAGCAGAAGAAATGTGGGAATATTCCTGGGCTCTATGGAAGACTGGTAAATTTTAGAAAGCTGTTACACTTTTAGTGCTAAACATTAGAAGAGCTGAGTGGTGTTCCTGTGCTGAAGTGTGGGATGCCTCACTTCCCTGGCATTGGGAATGTGGAGAGAAGAGCTGTAAACCCTGTGGACTTGCTGTAAAATAAAACATTTTTCAGTTCTTTCCAAGCAATGTTGGTTTAAAGTTCTGAAAATTCAGAGCTGAGTTCTTCATTCCTGTTGCACGTCAGTGTAAATGTAAAAGTGCTGGTTTTGTATTCTGCAATCTTTTGTCCAAGGAGAATTATCTCTGCTTCAGAAAAATCAGTTTATTCAGGGTGTGGAGATGTAAACAAGTGCATGCATGGATTTATTGGGAAAGGACAGAACTCAAAGAGCAGCTCAGGTGCCACCTAACCAGTGTTTCCCCTCATCCCTCAATCCTCAGGGAGACCTGGGAGCCATTGATGACAAGTACGACGTGGCCATTTCCTCATCCTGTGGAGCCTTGGACCACATTGTTGTGGACACCATTGACACTGCCCAGGCCTGTGTGAACTTCCTGAAGGCAGGAGGGATTGGAGTTGCCACCTTTATAGCCCTGGACAAGGTGAGTCCCACCCTTGGGAAAACAAATCATTTTACTGTCACTTGCAGTCTAATTCCATCTGTTTAAAGCCTTAACATCCTACAGAATAATGGAGTGACCTCAACATTTATCTTAAAAGATTCATTCCTTTATTTCCTTTGTGGCTGTAGATGGCTGTGTGGGAAAACAAAATGCAGCAAATCCCAACTCCTGAGAATGCCCCACGGCTCTTTGACCTGGTGAAGGTGGAGGATGCCAAGGTTCGCCTGGCATTCTACTTCGCTCTCAGGGACACTCTGGTGGCCAAAAACCTGGAAGAAGCCACCAGGTTAGCATTCCAAAAGGACAAAAGATGGAGAGTGGTAACCCTGCAAGGACAAATCATCGAGGTGTCAGGTACTGCACACCAACTGGAGCTCCACTGGGAACACTTCGTGGATGATACCGAAGCCCAAGGAGTTCTCTGACCTCTTTTCATCCCTTTTTCTCTAGGAACCATGACTGGTGGAGGGGGGAAAGTCATGAAGGGCAGAATGGGCTCCTCAGTGGTGATGGATATCTCGGAAGAAGAGGTTAGTACAGAATGGAAATGGAATTCCAGCAGAATTCCTTGGTTTGGGCAGTTCTTCCACACGTGTGCCTTTCAAAGCAGCATGAGCAGGAGCAATCTGGGATGGAAGAGAATTAACAAGGAGTTACAAAGCCAAAATTCCTGATGTTAGCAGAG
This sequence comes from Erpornis zantholeuca, assembly GCA_013400515.1. Classification (NCBI taxonomy): domain Eukaryota; kingdom Metazoa; phylum Chordata; class Aves; order Passeriformes; family Timaliidae; genus Erpornis; species Erpornis zantholeuca. The sequence continues at coordinate 219,621 of VZTN01005671.1, read as the reverse complement.
GTTATAATGCTCTGAAGTGCATCAGGGATAAAAGGGTTGTCATTGGCAGGGGCTGCCTAGGGAGTCCCCATCCCTGGAGGTGTCCAGGGAAGGCCTGGACATGGCCTGGGCTGGGCTCTGGGCTGGGGCAAGGTGGGGATAGGGCACAGGCTGGACTCTGATCCTGGGGGCCTTTTCCAGCCTCAGGGATTGTGGGATTCTGTTTGTTCATAGCCCAGACCATTGTAATTTAGTCTCACAGTGCTCCCTTTGATGGCTTGGACACCATTTTGGCATATCAGGGCACAGTTTTCTTTTCCTTCTGAACTCCATTTAGGTTTTAATCTGGAGCTGCTCCTCTTGTTTCTCACTGGCAGAGCTCATGTTCCCAGCACTCAAAGTCCCCAAGCTGAAGTTTTTACTCCACTCTCTCTTGTGTTTTAAGAGCCCTGGCTTGGTTTTGTCGTGGTGACACCAGTAAATAATGCTCTCATTCTGTGTAGATCAGCAAAATGGAATCCCAGCTGCAGAGGGATTCCAAAAGAGCTGTGCAGTGTGAGGAGGAGAAAGCCCAGCTTGAAGAAGCCATAAGGAAACTGCAGCAGGACATCAGGGAAATGAGGAACACCTCAGAGAAATTCAAAGCGAGTATCCAGGTGAGAATTGCTGAGCCCTTCCCAGCCTCAGCCCCACACAGGCCTGGCTGGTGTCAAGGAGCTCTTCAAAGACAAGATTGCAGCCCAGTTTTGTGTTCTCTGCAGGGTTTTTCTGAACAAGAAACAGATCTCAGAAACCAAATCAAAGAACTCGAAGCCAACGTTGCTGCTGCTGCTCCAGACAAAACCAAACAGAGGGAGTTGGAAAAAGTCCTTGATGGTTATAAAAAAGGTACATTTTGTGGAAAAGGGATCAGAGATAAAATTGTAGTCATGCTTCTTTACTAATAGCAGAAGGAATGGGTTTGGGTTTGGGCTTCAGTTCCATGTCTTGGTTTGGGACCTCGTTTTCCTAAGAGTGATAAAAAAGAGAAACATTGCTGGCCATTTCTTAAAATTTAACTTTTGAGCATCTTCCCATTAACTAAAGGCAAAGAATGAGCTTGGAATAGCTCCTAATGCACCACCTCATGTATTAAGTACTCTGTGTTCATTAACTAATCCATGCTGAGTGGTTTTTATGGCAGGAGAGCTTTGGTAGAGCAGTGGCAAAAAGAAGTGGGTGCATTGTTTGTCACAGTTAAACTCATCCTTTGTCCCAGCACGGAGCATATGTGCACTTCTCAGTAGAGGAACAGAGCAGAGCTTAATCTGAAATCACTTCCCTCACTTTATGCCTTCAATCTTGGTGTCCATGAGCAGTCCCAGAGTTCAGTGCCCTTAACTCCCCTTTTCCATGGGCAGATTACGAGCGTGTGGCTGAGAAAGCTGGGAAGATGGAAGAGGAGGTGAAACGACTGCACAAGCTCATCATGGACACCAACAACCAGAAACTGAAGGCACAGCAGGACAAAATTGATAAGATTGACAAGGAAATGGATGAATATTCCTCAGCCATCACCAAGGCCCAGGTGGCAGCCAGGACTGCAGACAGGTACAGCACGGGGAGCTCCAGGCTGGAGCTGCACTTATTCAGTGTCTCAGGAGGGAAAGTCAAATTTTGTAGTTTCTTATAGTTTAAAAGTCACATTTAATCAGTATTTCTCTGGTATTTCCCTCAACTATTTGTCTAATATTGCCTAAACTGCAATATTCAGAATGAAGTCCAAAATAGCATTGGATTGGATGTGCTGGAGCACTTCAGATCTGAAGGGACTGATTTTATTAGGAGGCCTGTCAGGAAATAAAATGGCATCTATTTTTTATGGGAGCTCACCAATGCATAGAGATTCCAAACTCTGAAGAAAGAAATGAAGTCATTTAGTGAGGTCTGACTGAAGTCATTTAATTGAGGAGGACAACTTGGTTTGCCTTGGATACCTCTGGAGTGTGGGAGTTGGTTCCTAAACAAGCACTTCCTCCTTGTTGTCAGTGAGGTTGTGTTCCTGGATTTTTTTCTGTCCCATTTGCCTCGTGTGAGGTGCACAAAGATCCCTGTCCTTGGGCAGGAACCTGAAGAAATCCGAGGAAGCTCTGCAGCGCACAGAGAAGGAGCTGGAAGAAAATGAGAAGGAAATGAAAAACTTGACAGCAGAGCTGACAACGCTGGAGGACAAAGCCAGTGAGGTGATGGAAGAACGCAGGCAGGCTGAGGTGAGTCCTGGGGACCACTCTGGGCTCCAGGGAAATCAGGGAGAGGAGTTAAATCCTCCTTGCATCCCTCTGATATCCCATTCTCTCTGCAGAGCAAATGGGCCATGGCAGTGGTGTATTTTCATTTTTTATACTCACCTGGAAATTTATCCTGACCCAGTTTAGGAAAAAATTTACACCAGGTTTCCCCAAAGAAATTGCTGGGTTTAAAAGTTGCTTAACCATAAAATTTTTCCAGTTCTGTGGGATTTTAGTTTCCTGTGTAGATTAGTGTGAGAGAGGGAAAACCAGGATGGCTGAAATTCTTCCAAATAAATCTGGGATTTGATGTCTTTCTCTAATTAGGTAAAAATGAGTGTAGGACCTGTTTGATCCAGATCTGGAATAAAAGCATAAACTGGAGCATTTTCTCACTCATTACAGAATTCAGGGCTCAGTTATAAATCCAAGAACATTTATTTGTTTCCATTAATAGCAGTGAGTAAATTAAGGGAAAACAGACTTATCACCCAAAAAAGGGGCAATAGTTTGTAGGTGGTTGAATTAATCAATGCCCTTTTTGGGGGTATTTGCCATTTTTCTGTTCAGGAAGCTTTGCCAGCAGTCCAAGAGGAACAGAAAAATTTACTCCAGGAGATGAAAACTATTCAGGATGCTGAACATGCCCTTCAAAGTGAAGCTCTGAGCATCAAGCTGAAAATGGAACAAATTGACAGCCACATTTCCACCCACCAGGCAAAGGTTAAACACTGGCAAAAAGAGGTAGGGAATGGTTAATTCCTAAAACTTAAATCAGGGAATTGTGGAATGGTCTGGCTTGGGAGGGACCTTAAAGCTCATCCAGATCACTCTCATGGACACCTTCCACCATCCCAGGCTGCTCCAAGCCCTCTTCTTGCCTTGGGTGCTTTGCAGGGATCCAGTGGCAGCCACAGCTTCCCTGTGGACCTCACAGAATAAACTCATTAACATCCCACTAGAAAACAGAGAATTTGGGAGAAAATTCCTCTTCAGATCACAGCTTACTGGTGTTTATGCAGGAACAGGATAAAAGGACATTTATTGTCTTTTTCACATCCTATTTTAAAAAGTTGTGGGAAGAATCTTGGAGTGTTTAGAGATTGAAAGCTTCACTCTGTACTAACCCAGAAAAACCCATTTTAGAAACAGCTCCACATGATTAAAGCTTTCCACCACGTGGGCTTTGCATTGCAGATCTCCAAGCTATCCCTGCACCCCATAGAGGACGAAGCCCCCGAGGAGCTGCAGGCACTGAGCGAGGAGGAGCTGGAGGCACTGCAGGAGCCTGACGTGCTCAGCAAGAGAATCGCACTGCTGGAGGCACAGCGCCACGAGCTCCGCCCCAACCTGGGCGCCATCGCCGAGTACAGGAAGAAGGTAAAGCTCCAGAGCCCTGCAATCCCTGCAGGGGAAATATCCCAGCCCTGGTGTCTTGCTTTGAGAGGCAGGTGTCTGCTAAGGAAGGCAGGAACCTCCCTTGGAATGGAAGATGGAACCCCTTCCCCTCTGAATTATTATAATTTTGAAATCAAAGGCTTTCAGGCAGAGATATGGGAAATAGGAATAACAGCTCTTTACTAATAATTATATATACACATATATATNATCCCAGTTTATATCCAGGATGGGGTGCCTGGGAACAGGAGATAGCCCAGAGGGAGCAGGCAGGGAGCACTGCCCCACCTGGTTTCAACAGCTCATGAAGATGGTGATAGAATACAGGCTTACATCTTATTTTGCAACCCAGGACACCTGGGCATTCCAGGAAAAGGGGGCTCATTCCTCCTCCTTCCTTTTGGATGCTGCAGTAGAAGCCTAGAATTTGCCTGTTCCTGTTGTTACCAGCTCGTCCTTAGCCAAGGGTGAAAGTTGTTTCTAGGAGCTCCCATGTGCTTTTTGCATTCCACACCATCAGTGTCACAGTGACTTCCTGGGATCTTGAAGTCTTTTCCAGCCTAAATAACTCTGTGATTCTCCTGGGAATGTTTATTTAATACAGTCGAGTCTTCACAGCCAAGACAGACACACAATACTGGAATTTTTTCCCTCCTCTCTTCAGTAATAGGGAACCATTCAGTAAATGAAATATTTTTTATTTTAACACAGGTTTGTTTGGGTTTTTTTTCCCTCAGCAGCAGAGATGGGAAAAGTGAGATAATCTGGGGTTTTCTTTTCAGAGCTGTTAACCAAGCTGGGGAAAAGGAATGTTCAAATGGTAGGAAAAGTGATTTAAACTCTACATTGAGGAGGCAGCTGCTCTAAGTGCCCTTGGGTCTGGTTGTTTTCCTCTGCAGGAGGAGCTGTACCTGAAACACGTGGGAGAACTGGACAACATCACCAACGAGAGGGACAAATTCAGACAGGCCTTTGAAAAGCTCAGGAAACAGAGGCTCAATGAGTTCATGGCAGGATTTAATGTCATCACCAACAAGCTGAAGGAGAACTACCAGATGCTCACGCTGGGAGGGGATGCTGAGCTGGAGCTTGTGGACAGTCTGGATCCCTTCTCAGAGGGAATCACGTTCAGGTTTTCAAAATACCTTTTATTCTCTTAATTTTTAATCATCATAGTCTTCCTTTCAAACTGTTTTTAAAGCAGATGTTCATTGATCATCAGGGAAGCAAGACAGGCTCAGTGTGGGCAAATAATGACAGAAACCACAACTTTGTAGCTCTCAGATTCATTTCTTTCTCCTGGAGAAATCCGGAACTAAAGCAGTTGGAAAGCTTTGAACTCATTTCCCAGCATTTAATTCCCAGGTCACTTCATTCTGCCTAGGGAATGATGGCAGTGTTCTGTCATCACTGCTCCCAGGAGTAAATTCATTAACTGGGAGTTCAGTTGGGAAAGGCAGTGAGCAGAGGAGGCAAGGTGCTGCAGTTCCTGCAGGAACAGCCCTGTGTTACTCCAGGCTGAGCTCAGGCACAGATCAGAATTCCTGACACACCCAACTATTGCTTTGTCCCAGTGTCCGGCCTCCCAAGAAAAGCTGGAAGAAGATTTTCAACCTGTCAGGAGGAGAGAAGACCCTGAGCTCCCTGGCCCTGGTGTTTGCCCTTCACCACTACAAACCCACCCCACTGTATTTCATGGACGAGATCGACGCCGCCCTCGACTTCAAAAACGTCTCCATCGTGGCATTTTACATCTATGTAAGTTCCTCAGGCCTTCATCTTCCTGACATGTTCCCTTCTCCAGAAGGGACCAGGTGGCCACACAATTCCAGCCAGATTTAAGAGCTAGGATGCTGAAGTTCTACTGCTTCCTCTTGAAAACTTTCCCCAAAACCATCAGCTACTGTCAGAGTACACAATTGGCTGTTACTCCATGCATCCAAGCTCTTAATTTCCCAAGGTTCCTTGGATTTATACTTCCAGTGTCTTTGATCTTTAGCTTAATTAGGGTTTCTTTTCATGCTTTTAAAACTTCTGCCCTCACCATATTTAAGTAAAGCAAAACCCTTAAACGGCTCAAGTTCAGACTGGTAATTAAACATTGAATATTCCGAATTAGTATTAACTTAGTTTATTATAATAGTTTAACTTATTATTTCCAGTTTTGGAAACAGGTGGCAAAGATTAGAAGCAGCTACTTCAGATTAGGGAAACACTTGAAAGTTCTAGGCCTGCAGCTATAGTTTTAAACTTGGCTTTATGTGCCCACACCAGGACAGAGCTTTTTTGGGAATGCTGGGCACTAACACAAATCACTTCTGTTTCAGGAACAAACCAAAAACGCCCAGTTCATCATCATCTCCCTGCGGAACAACATGTTTGAGATTGCAGACAGATTAATTGGGATTTATAAAACCCAGAACACCACCAAAAGTGTGGCCATCAACCCCAAAATCCTGGCTGTGAAAGGACTGGAGGAACTGGGCACGCTTGAGTGCAGCGTAGCCCAAAAATAGGGAGGAAGCAACTTCAAGCCCCATAGCTGCTGTTTATTTTTGTCTGATCTCATTTTATATTTTAACCTTTGTTTTGTAAATTTTGATTAAATTTTGTAAAAATTTGATCTTGTTAATACAAACCCGAACTCAAAAAATTCCACTTTTTGAATGTCATGTAAAAATTGAGGAAAGGGAGAGCTCAGAGAAGGGAGCAAAGGAAAATGTTCACTCCATGCTGGGAAACAGGAGGAGTCTGGAACTACCACCCTGTGCCTGGGAAGAGCATGGAATTGTGGAATTCCTGCTGGAAACTGTGCCAGGGCGTGTGGAGGACAGGGAGGGGCTGGGGACAGCCAGCACAGCTTCACGGAGTGACCACATCAGAGGACACAGGAAGGGCTGCTGATGTCATCTCTGGATTCTGCAAGGCTTTATTTGTATGTAAATGGATGGAAATACAGAGTGCATTGGTTTTACCAGGGGACAGGGTCAGCACCAAAGACACAGACACCAGTTTAAGGAATCAGTGAAATTTACTACAATGCAAAACTGCCAAGAGTTACAGCAGAAGCTCAGCAATGCACCTGATTATTGGCAAAGAATTCCAGGAGGTTGTTAGGAACTGAATTCTGCAGTTTTGGATCAAGGCAAAACTCTCTTCACCTTAAGTGGATCAGAACTTGAGTTCAGAGGAAATCCATGCAATACAGAAAAGAAGGGATATGGAAATAGAACAAGTGTAGAGCTTTAACAATTGAGCTTTTAAGTAGAAATTAAGAACAACGCTGGGTTGCTGCACTAAGTTTTCATCTAATTGAAGTAGTCAGGAAGAATCCTCCTGCAAAACTCCCGTAGGGTAGAAGTGTAGCACAGCTCTCGCACTGTGTCCTGCAGGTAGATGCAGAAATCCTGATAAATTTGCAGCAGGTATTTGGAGAGACCTGTGAGAGCAGCTGAGAACTCAACAGATGACTTTTCCTCTTCCCAGAAATACAAAAGTACAAACATCATCCCTATCAAAAAGAATGGGTTGGTGAGTTCAGCCCAGAGCCCAGGTGCATTTCCAGAGCGTTGGCTTCTGCAAGTCAGGTGAAGTTTTGGGGTGCGGATCTTGTGGACCTGACCGATTTCAGTTTTAGACCACGTGTCCTGCAGCAGGGTCTGCATCCTGGGATGAATCTCCACTGGTTCAGAGTTTGGGAGCTGCTGCTGCTTGAGGGCGTGGAGCCGCTGCTGCAGCCCGTCCAGCTTCTGCAGGAAAAGCAGCGGGGACTGCTCCTCCTGAACGGCTGAAAGCAGCTCCTTTAACTCACTCTCTTCTAACTTCAGCTTTTCCACGTCCTCGATGAGGGGATCATATTTCTCTGAAATGCTGCTGTCGAGTTCATCCAGTGCACTCAGCAGAGCTTCTTTCTTGTGCTCCAAAGCATCACCAAGTTCCTTAAAATACTGCAGCACAGCTTCCCTGTCGCTCTGCAGGGCGCTCTGGCACTGGGCCTTCTGCTGCTGCAGCCTCTCGGAGCACGACAACACCCGGGAGCGAGATTTATCCGTCAGCTCCTCCAGGAGCTTTCCCGACGCCTCCCTGGCTTTCCTGTAGGCGCTCTGGAGGTCATCGATGGGGTGCCCGCGGTGCTTGCCGATGGTGAGGCACTGGCCGCACACCAGCTGCTTGTCCTGCAGGCAGTAAATGTTCAGCGGCTGCCGGGGGTGTGCCCTGCACGTCTCTGCCTCGGCCCCGGCCCCCGCTCCGGGCGCGGCCCGGGCCGGCTCCTCCTGCTGCCACTTCTCGATCACGGCCTTAAGGGCGAAATTGATGGGCAGCGCTTCGGGCCCGGCCTCGGGAACGGCCAGCACGGCCCTGCAGCTGGGACAGCTCAGGCATCTCCCGCCGGGAAACTCCTCCGAGGGCTGCAGGAGGTCCTGCAGGCACGGCCGGCAGAAGGTGTGCGAGCACGGCAGCACCCGCGGATCCTCGAAGATATCGTAGCAAATGGCACAGGTCAGCTCCTCCTCCAGCCGGTCCATGGCCTGCCAGGGACACACACACACACAAACAACAGAGGTTCATCTCTGCTCACGAGCCTCAAGAGTGCATTTCCTGGGAGGGAATTCCCTGCACGGGCACTTCACTGCTACGGGGGCAAGAAAAAAGAATGGAAAGGAGCAATGGTTCAAGGAGCTCAGCAAATTCCAAGTTGCATTTATCCAACTACAGCCAGGTCATCCATATCCAACCTCTGCCTTAAAAAGCCAGGAAAAGCAGCCCTCTGCCATTGGATATTGGTTACAGTGGGAAACAGTAGCAGAGAGTGGTAAAAGCCAGAACTAGAATTTCTAAATAACCTCAGAGCTATGGAAGTTTTCTCCCACCAGAAGTAACATTTTCAATGTGAAGAGAAGTACAGAATTTGTTTTTCTCCCCCATTTGTTTCAAATGTTACTTTTGTAACATAAAAAAGTCCTAAGTGCATTAAACAGTGCCTTTTACAAGCTCTCTCAAGGCTCTGGCACAAAAAGTCCAACTCAGCAGCCCTCACAGACAACACTACACCAGGAATTAATCCTGGGTTACTTTAAGCACAGAACTGAAAAATTAACTTTCACTTTGCATTCTCTGCAGTGCTGCTTTGTTCCATTTCCCAGCTGAGTGAAATCACACTGCAAAGGCCCAACTAACAGCGACACTGAAGCTTCTGTTTTCATAATCAAACATAATCCTGGTTTTCCTTCTGCTAAAAAAATGGGGAAATCGGTACCAAATTTCCTTCTCTTTGTGCCACACTTTCCTGCCTCCTTCCTCTGCTCCAGTCAGCTCTGTGGACTTTGCTACTCTGCAAAAAGAAATTGTCAAGAGCACTTAAAATCAAAGCCCATCAATTTAGGGTCTAACCTGAGATCTGTGCTGGGCCCAGGCTGAGGGAAGGCAGGAGCTGAACAGCCAGACCCTGTTCTTTGGGAGTTGAATCAGTTCTGAGCACAGGAGCCTGTGCTGCTGGCACAGAAATAATGCTGGCTTATCTCACTGTGTTAGCCAGGCTGGGTTCAGTCAGGAAGGGCAGCCTGGGCTGCTAACTCAGCCCCTGCACTGAAATTGAGGCGAAATGAGGCCAAAGGATCAACTGCAATGTTTATTTATTGCAGTAGGAGTTTCAGCTTTGAAGGAGAGGAAGAGGAAAAGCTCGGGATCAGCACCCAGGACTCGCACACTGTTATGGGGGGGGAAATTTCCTTCCTAAAGAACACATGTCCAACATATCTGAGCTACAGAAAGGGCGAGAGAAAACGAAACTTCACAAACCTGGTTTAACTGCCAACGAGCTGTTTGCTACCAGAAAAGCAAAGGAAAACCTTTACAAAACGTTTCTGGCTGTGTCAGGAATGCCCTCCCAGCACAGGGTGCTGCCCTGCTCCAAGCCAGCCCCAGGCCTGCACTGCTCCAGGGTTTCATAAGCCTCCGGCTGCCAGCCCGGGGAAATGACACTCCCATTCCCACAGAACACTGCCCTGTTTCCCAGGAAACTCCCGATCTGAACACCGGCACGAGTTAGCAGCCGCAGCAGCAGGTTTGGCTCTCAGCTCCAGGCAGGGGCCGAGGCTGAGTGGGACACCCTGCTCCGGGCTCCCGGGCACCTCCAGAGTGCTGTTTATTTGTTACTCTTTCGTTTCCAAACAGCACTTGGAATGTTTAGGTTTGCTATAGGCACCCAGTGTTTTCTCACTTTGTTCCAGACAAAATAAAAGGTGAAAATCCTGAAATTCAGTTTCCTCCGACACTGGCAGCAGCATGGAGGAAATGTTCCTTTACTGATTTATTTCCACCTGCAGATTATTGGAAACAGACTGGGAACGCAATGGAAAGCACAGAGAAGATTGCACAGATTCAGCAAAGAGAATGAAATGTTTTCCAGGGAAAAAGAAAGCAGCAGGAAGCTGGGAAATGCTGGCTTTATCTGCCACAGCGTCCACACTGCTGTGGAATCCAGCAGCCATCAGTGCTTAGGTAGATAAATCACTGCTTTATAGAACAATCCCACCCCCATTCTACTCTGGGGGATTTTAACAGGTGAATTTGGCACTGGGTATGGGTGTGACAGCTCATTCCAAGGGCAAACCTGAGGAACGAGAGCTGCCAGGCTCCCTGCTGCTCCTCAGCACACGAACCAGCTGCTCTCTCCTGAAGGACTGGAACACTCAGCACTGCTGAACTCAAACACAGGCACAGCCTGGGATGTTCTGTGCTGTTTAATGTCGAAAAGAATTCAGTGCCAGCCCTGGCTTGTAAGAAATCCACAGCAATTTTCACTCAACTTTCATACTCTGCCTCAATCTCAGTGATTTTTCGAGACCAGTGCAGGCATCACTTCAATTCAGATGTTTACTATAGGAACCTGTGGTGGTAGTTTTAAAACCAAACTTCCAAGAAAGTAGTAGAAACCAGAGCCAGGACTTAGACTCTGATGATCCTTTGGGTCCCTTCCAGATGAACCATATTCCCCTCCATCTTCCCATTCCAGTGCCAAGACTCACTCTCCATCCCTTATCACTCTGTCAAAGCTTCTGGGGTGGAGCTTTTACCTGTTATTCACCGCACGGTCCCGGGCAGTGCAGCCAGAGGGAGGAGCGCACCTTGACCTGCCCCTGCAGCTCCCACAGACAGCGGGGATGGATGGGCGCCGTCCCTGCACGGGTAGCTGCCAAAAGGGATCCACACCTGAAACCTGCCGAGTCACAGCGATAGGAACAAGCTGAAATACGATAAAATACGATACGCGGTGTCCCAGGAGAGCAGCGCTCACCAGGCCGGCCCCTCACGGACTCCTCAGGCTGCGGGGACCCTCAGCACCCGCCCCGGCACCCACCTGGGCCCGCCCGGGGAGCTCCGCTCGGCGATGGAGCCGCTCCCGGGCCCCTCTCGGGGAGCTCCGCTCGGCGGTGGAGNGGGATGGAGGGAGGGCAGGGCCGGAGCCCAGGGCGGGGATGGAGGGAGGGCAGGGCCGGAGCCCAGGGCGGGGATGGAGGGAGGGCAGGGCCGGAGCCCAGGGCGGGGATGGAGGGAGGGCAGGGCCGGAGCCCAGGGCGGGGATGGAGGGAGGGCAGGGCCGGAGCCCAGGGCGGGGATGGAGGGAGGGCAGGGCCGGAGCCCAGGGCGGGGATGGAGGGAGGGCAGGGCCGGAGCCCAGGGCGGGGATGGAGGGAGGGCAGGGCCGGAGCCCAGGGCGGGGATGGAGGGAGGGCAGGGCCGGAGCCCAGGGCAGGCAGCCGCCGTGTCCCCGCAGGGTCCCTCCCCCGGCAGGAGCGGGGTTTTGTGGCGCTGCGATGGCAAAGCCGCGGGAGGAGCTCCCCGGGAATGGTCCCTCGGTCCTGCAGCAGGGAATCACTGCTGGGCTCAGGCGGCATGGAACATCAGAGATGATCTCGCTCCATGGGCAGGAAGGAGCCGCAGGCACCGGTGACAGGGAAGGGGAGCCGCGCGTCCATCCCTGCCCTGCATCCAGCGTCTCAACAACCTCGCCGCTCTTCACAATCCGCGGGGAAATTCACCCCGAAGGTGGGAAAATAGAAACGGAACCTTCTGCGTCTGCTGCGGACACAGGACCGCACCTTGTGCCAGCTGCTAACCACGGAAATTAAAACCATTTCATCTTTTCTTTGAAGCTCATTTGTGTGCCTTGGCTGCCGAAGACAGCGGAGAGAGGTTTTTACGTCGTGCCAGGACACGGGGAATGGCTTCCACTGCCAGAGGGCAGGGTTGGGTGCGATATCGGGGAGGAATAACCCCCTGGGAGGGTGGGGAGACCCTTCTCCTATTTCCAATTATTCTCTATTAACTTACAGTTCTCTGAAGTTATTCACAGCTGTTACAAAGTGAATTGGAAAAGAGAAATGAAACTCATTTAATGCTGTGATGTAAATCATAATGCACTATCATTCAAAACTTACCTAAACATGTCTTAAAGCTCCCGTGTGGAGAATATTATACAAATACCTGGGGAACAGCTGGAATTCTGTTTCAAATAATAAAAACCCTCATGCTCTAATTACAAATTACCCACCACAGTTTAGGGGAGAGGCACGAAGTCGACAGCACTATGGGCTGTAATTGGTCTTTTCTGTGCTGGCAATACCAGGCTCAGCAAGGTCTAAATCCATGGAATATTTCTCCAAAGTTGCTCCTCCACACTCTGCTGTTTGTGGTGGTGGATGGGAACATGCTGCTACTTAACTCCAGGAGTACTCATCCTACATAATCCAGAATTTAAAATTATTATAATCCTTCCCCTTCTATTACCCTCCTTCAACACAGCAGGAAAATCTTAAGGAGAAAACTCCTGGAGCAGAAAATAAGGGAGCTTTTGACAATAATTTACAATACAACCAACTGATGTTGAGAGCGAGAACATGTTGGTTTTCACCTCTTTTATGTACTTAGATTAAAAATTCAAGATGAAGCAGCAATTAAAGTGCAAAGTGCCATTCCAGGAATTAATAAACCCATGATCTGTATTGCTAATAGAAGTCTGACCATCATCTGCCTTTCCATGGAATTAGAAAACTTCTGGAACACAATTACCAATAGCTGGCATTGAAAGTTTCCCAAAATTGCTCCTCTTCGAGTAAGAGCAGCTTTCAGTGTTGCTTTATAGAAATTGAAAATCAAAAGTATTGACATGTGGCCGTTTTAATGACAACTTAAGGAAATGCCTTCCTCAGCTGTGGGGCACACCAAAGCAGCAGGATAAAGAAAGGATTTATAATGGATTGACAAGCAAAGATGGGAACTGGATGGAAATTCAGCTTGCAGCCACTTTCCCGTGGGTACTGCAGCAATGTGAACTTTTCCAGGGACTTTGTTTTGCCTCCCGAGTTTCACTGCAGCAGTAGCTGAAAAACCTACTCGGAGGGAGTTTGTAAACTTGACACGTTTGCAGCTACTAAGTTTCCTTTCCCCGAGTCTATTCGATCCAGATGCAGAACTCCTCTAATTGCTTCCAGCCTCGGCACTGCCTTTCCTGCCAGGAATTTGGTGACACGCAGAGATGAGGAAACATTTATAGTTAAAAGTGGCAAAGTCTACAAGCTTTAATATGAAGACATTCTAAAGTTACAAAGCTGCCTCTTGTCAGCGTTTTCATTCCTTGAAATCCTTTTTTATTTGTCCATCATCTCAGCATTTCACGCAGAAATCAGGATTTTTAACAGCCTGTCCCACTCCCAAACCAGCAATTCACAACTTACTGGGAATGCTTGGGAATGTCTGGGAAGGAATTTGGGATGAGGTCTGTCCAGGGCTCCCTGATCCACACAACCAGGGATCATTTCACTTCCAGCAGAAAAAGGATCAACTTCTCTCAAGAAATCCCTTTCCACTCAGCTCATTCTTCTTCCCAGATCCTAAAATTCCAAGCAGCTATTTGGTTTGAGTTTTTTCCTTGAAATAAAAATCCACAGCTGATTTATGGATTAATTTTTGTCCTTTTAAAAAATCTTTTTCCTATCCTAAGCTCAGCTGAAAAGGTCATTTTCTACTCCAAAATACAGGATATTTTAATATCTATAAAACATATATGGATACAACATCCAGCCTCAGTGACCAGAATTCCCAGAGGCAATTCTCAAATTATTTCTTGTTTGTATCCCGAGATTCCCGAACTCCTTTCCCCAATAATGATCAAAATGCAAATGTGGGGGTAAAAGGCATTGCACAAAGCAGCTCCTGGAGAGCTCCAGTGGTGCCACCCTGTGGAGGCTGAAATATTTCAGTTTTCCGTAGTTTGCTAACTAACAACAGCGAGGGGAGCTGCTGCAGGGGATGAGAATGTTCCAGTTAAAAACCCACCCCAAAAACCCAAACCCACCAAAAAAGGGAAAAAGCCACAACAGCAGCAGCTCAAGGGAAATTTCTGTAGGTATATTGGGCCCAGGAAGTGCCCAAAAGGGCATTTTTTTTTGCATTAAAAGTTTGGTGGAATTTTGATTTTAGAAAAGCAGAAGTTGCCACGCAGAGCTGTTCTCCTCAAACCCCACCCAGAAAGGTTTGTAAAACAGCAATTTTCTACACATCCCTCCCGAAGGTGGTTGAGGGTGAAAATTGTCATTTACTGGGTACAATTTTCCTTAGAACATTGCAACTTCTATAAAACACATTTAATTTCCCTTCTCCATGGATTCCCATGAAAACAGCCCTGCTTTATTTAGTGAATACATTGAGGTAATTAGGTAAACTTGGTTAAACATTAAGAAATACCAAAAGAATTCCATGCCTCCAGCCTGCAACACACAAACATTGAGGTAAAAACTTCATCTCAGAACCTTTAAAAGTCACTTTTCTTCATATAATCCATGTGTTTTAGGATGAAAAATGAGAGTATTCCAGAAAGAACCAGCCAGAGCAGCAGAGTTGCAAGTTTTAATGTTTATTTCCCCAAGACAGCCTAGCCTGCACTCTACTTGGATAAATTCACAAGCTAGTTTTCTGCTGCTTCTAGTTTTAAACTTTTAACCATGTTTCTGATGACAAGGAATGCTGCAAAAATACTCTAGTCCAACAAAGAGTTATGATCACAAAATAATCTTTATCCATTCTACAGTGTTTCAGAATTACCAGCTGATTTTAAAACACAAGGTAGATATAGATGCTAATGGTGGCTAATCTGGGATGTTTTATTATAGCAAACTGTTGTTCATGCAACACTTGTGCTCAAAGGGGAAGGCACAGCATTTCCTACAATGAGCCACCTTATCAAGAGTTCAGTTTGTACAAATTTGTAACATCACCTTGAATTTAGTGTGCAGGACCTCAAAACTGAGGCATTCCTCCAATTATAAAAACACTTGCATCCTTTTTGTGCAAGTCTTAAAAATACAAAGTTGTTTTTTTTTTTTCTCTCTAAAGTGGCTCAAAATAGATTGTTCATGGCTGCCTACATCTAAGATAAAAAGAGTCTAAAACAATTGGATTAGGCATATTAAAGGTGTTCAAACCATGACTTGATTTGTACATCTATTCACACCTCTTTGTTTCGGTCTTTATTCGGCAGTACATATGCACCAAATTTCATTTTTAGACGTTTCCATATCATTTTCATAGAAAACAAAGTTTGAAAACAAGTAACATTGAAACACAGCACGGTATCCTACCACAACAGAAACATTTTGGTTACAGGACTCAACAAAATCTAAAAATGAACTATGCTGGAGAATACCACATGCAAAGGTCTTCATGTTATCTTTGAAAATGAAAAGGATGAGGTTTTATTACCACATTTTACTGCTTTCTACTATTATGGCAACTTGTGTACTGCAACACAGTCTAGTTTGAAGGGAAATGTATGATTTTTTTTTGTTTGTTTGTTTGTTTTTCCATGCAAAAAATCTACAAATTAGTTTTGATGATATGGAAAAGCTTTTCATAACATCAAACATTCATCTGGTGCAAATGCACAGGGAAGCCTTCCTGAAATTCTGACTTTACAAACAACTAAGAAGCAGTAACAGGAAAAGAAATGAAAAAGAACCGAAAGAAAAAAAA
>VZTN01005671.1:185647-203878 GCA_013400515.1 Erpornis zantholeuca | reverse complement strand
AAAAAAAAAAAAAAGAAGAGAAAAACACAGGCTGCAGGAGTAAACCAGAGTCTGCTGCTAAACCGGTCTTTGTTTGTGTGTCCAGTGTAAGTCAACACTTCTGAACTCATTGGATGATTTTAGGTTCCCAGCCCCTGGAGGCGACTCAAGCTCGCACGCGCTCACAGACACATCACAGGCACTCTCTCGCGCACACGCCCGCCCCGGGCTGCCCACGGCCCCGGGCTGGCCACGGGCTGGCCACGAGGGCCAGGGCTGGCCCAGGGCAGCCCCGGGCACAGGCTGGCTCCGGGGCAGCGGGTGCAGACACTCACTCCACGCTGGCCATTCACACGGGGCTTCAGAGCAAGGCCTGGGCTCGTTCTCCTTGCGGTGTGTGGGCATCCTATTCTCTTATGCTTACGAGGCTGATGATGAGAGTACTGCGTTCCCCCAATTGCTCTAGGAAGTCGGTGTTCCTTCTCAGGCACTGAAGATCTGTGACCTGTAGCCCTTTATTCTTTGAACAATCTAAAGAAGCATTCAGTGTGAAGTTTGTCGTTACATTTTGCCACTCATTCTCACTCGCACCCACTCGCCATCTTGACTTCATTTGGGCTTTTCTGTGATTCCAAATGAAATCTTCACATTTTCTTTCCCGATTTAATGCAGCAGCGGATCCCATGAGCCAAGATTGATGGATCAAACCTTTTTTTTTTTTTATTCAGTGCTGCATTGTACCTAAACTTCCAAAATACCACTCTAAAACTGGAACCCTTCTGCTGGTACATTGGCAGATGAATTGAAACCAAATGTTCCGCCTTGTATTGCTTCTGGAACAAGGCTTGGATCTTCATCAATCTGCAATGGAATGGCAACATCATGAGCAGGGACACGACACAACCTCACCACACAGGAGCTGGGCAAGCCCAAAAGCAGCTCACTCTCCACATCCTTGCATCCAGTCCTGCCACTCCTCCCCTAATTTTGTGACAGCACTAAAATGAAGTGATTTAAGCTCAAATGTTTTAGTTTGTACTTATTAGGAAATGCTACATGGCACCAAAAACCTCTTATTTACACAATTTTCACTCCTGGAAAGCCTTCTGGCAGTCTTAGAAGCTGTCTCAGTTCACAGGAGATCAGCACCATTAAGCCAAGGAAGGATTAAGCCCAAACTGTGGTTACCAAACTGACACTGCATTAAACCCCAAGTCTGTCTCTATATGCAAAAGTTGAGTTGCTAAACAAGGCTTGGATCTTATTGTTCACATAAAGGTAAAACTCCAGCACAAAATGATCTTCCAAGTGAAACCAGGCCATGAGTGCAGCTGAGCTCAACCATTCCTGCAGCTCTCCAAGCAGGCAGAACCTCCTCCCTGCATGGCACAGCCTGCCAGGGCTGCACTCCCTGCCTCTGCAATGAGCTCCTGTCACTGGAAGCACACACAGACCAGCCCTTCCTTTCATTTATGTCCCATGTTTGAAATGGAAACAGAGTTCCTGATCAGCACATTCCACCCCTGAAATTATTCAAATATTCCAACCACTTTGCTTCTTAAGCAGCAGCCTCAGCCCCGGAGTCAGCAGGGAGCTTATCAAATGTGAAATGTCAAGCTCAGGCAGGGGCTGAGAGTTGAGGGAACTATTCACAGCCTGGGATTTTAATCCCTGGAGATGAGGTTTAAATTAGGCATCAGATCTTCTTTAGATGCTTCATCATGAGCAGTGATAGGAGAAGCAATAGGTTCAAACAAGGGCTCGTTGTTCCCTGAGCCCAGCGAGGGTCACAGCAGCTCTGGGGCTGCTGCCTTTCCCCTGAGGCAGGCCTAGAAACGAGAGCAGTGAGCACACTGCAGGGAATCCCACACTCACATCATCTGAAGAGAAGAACTGATCAATGATCTCATAAGCCAGTTTGTAGATGTCTTCATTTTCATGGTTTTGTAGCTGTTCGATTTTCTCCAGGCCTGCAACCAACACATGAGAGACATCAGAACAACAAACTGGGGCCAAGCAACTTCCAACAGAGTTAAAAACACATCTGGGAACTGAGTTAGGAATGATCTGGTTATGAATAAGATGCTGCCAGACACACCTGGCATATTTATATATATTTTATACACAGATGTACACTACAGAGAAATCTTTTTGAAGCTCTCACAAGAGGAGTTTTAGCACAAACTCCTCTCTTCTCCTCCCAGCCACCAGCAATCACTTCCTGCCCTCCCTCCAGATCTGGTGTTTTAAAGATTATTCTACTCCACATTAACAAATCCCACAGAGTTTTTTACCTGTGCCCAAATTTAAGATCCCTGTTCTTTCATCCCTGGAAAGTTTCAGTCAACTCAAACCACAACCAACATGGAGAAAGTCTCAAAGCCATGAGGAAATTCAAGTTATTGTGTTTTTAAAACCACTGTATGTAGAATTATTTTTTTTCCAAGTTCACCTGGACATCATGGCCACATTGACTAATTTATTTTCTGTTAATTTGTCTAATATGCCAGGCTGCTACAAAATTAGCACCTAATAAACTTTACTGCCATTATCCTGCTCCTCCACATTTTATTTGATCATGAACTCAGTAAGGAGAAGCTGTGGATGTTCACTTGATAGGCAGAAAAAGGGCACTTTAAAACAGGTTTGCTTAAAACATCTGTGCCAACAATAAACCCAGCACAAGCAGGATGCCAAAACATCAATCCCTGAAAAAGTGATTAAAATATTGCTCCTCCTACCTCCACACTCTTCTATAAGATTGGCTATGGTTTCTGCTTCCTCTTCAGCCATTTTTAATATATTACTTAGTCCATCCAGAACCACTTGCACAACTTGTGCATCTTTTACTGTCAGCAAATTGCAAAAGGGAGGAATTACATTTTGTTGAATTAAGTAAGCCACCTGAGGGGGAAAAGGCAAGAGTTAGAGCAGGAACGTGGCAGCAGCACAAGCACAAAGGCAAACACACTCCAGGAATCCCAAGGGATCAAAGTCACCCACCCAGCCCAGAGCATGCTGCAGTGGCCACTGCAGGAATCCCTTTCTGGAGCATTCCAAGGTAACATTTGGGTATTAAACTAAAAATAGATTTAGGATCTACAACACCAAACCAGCAAATACTGTGAATTTTTCAGTATTAGGTAAAGAGTTTCAACCTCATCTCTGAGGAGTGACAGCACCACCCCAGCCCTGCCAAAATCTCATCCTCTGGGCTTACAAAAGACCTGTGTATTCCTATTCATTAGTTACTGTCCTTTTAATTATCACATCCTCGTGGTTTAGGGAAAAGGGCAAAAAGAAAGGTGGAATGTTCAAGAATCTCATCAGAGCCTGATTGAAGTCATTCATCCCAACAGAAGAACTTCCAACCAAAGCCCCACTGCTGCTCCTGATCTCAGGTCACCCCAGAAACGAGTGAAGGTCACTCTTAAATCCCATGTGGAGAAGGCAAGAGTTACTGAACACTGGAGGAACAGAGCCATCCATTACCCTGGCACTTTCCACCACAGGAATGGGAGTTTTCCTAAAGCTGGACTCACCTGGTCTTTTCTCCCACTGATTGTTAGGTTGCTTATTGCCCAAGCAGCTTCTTTCTGAGTACCAAAGTCCCCCTGAAAGCACAACAGAGACAGAAGAGTCATCCCAGGGTTTATGGCAGGCAGTATTCCCACAAAAGCTGCATTTGTTACAGTCCCCTCTGCATGCTGTCACTGTATCAGCTTCTGGGAAAGTAACAAATAAATCCCAGGGCTGCTGGAGCCTCTCTGTGCTCATCCCTCCCCTACAACCACATCTTGCAATTGATCTTCCTGGGGAAGGGAACTTAGTTTACACCAAAGCAAGTAAGAAGTGCAGCACTGCACTCCTCCAGTCCTTATCAGCAGCTGTCACGTCCTGCAGGGAGAGCTGTGATAAGCCCTGCACACACTGCAGCTCCTCACCTCAGGGCTCTCATTACATGGAAAGGTCCCCACTCTTTCCTCACAGATCAATAAATTGGCAGTGAACAGAGCTATTTGTGAGCAGCTCTGTGTTATTTGTCTTTTCCCCTAAATACTTCCCACGTGCTTTTAGCTGTTCCTTCTTTCTGCCACAGCAGATCCTTGGGAGCACAAGGTGGTCTGGGAAGTTGTGTTTGTTTAAAAGACACCAACAGCTCAAAAGGAACACAGGATTTGAAGTCCCAACAGCAATCCTTGGGATCTGACCTTATCTAGAAGATGTATTATCATTGGAACAAGGTTTGCATCTATTACTGCCTGAACTTGCTGCTGGTTTCCTGCAGTGATGTTAGATAGGAACCACACTGCTTCCTGCAAAATAAAAGGATCAGGAATTAGTTCAGAGAAGGATTCCATATAATTTATGTCCACTGCACCTGGCCAACCTTAAATCCAAGCAAGTATTCCATCAGCTTGATTGTGCACAGCTGAATTTGTGCTGAGACAAACCAAAGGGACAACCTCAACTTAGGAGACTCCACAGGACTCCTCAGTCTTTCACTGTTGCCAGCATCAACCAAACACTTCAAATTAAAAGAAGAAATTATTTGGAGACAGAAAATCCCAAAGGAGCACTTCTGACTGCTTCCAGCACTGCCAATGAACAGGTTTCAGCTGCTGGCCAAAATGCCTGACAGCACTGTGTGTTCCAGACATGACAGAGTAGGAGAGAGGTCTTTACCTCCTTCCTAATGTCTCTTCTTAGCTTCAATAAAATGCAGCACTATTAATGAAACACTTTTAACAATACTCTGAAGTTTATGACTCTTTATGCTCATTCTGTCCACAAGCCCAGGACTCTGCTCCCAGCAATACCCAAGAGCAGGTGCTTGGGAAAGCAAAACCAGAGCTCTTCCCTGAATTAAATTCAGAGCCCTCACCTCCCTTTTAGAGGGGGAATCTATACTTTGATCAAGTAACAGTTTCACATAAAATGTTACATATATTCAGAGTACCAACCTTTTAAAACCCTACAGTTGATAGATTTCTCCCTTCCTAGAAACCTTCCACCACTCCATTCCCTTCCCAACCTCTCTGAATGACTTTTTAGCTGAGAATTTCTCTCAACACGAGGTGCAGCAATGTTTGTACTTCACTCACTGACTCTCTGAGATCAGATCACAGGATCACTGCTGACCCTGGCAGAGATTTGGGTTTCCTGAGCTCTCCTGGTGGGCTTCTTTGGGGCTTTAATCACTGGCAGTGTTGCAGAGGGGCCCCAGAGGTGCCCAACACGCCTCAGATGCACTCCGGCCTCAGCACTGCCATCAGTGCCCCCGGGAGAGCTCCCTCACAGCCACACACACACACCCCCACCCCATTCCCTTCCTCACACACACTCCTCACACACACACACACCCAATTATCTCTGCTTCATCACTTCCAAGAGAGTCAGTTTAATTAAGGTGACATTTCATGTAGGGAGAACTCCAACTTTTAAGTCAACAGTCAGATTTTTAAGAGAAAGCTTTGATTTCTTACAAACATTGACATTCCCTTCAAGCACAAGTCTGCAGCTCCTAAGAGACTTCCCTATGGATATTAATTTCCAGAAAAAAAATCAGTATTTTTGCTGAAATTTGGCACAAACTGGTGGAAAGAGTCGATGATTCACATCTTTATGACACTATACAACATTGAATCCAAGCTAAACCAAACATAAAAGTTACCAATCAAGTAAAATCCCTGGTGTGGCTGCTCACCTTATTAATTTTTTCTTTGGGATGTGTCAGAAGTGCTGGGAAATGTGAGAGAGCTTCACAGTTGAGAACCACCTGTGTCTGCTCATCGGTGCCAGTGACAATGTTCCCCACAGCTCTCAGTGCAGCTGTCTGAAAACAAAACATTGCCTTCAAAAACAACTTTTTTTTTCAGCAAATATCTTTCTAGCTGAGCATGTAAAAGGTTTTATGCAAATGCTGTAGCACATAGGAAAAAATTAATTTTTTAGATTTCTATATGAGCTATAAAAAGAAAGCAGAATTTTCTGTAGTTGGATGTTTTGGGGGTCACTTCCTCTGTGTGATGCAAAGTTACCTGGACTTTAACTTCCTGGTGGCTGAGGAGAGGAACCAAGTGAGGAACAATTCCAGAGTCTATCACCATCTGGATCTGCTCATTGCCAGCATCCGTTAGATAGGAGAGTGCCCAGACTGTATCTACCAATATCTGACAGGAGAAAACAACAGCTCTGTCAACAGCACAGACATGGCACCAAAATAATGGACATTTACAGGTCAATTTAGGATTAATTTTAATTAATATATGTGTAAAAGCCAGTTTGAACAGCAGGAAATGTGAGCATTTCAGCTGGCAGCTTGCAAAAATATGGAGTGAGTGTTGTTGCAGCTGACAGCTCATCACTGGCTCACCAGTACAGCCATTTCAAAAATTCAAATAAACTTAATTTCACCTACTTAGAGACAAGAAATTAAATCACATCATTACTAAATCAATAGTACAGTTAATGCAGACATCTTTTTTGGACAGCACTGGTGCCATTAATTTAACTCAGCTACAACTTCTTTAGAAAGCAAAGGATCTTAAATTCTGACTTATGTCCAGGCAAAAAGTTGACTTATTCCATAATTTCAATTGAAATTTACTTCATAACTTTTTTCATAAATTTACTTCATAAATAACTTCAATGCTCATTTACTTCACTATTAAATAACAATTTCATATTTAACACACCTCAGAAATTACATCTAACCCTGACATTTGATATGTGCAGCAGATTTTCATTACATATTTAAGTGCTAGGCAAAAATAAAAAGATCCTGATTTTGTTTGTGAATGAATGCTCACAGAAATAAAAATACAATGTAGTTTCAGTTGTAAGTGCAGGGAAAGTACATGCAAATAAACACTCACAAAACCAGAAATACCAGGGGAAAACATCACTATTTTAAAAATAACATGAATTTTTAAAAATAAGCAGTTAATAGATATCAAAAGAAGCTTGTCCTATTCCAAGGGAACATCACAGATTTATATTTTATTTTATATTTCAGCAAAAAGAAGTATAGCAAAACATGGAAGTGGCTTTAAGAGGAGTCACTCACATTTACATCCGTGTGGTGAATTAAAACACAGAGCGCCGGCAGGATCTGAGGGGGGAACAGAAACACCTGGGGGTTATTTTTAAGGCAGAAAAACACTGAGCTGGAATTCCATCCCACTGCAGAGCAATTCCATCACCTCCTGGATGGTTTCCATCGGTGGAGGGGGATCTTTGTGGCGGCACAGGTTGACCATGACCCAGGTGACATTCCTTAGGAAGGTGATGGGGATGGAGGGGCTGATGAAGGACAGCAGTGGCTTCACTACTCCAAGACTAATAACATAATCTCTACACTGGGGTCCATCACCTGTGGGAGACACAATCAGTGGTATTTTAACAGAAAACATCCCAGCTTTTATGGATTTATGGTGGTGGGCAAGGGGAAGGGGTGGCAGACAACACCAAACCACCACAAGCACAGTGGAGAGCCCAACGTGGTCCCGGAGATTCCTTGACAAAGTTTCCAAACAGTAACAAACCATCCCTGGAAGTTTGTGGTGGCAGGAATAACACCCACCTATGATATTTCCTAAAGCCCACACGGCTTGCTCACAAACATTTTGATGAGGTGAATGCAGCAGTCTCAGGAAAAGCGGCACAGCATCTGAAAGGTACCAAAATAAGCCAGGGAAATGATTAAAAAATGCACCTCACGAGAGCAAATAATTCACAAAATTAACTCTCACACGAGACATTTTTCTCCCATTGATACCTGGTGAGAGCTTCACTAATTTCCCAGGTGATACTGAAATAAAACATTGCAATAATTCCTCCTTTGCTGCATATTCTTACAGAGCCTGCACTGGAGAATATCAAACCCCTGACATTTAATTTATTTGCAAGTCTCGAGTTTACTGAAGCTTGTCTGGATCCAAATTTAGTTCCATTTATTGAATGCAAAAATTCTCTGCTAAGTTATGCACCAGACCCGAGTGCAAAGGAGCAAAAAAGACTAAACTCACCCAATTCAAATGAAGCAACTTGAGACCAGGCAGGAACAGAGCTCCATTAAGGAGTGGGAATGGAGGCAGAGGGCAGCAAAGGGCTCCACAATTAAGTAATTGATCCTGTTTTATTCTCCCCCAGCATTAAGGTGCTTGCTTACATAATAGCTTAGTCTGTAAGGGACCCATTTATTCACATATTTCAAGAGAAACTGGTATTTTTAGTTAGGTTATTTCTTGATCTAAACCATGTTTTAGTAGGCAAACAATAAACTAGCAGGATTCTTATTTCCTGCTAAATAAGGATATTTACAATGTCTTTATGCAAAGAGGAAAAACATCTCCACCAAGCAGATTAATAAATTCCTATGGAAAAATGACAACAGGGCATCTTTTTAATTTAAATAAATCATAATTATGTATGTTACAGCTGTTAAATTGACTAAGAGTGCAATACAGCCCTACACAAATCACTGAAGGAAGTGCTCAATCCATTGATAAATTCAGTTTAAATATAAAGTGTTCTAGATCAGGGGTGGAATATATTATCTGTTCATTACATTTCCCAAAGAAAATTCATGATGCAACTGGGAAAGGCAGAGGATGGGGAAAAAGGGAATTTAGAAGTATTATCCAAGGTACATCCTATAATTTGTTTTTCACCTTTATATCAAAGTTCACAGGCTCTTTACACTGAGTTTGCAAAAGCAGAAGCAACAGATCTTGCAGCCATTGTGAGTTTTGTGTCATTTTTCCCTTAAATTTTAGGAAAAACTCATTTCACAGTATCTTTGATTCTTCAAGAAGCTCTGGTTTGTTCACTCAATTAAAAATCCTGCACACTTAGTTCTGGTTTAGCAACAGAAGCTCTGCTTCAGCTTAGGACATGCTTGGAATACAGAACCAAGTTTGCTTTGCCTGGCAACTCAGATTCCAAGCCCAACAACAATTCCTTCCCATGTTTTAGATGCCTCAAAATAAGAAGGACAGGTTTTTTAATTCAATTTGATTTTGGAGTTCAGTGTCAGGCACCCTCCATGAATTTTCTTCCCTCTTCACAACAGGGAGCTTTTTAGAGGGGTTTGCTTTTATTTCAAATTTTTTGGTGAGTTTTGGTGGGGTTTTAAATTTAAAAACTGGAAAGCTGCAGATATCAACTCTGCTAAGATATGTGGAGTTTCCAGAAGGTGCTGCTCACCATTAGGAAACCCAAGTGAGTTTCAACCCTGAGAAAATAAAAGCAAAAGCAGTGTGTGATGCCTGATGCTGGGAGCCAGAGGTGAACATCTGGCAGCAGCTCCTCAACCTGATTCCAACCAAATCCCAAGTGTGGATGGAAGCAAATCAACCCTGCAGCACTCACTGGATTGAACTACAGCCTGGGTTTGTTCCGAGGTTCCAGAGGCAATGTTTGTCAAAGCCCACGCAGCTTCAAACTGTAAGGAAGGACTGCAGGGAAAGAAAAAACATACAATAATTATTATTCAAATCAGTGGCACATCAGCTGAACAGCAAGAATTGGTGCAGTGTTTGGGGTTTTGGCAATACTCACTTGTCATCTCTTTCAAGACAGTGCACTAAAATAGGTAATATTCCTGATTTTATTAGGTCATCAATGGGTGGGTTACGGTCACTGGACAGCAGCTTCCTGTGCAGGGAAAGGGAAAAAAACAGATCACACACAAATCCTGCCTGGAAAGGAGCAGGGAGGTGTTTAATCCAACCTTCCCCTCCAAAAGTAATCAGTGCTGACACTGGAGCAGGTCAGTAAAGGCTTCCTGTGGCTGAGTTTGGGCATCTCCAATGGAGCCCCAACAACCAAACTGCTCCTCCTGGGCTGGGAATTCCTTCCCAGGAGTTCCTCTCCTCCTCCCAAAGACCCAGCAGGATTTTCTTCCTCGTTTTTCAGTGAAAATAACCAAGCCCCAAAGTGAAATTACTGAGCTACTGGAAAAGCAAAGCCATTACAGCCACTGGCCATTTCATTCCACGTTTTCTCCACTTTGAAAGTTCATCACCAGTCAGGAAAATAAAGATCAGAGTTATTCAGTTCCACCCTCCTATGGCTTCTTCCTTCTCCATGCAACAAAGGAGATACTGAGCTCTTTCTGCACTTAAAGTCAAAGATTTTATAGTCCTTTAAAGTGTGTTTTTTACTCTGAGAAGCATCAAGTTTGCACCAAACAAATCTAGGTATTTACACCTAAAGAAAATCCACACTACTTAAAAGATCTGTGTATTCTGATTTCTTTAAAGTTCTGTTTTCTTTTCTAAAACCACTTAATTACATACAATTTCAGTCCAGCTAGAACACATTTTCTGACCTTAAGGTCATGATAAAGTAAGAATAAAATCAGGATATTTGAGCAAAGTGTGTTCTTACCTTGCTGCCTGCACAGCACTTAACTGAACACCCTGGTTGTCACTTGAAGCATTCTAAAATAAATTTATATACATTTTTCATACATCTGTCATCATGTAATATGACATGAAAAAATATTCAAACAATCAAATTATTTTTACCTGTACTATTGCCTCCAAAGAAGTGTTTTGCTAGAAAACAGAGACAAAAAGCAGTTAGAAATTCCAAATGTCTTTAGAGCATGCAAAAAGAAGAAATCAATGAGAGTTAATTCTTACCACTCTAAAGTCCCCATCTATATCAGAATCTTCACAGATATCTTCATGGGGAACATTCCTTCTCTTTAGGAGATGCTCATCTCTTTTGTTCTTAAAGAGAAAAATGATGGAATACCTTTAAAATTTGGATTAGGGGTGGAGGGGTGTTAAGTAGGTTCAGTTTTAAACAAGCATCATAAAGTTGCTGTCATTGATATTCTTAAAATTTCCAACAAAATGAAGTTGGAAAGGGCTGCACAGTAAAGAACATTCTGGGAATTACTTCTTCCTAAAAAATCCTGCATCCAACTTGTGCTGGAAGTTTCATGTGCACACACCCATCAACATCACAAATGATTTGTCATCATTTTGAACAGGACACAGCAATTCCCAGAAGGAAACTAATTCCAGTTGTGATTCCTTTTTTCCACCAATTTCTGTGTTACCTTCACACTCTTCCACTCTCACTTGTAAGGAAATAACTTTCTGCCTGCAGAAACAGCTGATTTTCATAGGCAAAATCAAGCTTTTTATAAATCTTTAAAACCTAACTGGAAGTGCAAGAATGATTCCCTTTATTAGATTCCAAATAAACCTCTGGTTTTCAGGACAAAAGTTATGGAATTCCCATAACTTCAGAACTTTTTGAGTCTTTAACAAAAACTCTTACATTTTACTGGAGTAAGAATACAGTCAAATCCCATTTGGTAGGAATAGTAATATAAAATAAAAATAATAATGCTAGGTCATCTCACCTTTCTCAACTCCACAACAACTTCATTTCTTTGTCTTCTCATAGTCTGGAAGGAATCAAGATCAAGAAACATCATAATCTGAACTCAGACCAATTAAAAATGTTCTTGTACAACTATTTCAGTTCAAGCACTTTAAAACCAAACTTTAACACACTGGGTTTAATTTTCATTAGAAAAGAAGAAATCTACAGGAAATGGAAATAACCACAATATCACAGTTATTTCATAATAAAACATTCTCCTAACTCTTCATGTCGAGGAGAAAAGGAATTAGGAATAAAAACATGTCTTTTAAAGGGGAAAATTGAAAGGAGTTGTGCATTAAACAGCACCAAAAGCTTTAAAAAGACCATGGCAATCTACAGTGAAATAACTTTATCAACAAGCTCAAATTAAGAGATCCTGTAAGCCAAGCTGAGTTTCAGAACTATTATTTATAAATGAAAACCACATAAAACCTTTGACATTCTAAGAGCAATTTTTTCTGGTCATTTTCTCTACAGCTTCCATGGACAGTATTCAGGAAAAAAAATCAATTGTAAAAATACATAAATTGGTTTATTGCTGCTTGTGCCACTGCAGTGAAAACAGAGAAATAAATCAGTCTGGAGTGATTTTATTCTACACTTTGAACCTCACAGTGAATGAGAACAGTGAAATTCCAAACAATTCCATTTTTATTGTGACTAAACTTTCACAAGCCCAGGGAAAGCTGCAAGTCCCCAGGCACAGGACACAGGGAAAAGGAACAGCAGCCAGACCTCCTGAACAGCAAGATCTGAAGATAAGTGGTAAAAAGTGTTCACTTTCAAAGCATCATTATTTTTATCAAAAAGAACGTGCAGTTCATTAGATCAAATTTCAGCTAAGCATGACACTTTAGCTCCTCAAAAGAAGGAGCTATGAGAAAAATGTAAGGATAGGAAACAAAGTGGAACAGAAGGGATAGTGCCCTGCTGCTCTGGAGGCAGAACTTTGCATGGGCTGAGAAAAACAGGCAGGTGAGGGGAAAATCCAACCTCTCCCCAATGACAGCTTCCTGCTTGGGAAAAGGCAAAGTGCCCAGGAGCAGCTGCACCGACCTGGAAAGAGCCAGAAGAGAGGAGTTCAAAGCATCCCAGCACTAAAATCCTCACAAGGCACTACAAGTGCAGAGCAGCATCACAGCCTGGGATTGCCCAGGAATGCCCAGACCCCCAGCACAGTGGATGCAGCTCTGAAGAGCAGAGCTGAGGGCAGGAAACACTCCATGGACATTTCTCTGAGCTCCAGCAGAAGCTGATCCCCTGCTGGACACCACCCAGCACTCAGAGGCTTTGGAAAGATGCTGCAGCTTTACACCTGACTTGCAGGCTCCTGCCCTCAAATGCTCAGTGCAGTTTCTCCAAACTCTACTCATGTGGCATGTCCAAGATGAAAATAATGGGAGGAATCCCTCTGATAATCAGATTGCAGAACTGCACCACGCCCCTGATGATCTCAGAGGACCTTTAAACACCTGCCTAAACCACAAGGCAACAGAATCAGCATTCCTACCCAAAAGCTGCCCTGGGAGAGGGATGGCTTTTCCCAGACCCCAAGGATGACACTGCTGGTGCTAACATAAGGAGAATTGAGTGGGACCAAAACAAATAGAAAAAAGCCTCGAATATGTCATTTAGAAGATTCTTTACTTGAAAAATCACATTTGCAGTTGATCAGGCTTTAAAAGAGCCTCTGTTGGAACACAAAGAATGTTCTCCCTCCTGCCACGAGTGACAGGCCCTTGGCTGAATTCCTGCCTGCCATGAAGAGGTAATTCCTACCTGCACACCTTGGAATCACCAAAGCCTTCACATGAAAGACAAGCTACCAGTGAAGTCACTCTTAAGCACAATTTGTCAAAACTGGGCTCCAGTGAAATAATTCTCTGTGTAAACAGAGTCTGTTGACAGAATAGTTACAGGTCAACCTGGCACTGCTCATCCTCTGAGGAACAGGAAAAGCACAACAAATGAGAACTGAAGTCAGCTCTGCCATGGAGTTTCCCAGCCTTACCAGCCCAGTTAGAGATGAAATAGTTTGGAGAAACTAAAATGCCAAACAGACTCAAGATCAACTTGTGCTGCCTTTTGGAAAACAGCTCGGAGGGCAGAAATGAGGGATGGTGGTGCCTTGGCACGTGGGGAATTACTCCTTCTGTTCCGGGGGAGATCTGAGTGATCTGAATCATCTTCCAGCTTGCACCAACACAACTGTGAGCAGGAAACCACTCTCAGCAGAAAGGGTTTTAAAGCAGAGTTCAGAATGGTCCTGGGAAGGGCTCCAATTGAAAAACATGCACCACTTTGTCAGGAATTCATGTGGCTCTTTCAGTCACTGGATCCTGTTTGTCATTTGCTACATCAAAAATCAAATGATCCGATCTATTTCTGTCAGCCTGTGATGGCCACCCCTCCATCCTCCTTTTTTCAATTATATTTAGCTTCAGATTTATCATAAGGGCTATTTCTGACCATTAGTCATGACTGAGCCCTTCAGCTTATCGTTCAAATCTCGTGTTGGCGATGCCTACAGGATCCTGAGACATTCTGGGGGTTTTCACAACAACACAAGAACATTCCCAGTGCCACAGCAGGAGCAGCTGGGTTCCACCAGCCCTTCCTAAATACACCTGGAAAGGGATCCTGACCCCTCTTCCTTCCCTGAAGGCATCAGGAACTCAGCTCCCACCACACACAGCCTGGGATCACTCCTGTGGGGGGTGGGGGGTAATTTGCTGTTATAAAATATTCTACTCTGTTTATACACCTACAACAGGAAGGGCTGACAGCACATGAGTAACTGTAGAACTTTGGCTACTCCTCTCATCCTAGGGAATGGTTTCCAAAGGCACATTGTTTCTGTTGGGGAACTGCAAAGTCAACAGTTACTGTAAATTAAGAGTTGGTTGCAACCTCCTTCCTTCCCAGGAAGTTGCTACCAGCACCAGTGTGGTCTGGGATTCAAAATAAAAACAGAGAACACCCCGCAGGGCACGGACATGTGAAACCAGACTATTTTTCCCAAGTTATATCCAGTGATTCAGGCCCTCCTCCATCCACTACGCCCCTCTATCTCAATTACAAACTGGAGCAATGAAATCTACTCTCAAGATCACTGATAAAAATGCTTGGGGATCATAATGCCAACCCAAGACACCCCCTGAAATCGCATTTCAGCAACTCTTCCCCCTTCAGAAGGATAATGGGAGTCTGAGTTACAGATAAGAAAATAAAAATCAATATGACATTACACGTGCTACCAGCCCCATTTTTCCTGGAGAAGCTGTGCATGGCAAAGAAAATGCCTTACACAAATATCTCAGTATCATTTGAAAGTGACAAGATGGATGAGCTTCACCACAGAACTCCAAGTCAGCTTAAAGGAACCTATTTTTATCTCAGTGAGTGAAATTCCTGCTCTCCTTCAGTTCTTCCATATTTAATCCCAAGCAGACTATTTTGTGTGGGATACAGAAGAGGTTGAAAAGCTTTAAAGTACCTGCAATATTCAATATATCTCACATCACCACCTTTCCTTCACTCCCCTACAGCTTCCTTGGTGTTCTCAAATATATTATTTTTAAAGTCCAGTGATTGATGCTGGCAACTCTTAAAATCCTGACACTGCTGATCTTAAAGCATCTTGATGCAATGGCTGCTCCAAAATTAGTTTTGAAGTGCTCTGCATCACAGAATTATCATCATTTCCCTTCATGCATCTCTCAATTACAGAGCAGAAATCTCTATTTAACACCTCTCCTGTGCTGGCACTGTTAAAGCAATCCTTAATCTCCTGCCCAGCAACACAGGTGAATCAGGGGAGAAAAGGCCAGCAGGAACTCAGCACATTCTTCCAGGATTTCCAGAGAAATGAAATGCATGAAATATTTTTTATTTCATTTAAAAAAACACCCTAAATGTCAGTCAGATTGGAATGCTGCAGCAGGCAACAATCACCAAGAGAAAATGAAATGTTGAATCACCAGGTGAAACAAAATGAAGCAAATAAAACACCCCCAAACCCCACAAACCTCCCCAAATCAAGACCCTTAAATGCAGGACTAAAAAGACATTATTTCAACCCAAATTGTTCATAAAACTCTATCACAGACACAACAAACAATTTGCACTTATCTGGCCTTTGCAGAGCAAAGATCTGGTATTTAATGCCAAGCTCTGTGGTATTACCATTAAAAATAAAGGTTGGAAAGAAAATTGGGTGTCAGCACAGCCATACCCACAATAAACAGTAAAAAACAGCTCATCCTTTCTTATCCAAAGGGGGAAAAAAAAGCCCAAGTAAAACCTGTTCCTCACTGAAGGCACAAGATGAAAAAAGTCACCTTACCCAGCTCCCTAATGGATAAGTATTTGCATAATTTAATATTGGAGTCCAGATAAACCTTTCTTCAAGTCAGATGCTGGGGTTGGAGGTTAAAGAGAAAAACTGTGGCCACTCCTGCCATTTTTAATGCTCCTCTTTGTGCTGAACCAATTCTATTTTTCCCCCACAGCTCTAAAATCTTGAAGACTGTAAAAGAATGTTACAAGTACTGACCAGAAATCTTAAAAACCCCCCCAGAGATGCTGCCTCAGTATCAGCTCCAAATTACTGCTCTCCCAGCAGCAACTCTGCCAGTATTAAAAACTTTATTACACCATGTATTCCTTTGAGCAGGAGCATAAATAAGGGAAAGGACAAGGAGGTATTGGAGATTTCTGGTCCCAGTGAATCCCTCTATTCCCAGTGTCATCACCAATCTGTCATCTCCAAACACATGGCAGCAATTATTTACAACGTGCCCGTGCAGGCAATGTTTACCCAAGACTTCAGCATATGAAGGAATTTTGCTAAACATCTTATGTAAAACAGGTGCTTGTCTTAGGGTTTGCTTTCTTTTGTCCCTTTTTTGGTTTTTTTTCCAGGCCAGAATTTGTATTTTTAGAAGCATATTAGGAAAAAAAAAATGGAAGTCCAAGTTTTAACTTAAGTATCCAAAAAGGTAAAGAAATGCTTGGTGCTTTAAGGGATAAAATGTAGGAAATCCCCTGATTTCTGTCAGAAATACAAGAACTTCCTGTGAATATGTAAAACCTGGAAGGCAAGGACAATGTGACAGGAACTGCTGGCACTGGAACTGTCAATGGACTCATCTGAGCACATGGAATTAAGAGATAACATTTTTAGGAAGTTTGCAATTCACAACATGGCAACCTTTCCTAACCTCGGGAAATCTCTTCATTTGGGATTCACCAAAATTAGGGTGATTTCTTATTTCTCTAGAGGTGAACTGCCATGGAAAATTTTTTTAAAAAATGATGGTTTTGTAAAAACAACCCAGAGCCAAACAGAATTTCAGCAGAGATAAAAAGGGGGAGGAGTGAAAGAGATAAAGATCAAATGTTGGCTTCCTCTGCAAAGTAAACACACAACTTTCTGCCCCAACAGCCCCCGAAGTTGGATTTTGGAGGTGTCCTACCCCAGGACCTCGGCTGAGAGTGGGCACCACCAGTTCCCCCACGCTAATGAGCGATGTGATGTGTAAGCAGTTAATGAGCAGGAAGGACAGCCAGAAGCCTGAGCTATTGTATGAAAAATAGCCCTGCACCGTGGTTATTTTAGGGAGCAGGCGTGTGCTCCAGGATTTGCTGGATAAATGTCACTCTCTAAAATTTAACACGGCCCAGCAGTGGGTTTGGACTGTGGAAAAAGGCGTTGAAGTGCAGCAGAAAATAAAAAAAAAACAGATTGAAGAGCTTCCCTGCCTCCTGACACACTCACACGTGGTGTTACCTGCATGTATCCATCTTGAACCGCCCCTACTTCAGCCTTTTTCCCTGAAAACTCTGCACCAAAGCAGCTGAATTCCAGCCTGGATCTTCCTATTAATCCAATTTTTCACGATAATAGCACATTCTGTGTGCATTCCTGAAGAGCTCTACAGTCGTGTATTGAGTGGTAACAAAATTTATATAAAAACAAATTAAGAGCCAAGGCAAGTGGTTACCAACCAACCTCACTGCCCTGCTAGCAAACAGAGCAATTAATTATTCCCACTCCCACTATTTTTGCCAAAACTTTGGAATAATAAACTGTTTTATCAATCTAATTGGACAGGTTAAAAATTGAGATATTACAAACTTCTGGGAAACTTGGCTGATGTTTTCATTAATGCCAGGAGCATAGAGGAATTTTTACTTTTAAAACATTGCACTGTCTTCATATAAAACACTGGAATATTATGGAAAACACAAGGGACATTTTGAGGCTAGTAAAAAACAGCCACGAGAATGCCAAAATTCTTGTCCAGAACCCTGCACAGACAATTTTAAGCTCCAACCAGAACTCCTGGACCAGTGTTTAAAGGTGAGGATCGATACCTAATTTTAAAACGTTACTATTTCCTAAGGAAAACCCTCGTTAATTATGTATCCTGCTATGTTTAGGAAGCACCTTCAAATAATTGAGCCACCAAAAAGTTCGGGGGCTCTGTGCTACAAGCCAGAACTGCTTCTCAACTACCTGAGCAGAAAACAGCAATATTAAAGAAAAAAGAAAAGAAAAAAAAAAAGTAAAAAGAAAAAAAGAAGCTTTAAAAAAAGATATCTTTACTGTAAAGATTAGGGCATTATTTATTTAATTAGGTATCCTGGAGACACGCAGCAGAACACCCAACTGGGCCCTAATCCTGACTCAGGCTTTTAGGGGCTGCTCGGAGAGATTGTTCCTGCAGGAATTCAGGCAAACCCTGCCCGAACCGGGGCCGCTGGGGCAGGGCCGGGCCGAGCTCCGGCGGGCGCAGCCTCCCCGGGGGCAGCGGGCACTGCTGCCGGGCCCTGGGG
>VZTN01005671.1:158739-185270 GCA_013400515.1 Erpornis zantholeuca | reverse complement strand
GCCGCCGCCATCTTGGGTGGCGGGAGCTGAGGGGAGGGGCGGCGGGACGGGCGCTCCCCGCGCCTGCGCTGCCGCCGGCCCCGCCGGGAGGGAGCGCTTTAATCCCTTCGGTGCGCGGCTTTGGAGGCGAAAGTTAAAGTTTTAATCCTTTTCCCCCCCGCCACTACACTTTCTCTTCGCTCCCCTTATGGAGCCGGCAGTTATCGGTTTAATCCTTCCACTTGCTACACTTGGCATTCCCTCCCATCATGGAGCTGAAAGTTAACGCTTTAATCGCTGTCTTCCGTCTCCTCATAGGGCCCGAAATTAAGAGGTTAATCCTTCTCCTCGTTGCACGTTGTGTTCACTCCCCCCATGGAGCGGAAAGTTACCGGTTTAATCCTTCCTCTCACTAAAGATTGCATTTGCCCCAATCATGCAGTCAAAAATTAAGTTCAATCCTTCCCCTCACTACACTTTGCATTAATTCCCATCACGGAGCTGAAAATTAACGTTTTAACCTTTTCCCTCACTACACTTTGCCTTTACTCAGAATAATCCTTGTTCCTCCCAGTCTTGTAGAGTTTTAGAAGAAAAAAATAAAAAAGCTGCTGTAAAAACTTCTTAATTTTTTTTAAAATAAGATAAAGAGTATTGAAAGCAATAGAGACACAGTTGCAGAGCAGAGGGGATAGTAAATTTGTTTCTACTTCTGAAATTTTATCCAGAAAAGATTACCTCTGTGCATAACTAGAAGCACTCTCTGGAATGCGTTTATATATGTACATACATATATATATATATACATATATATATATACACTGCCCTGATCTTTCATGTAGTCTCGACTAGTTTTTAATGATTGGAAATTAACTCCGTTAAGTCTTGCATGTTGATAGAGCTCTTGTTATAATTTCCCATCATACTTGTTGAGAACAATTCGAAGATGTTGACAGGACGTGCAGCTTCCCAAGTATGAAAACAAAGTCACCAAGTCCCTCAGAGACTGAGGAGTATCAGGAAGGAGAACTTGGTTTAGCTCCTTGGGAAAACACAAAGACGATTTTTCAGACTAGGGGGAACTCGCTGTGTGTTTCTCTCTGGACATTTCGCAGAGGATGAGGCTCAGGTCTAGAAAATTCTCAAAACAAAAAACCCCAAAAGTGACAGGAGCTGAGTCACCACTGCCCCATCTGTTGCATAAATGCAGCAGCGATGTCACAGCAATATGAGGAGGGTAAATTAGTCAGGGCTAATTAGTGCTGGTGTTCCATATAGGCATGGCTGCTTGTCTAACACTATGTAAAGCACATTGTCCAAAGCCGGAGTAGGGACAGCAGCCCCTTCACATCCCAGGACAAAAGGGACAAAAAAGGACATTTTCTCCATAATACTATTTACATTGTTAAAAAGGAAAAGACTACATAGAGATAAAATGAAAATATAATCTCTTTAGTTAGTGCTCTGTTTTGTTTACAGGTTGAGAGAGTTTGGATTGTTCAGCCTAGAAGAGAAGGCTCCAGGGAGACCTTAGAGCCCCTTCCAGTGCCTAAAGGGGCTCCAGGAGAGCTGGAGAGGGACTTTGGACAAGGACCTGGAATGACAGGACAAGGGGGAATGGCTTTAAACTGAAAGGGCGTAGGTTTAGATTAGATATTAGGCAGAAATTCTATGATGAATAATGAAATTGGACTCTGGTGTACTGCGTGTTCCATTCCTGCCCGGTCTTCAGACCACAACTAGTCAGACTATGATGGTAAAAAACACAAGGTGTGTAAGACCCAGCCCGGAATGTTATGAAAGAAAAATCCATTTTCTCCCATCACCACCTTTTCCACGTTTTTGCTACCCCAGGCATGCTCATCCAACCTTTACCACCTCCCACTGTTGTCGGGGCCTGGGTGGTCCCTGTCTCTCGTTCCTGCCCTGGAGATCTTATTTTTTCAATTCTTCATGTTGGAAAAATGAAGCAAGACTTTTTCTGCTGCTTCAAGGATTGTTTATTTTGTCTTATCAAAGTTTCAGAAGCACAGGCTGTGCTGTGGCTTCCAGGAGTACAATGGCAAATGGCTACCCAGAGCAGGTAGCTTTTATCTTTTATCAACCAGTTAGCAAATTTTACGTATTATATTTTGTCTTTAAAACCAGTAAAACCAGTAGGTATCAATTTTATTGATATGTCTCTTCTACACTAAGTTATCTCTACCAATTAACAAATCACAGGAACTTAGGTCAGAGAAGAAAGGAAGAAGAAGGAGAAGAAAGAGGAAGAAGAAGAAGCAAAGCCGACACCCGAGATTCTCCATGTTGTCTTTATACAATATGTAGAGAAAAACCTAAAACCACAGCTCCACTCTCTGTGATACACTAAACAAAAACCTTTCTCACTTCTTTGGTGTCTGCAGCTCATCCAGGATTGAGGGGAGTTTTTCCCATGGGCTCAGGTCAACAGCCAAGCTATTTTGGGGTGCTCTGGGGATAAATGAAACCCCCAGGGGAGCAGGAGAGGTTTCCTGGCCTTCCTTGACTCCAACTCACTGTCACCTTTACCACCTCCCTTAGCACTGACTGAGCACTTGGTGCGGTGTGGAAAGGATGGAATGGGAAAGGCAGCACGTCCTGGGCTGACTCAGTGCCCTAACCAGTGACAGTGACCTTGCAGGGAAATCATCCCTCTGCTGACCTTCCCTCTGTGCTCTTGGAAAAAGACTGAACGAGTCAAGGGGCTGAGCAACAACTGTGTTCTTTTATGAGTAACCGTTTGAAAATAACTGAGAATCACCCTGGAGAATCTTCCCTCAAACCCAGGTCTGTCTGAAAATCGCCTTGCTGCACCAGCAGGTCTAACCCCCCATTTCCTTTCTGTGTAACTCCATATAATATATAAAACATGCTTTGCTCTTGCTTAATTATGAAGGAAGACAACCCTTCAGTGGTCTTGTGATCTGATGTCATGCAAAGGGTAATTTATATTGTGACTTCATTGAAGACATAATCCGAGATGAATCGAGTGCATTTTGTGTAGCTGTAATCTAATGAAGCTTCTTGGCTCTCAGAGGAACAATTACCACATTATTTTTGTTTGGTTTTACCTCAGGTCCACTGTGGAAAAACCAATTTTGCATGATAGACTAGCTCCCCTTGGAACCCTTGATCCAGTGTCACTGGCCAGTCTTTAAAAATACCCCAAACAGGATATTTTGATTCTGAATGAGGTTTTTACTTTTAACTAAATGCAGGTGCCTACAACATAATAAATTATGCATATAACACAAATCCTCTTGGTACAATACTGTTCTAACTTCCTGTGATGCTACAGAACAAAGCTCTGCTTCTTTGCTATTTTTCACACATTTTTTAGCTTGGAAAATAATATTGCAAATGCAAAGGTGGGAATTAGGCTCTGCTTTCCTTCCTACCCTTCAAGCAACAGATGGATTTGTGTTATAAAGAGTTTATATTCTGTTTACAATTCATAATCTGTGCATTTTGCACTTCATTATGCAATTAGAAAATGTCTCATTCTCAGCTTATCTTAAACACCTCTTTCGAGTAATGACGTGAATTGATCTGAATGCTTTTCTTAATATATTAGCAAAATATATATAAAAATATACTATGTATTTTCTAAATGTACACTTAGGTGTAAAGAGCTTTTCATAGCCCTATCTCCCTTGTATAAGAAACAAAACATTATGTAAAGAGCTGCAAAGATTTGTGTTGCACACAGAAAAATGCCCATTAATCCCGGGGTTTATACAAATGGAATAGCTGGTATTAACAAAAAAGCATCCCACTGCTGGCAGGATATTTTATGATAATCTTTCAGCTGATGTGCAAACACAGTCTTCTGCAGAAGACAGGTTTGAAGGTGATTTGTGATGGGAGTTGGCTGAAGTGCTTTGGCTGAGAGTAGGAATCAAAGGTTTGGCCCACGGACACTTGAACAGCTCTGCTGTCTTGTGGCTGTGCTCACACTCGCTCAGGGGTTCCTCCCTTGTGTAGGGACCCTTCAGTTCTGTTCAGTCCTGTGTTTCCCCTTGGGTTTGTTCATTCAGAACCGCTGGTTACACTGTATTTTGCTTTTTTTTTCTGTTTAGGAAAAAAGTATTTATACTTCAAGAAAAATACCCTTCAGTTGGGGTAGGACTTAAAAACTCACTTTTTCAAATCAGTTCCTTAAAGTGAAGAACTGCACAGGCTTGAGAAAGAAGAAAGCTTCAAATGTTGCCCATATTCCAGGATTCAAAGCCTTTCCGTTTATAACCCTTTAGTCATGTTGTGTGGGACACTAAAACTCCTGGAGCTGCTCTGGCCCCTGGTGCTGGCCCCTATCAGGTGTTAAGGCAGCCAAGGGCCTGCTGATGTCACGGATTTAGTTTGGGATCTCTCCCTCATTGCCACTGTCCCTGGGCTCTGCTGTGTCCCTTACAGCCTGAACATTCCAGCTGCCTCGGGGATCTCCTCC
The DNA here is from genome assembly GCA_013400515.1 of Erpornis zantholeuca. Taxonomy (NCBI): domain Eukaryota; kingdom Metazoa; phylum Chordata; class Aves; order Passeriformes; family Timaliidae; genus Erpornis; species Erpornis zantholeuca. The sequence continues at coordinate 180,823 of VZTN01005671.1, read as the reverse complement.
CACAAGGCCTCTCTGAATGTGAAACCTCCTAATGAGCACTTTTTTTTCCTAGTTACAGACCTCTAGATATTTTTATTCTCTTTTTTTTTTTTTTTTGGAAGCTACCATGTGATTAATTCTGAGATAACTCCCAGTATTCTGTGTATTGCCCAGGACAGGCTGCAGCACAGCTCCCAGAGAGTGCAAACTGGAGGGAGTTCCTCTGGCTCCAGTGGCCCTTTGCTGATTCACATCAGCCCAACATCTGCTCCTGTGATCAGAAAATCAGCCCAGGGCTCCCACATGACACCGAGCAGGAGGCAGGCAGCTTCAAATGTGGGATCAGAGCTCTAGAGCTGCCTCTGGAAGAGCACAGCCTCCTCTGATCTCAGCCACTCTGCCTTAAATCACTTTTTATCGATTTGGGGATTGCTTCTAATTTCCATTGGTACATTTGCTACAATTCAGCCTGTATATGTTTAGTTTTTCGTGCACTAAATCAGAGCTTTTGCAGACAAATTTACAGGCCATGACAGGACCATTGGCAAAAATGTTCCTTGGTACCAGAGCTGGAGTAGATCCCAAAAATCCATCAGCTGCAAACAGCCCAAGAAGAAGAGGAATCAATCCTCAATCAGCAGATTGTGGAGCTGCACTTCCCTGCTGGTGTCCCAGCTGCTTTGCCTTTTCAACACAACAATCTTCTAATAAAGGAAAGGGGAAAAAATTCATTTGCTATAAGAAGTGAAGAAATGGTTAGTGAAATGAGCCATTTCAGTGTGCCCTGCAAGATCCGAGGGTACAGGTTTTCCATGTTAAAACAAATCCTTGTAGCACCACTGGTGGTGGGACAGTGACAAAAAATGCTTCTGTCTCTGCTGGTTTGGGGTGAGTTCTATAATATTTCTTTAAGGAAAGGAAAACTTATTGTCTGCTGGCAGATCTCTGGATCCCGTTCCACTTGACTAGCAGGAAGGGAAGTTGCTTTTACATCCATAGTTCCTCAGGTTTCCAAAGGGAAGGCTGATCACTGGAGCTGTATTTGAAAAATTAAACTCTACAGTATGCCCAGATAATTAAATGGTGTGAGGCGTTAGGTGATGTGTTTCATGTTGTACACAGAAACACTGATTGGATCATGAAACCAGAGATTTTTGGGAGCATCTCAGATTTAAATTCTTGTTTCTGGCTGTTAACACTGGCAGGGAGCAGAGTTTAGCACATAAAACAGCGTCAAACCCAAAATGCAACAAAAATGTAAATGTCCAGATGCAGATTGCTATTGTCAGTGCTGTGTCTCGGGCTCATTTTGAAAGGAAACTTGAATACGTGACTGAATGAGGAATTATGAAAGGCTCAGGGCTTGGTACTGAGCAGAAAAATGAAAATACTCGAAGTTTGCATCTCTTTTTGTTCCGCTGTAATGGAGAAAATGAGTGCTCTGAGCAGCAGCACTAATGAGGCCCATTCTCACAAGGCTCAGGACTGAGCTTTCCTTGATTTTCTGATGCCTGATAAATGTTAATATTTCTGTTCAGCATTTCTTTTGAGGGGGAATAATGGCCACGTAATTTTCCTGAAATACACAGCATTTCAGCAGCTCCAGGAATCCTGAGATCAATCCTTTTTTAATGCTCATTACTCCTCTTTATATTCAAATCTCACTTTAGTTATGAACTGGTATCCAGGGCTAAATCACAAAAAAAACATAGCAGCAAGGGAAATTCCAGTTTGGGAATCTGCTTGTTTGGGCAGTTTGGACATCACTCACTAGGAATTTTCAGTGCCACGAAGTGAAACTTCATCTTAATGCACGATGAAAACAAATGTGGACTTTACCTAAAGAACAGAAATTGATACTTATATTTAAATAATCTCTGAAAAGAAGCCCACCAGTGCTGTAACGAGGCAGTTTTTGATTGAAAAAGCGATTTTTAGATGTGTGGTTTAAGCCTCCCAGAGAGTTCTCGAGCTCTTCTTGTCTCTCGGTTTGAATTTGCAGCCCGATAGTTTCGTTTTGACGAGCTGCAGGAAGCCTCGCACACCACAAGATGTCCCAGCGACGAAAACACCACATTTTATACACGTACTTTTAAAGAACAGAACTCAATTTTCCGGTGTCTGCGTTGGGTTTTCCTTAGTGCCTGACTGGGGCTTTTCAGCAGCACACGAGGAAGCAAAGCCTGTACAAATTTACCCCTTAGCGTGGGCAATAAATGGGTATTTTAAATAATCAATGATCCAAATGACTCAGTGGAAAACCTTAAGCTTCAAAAAGGGAAGGCTCAATGTAGGTGACAGCGAAGAGATATGAAAGTTTTCCTGTGTAGGTTAAAAGGAAGAGTTATTTGAAATTATTATTAATTTCCACAACGTTTGACTTTAATGAGGTGTTACATATTTTTAACTGTTCACACTCAGGATTAATATTGTTTAGAGTTACTGTGAGGAGATAGTTCTTTACAGGATATTTTCTCCAAGGTTACTTTATCTTTGAGGCCTGATGTTATTTTATCTATGAAACTGTTGCCTTCAGCCTTTGAGAGCCCAGGGAAGTTCCCCCCGTGAGCACCAGGAGGGTTTGCACACGTGAAATGTTGACTTTGAAAGAAGAGAAGCTTCAGCTTTTGCATCAGAGTGCAAATTTTTTTTGCTTTCTGTATCTACAACACTCAGTACTTTGGCCTGAGAATTTTCTCACTTTTCTCTTCTATTCCCTTTCCCATTGTACTGCTGGAGTTTATCTTCCCCCACGGCCCCTCCAGATGAACTCCTTAAAATTCTTTTTCTGTAATTCTCTCTCGTTTCACCTTTTCAGAGTTTTACAAGCTGTGTAAATAACCGATGGGCACGCGGGAATTGTGTGACCACCTACAGACATTTTAGGTAAATTAAACCTTTATTGTAAATGCTCAACAAAGGAAAATCCATGTGACTTCAGTCCAAAATGATTCCCTTGTGCTGGGAATAGCTGATGGCACCGGCTCTGAGCACGAGACCCACCCCACGGGGAGAAACAATTAATTTATCATCAATTAATTAAGTTTTTTGTTTTGCGTTACATCCAAATGATAGGAGGGATTTTCACAGGGATCAGGGATAGCTCTAAAAGAAATAGAACTCCTCTGACTTCTAAAGGGAAGCTGGAGAGACTCACATTGTTCAGTGATTAATGTGTTTGCTTTAGATAAAGTAACTGAAAACGATTGATTAAGGCACAGTTACCCTTTAACAGCCAAGCAGAATTTCTAAGGAGATTGGCCTTTGTCTGGATCGATAAAATTGTTGCTGCAGTTCCCAGCTATAAATGCTCAAACCAAACAGCATGCATGGCTCAGGTTTCAGAGCCAGGTGGTTTATGCAACTCACAAATTTTCTTATTTTAGCAGATATTTCTCCAGATCGGGGTACTTACAGCAGTAATAATAAGGCCTATAAACTTCTCATTGACCAGGCAAATCAAAAGGGTATAAACGAAGTAAAAAGTCAACAAAACATGACAATAAAGTAAAAAGAGAACAAAAAGATGATCTTTGCACCAGAGAAAGCACCTTGTAAGACAAAAAGAGGGCAGATGGAATAAATATGGGCAGAACAAGGAAATAATAAAAAATACTCATTAAAAGCTACGGCTCATAAAGCATTGCTTACCTCGTGGGAAAGGAGTGCTTGGAGGAAGGACCTGACAGAAAACAATGAAAGGGGGCTGTAAATGTCTGTATGTCATTCCAAGCACGAGGAGTGGCGTGAGAGCAAACCCAAAAACCCAAGGGAGGTCTGATCACAAGGCCATGGGAGCTGGCACTGCCATGGGCACTCCTGGGGAGGGACAAGGACAGGGAGGAAGCTCTGCTGGGTCGGTGTGGGGAGGGGGCACAGAGGGGAGCGGGGCTGAGGGGAGGTGTCTCGGTACCACAAACACATTGTGCGTGAGCAGGAGTGGCACAGGAGCACTGAGCACAGCTATGGAACAGAATAGTGCAGAAGCTGAAACACAAGGAGTGCTCCATTTGCTAAAATCCCCAGTGTTCAGAATCAGATGTGTCTGGACTCGTCACTGTCCGTGAATTTACATTTGCAAATGGTCCCTGCAGTGTGGTGTGTGCTGAGGGCCTCCACCCTGCAGAATTTACATCCCAAATTACAGAGAGTTGGCTGATCCAGAATCTGAGGATCTGAGGTGATGGATGTCCAGAATCCAAACAGGATATCTAAGCTAATTAAAGTGGAAGAAAACTAATTGTAGCAGCACAGAACTCAGCACGGCCCATTTGCTTTGGGAAAAAAGCTGTTTGAGGTGCACACAGCACTTCAAAGTGGTGTTGCCTCCCTTTGCAGCACTTAGAAGTTGTTTGACTCAGGAAAGTCTTTCCTTTGGCTCAGTTACCTGTCAGAGGTGAGATGGCACAGAGGAATTTTGAGTAGCACCAGTTATCTGATATTGGAAAAGCCTTGCCTTGCATTCCTTAGACACTACACTTCCCTTGGAATCTCAATTATCGGGACAGTTGTCTCCCAGGCAAAGCAGGAGGGAGTGCTACTATCCAAATTTGCAATGGTTTCTTCTGCTGCTCCACACCTTCCCTTAAAATGGCATTTCACCCCACTGGAACCATGGTCAATGAGCTCCATGAGTTGTTTCTAAACTCAGAAAGCCCTTTGTGACTTTAAACCACAGGGATCTTATCAAGGAATGGCCACCAGGGCAGCTCCCCATCCTCTGGGTCTGTCAGCTTTTAAATGGTCCCATCCAAACACATCTTGAGAGGGCACGGGGTCCTGCAGGCCTTGGCTTCCAGGTCCTTCTTCCCCTTGTGATTCCCGATTTCGAGTGTGTTCCACTTGTTTTGCTGTGTGTGACTCTTCCCTCAGCCCAAAGGAACAGGTACAGCAAACTGTGTAAGGAATATGAGCAGACACTGAAGGATTTGAGCCCTTTACAGAAAAACCTGCAGTGCTTCTGCACAAGACTGCCAGAATGCAGCAATTAAAAAATGCAAAACAGCACGGCGAGCTGGTGAAAAAAATTCCCAAACCTGAAGCAAAATAAACAGCTGACCCCAACTCTTCAAGGCCTTTCATCCCATCAAAAGCTTTCAGCTCCCAGACTTCAGCTCCACTGCCTCTGGGCTCTTCAGATTCCGATTTCCCCCCATCTCAAAGCATCCCAAATCCTTGCAAAAATCCTAGAAGTTTTTTAGTGAGTAATCTGTAAAAATTCTAAATAATAAAACAAACCGATACTTATCCAGGAACAAATGATCACCGTGCTGGGCGTTGGGTTTTAGCACCTGAAACACCACGACAATTCTGCTCACCGCGTTCACCCAAGCAGCCACAAGGGCTTAAACTCTCCTCAGCAGGATGGAGCTGGAAAACACCTTTGGAACTCCTGGCTATTGATTTCACCACGGAACACGCGATAGGATCAGATATCCAACAATTCCCAGGCTCCCACCGGGAGCACGCAGCGCCCTGGGGCGAGTCCGTGCTCTGCTCCGTGCAGAGCTGAGCCACAATTCCTCTTCCTCTGCGCCTTCCTGGCCGGGCAGCTTCCCAAACCCCCTTCCCAAAAGCTGCCGGGTGTCAGGGAGCCTCTCTTTGCTCCAGGTTGTTTGGAGCAGAGCATTCCATCTGCTGATCCAAGCAGGATGGGAAAGCCCGAGCAGCTCCCGGGGCAGAGGAGCTCATTAAGCCCTGGCTCTGGATTGATGTCCTTTGTCGGCTCCGATGGAACATTTATCTCCGTGGGGATCAGTCCTTTGTACCTCATCAGCCTTGCCTTCGAGGGGGCACCGGTGTGGCCACTTTTCTCTGTCTCAGTGATTTTTTTAATTAAACTTTCAGGCATCTAATTCCTCTGAGAAGCTGTGCCTCCAGCCAGCTTGACTGATATTTATTTTACAGCTTTAAAATTACTCCAAAAGGTTGGGGTCTCCTTGGGCAGACGTAATGGGCCTGCCTTCGCTTCTCTGGGAAACCAAGCTCTTAGAAAATTCAATTTTTAAATACTTCATACTCTATAAAGTGAATGGAATTGAGTTCATTCCTTTCCTTTGAAGCATAATGTAAAATATTTCTTCAAGTTGATGTGTCATTTAGTCTATTTTGATAACCTGCAGCAGGGCCTGTGTGCCTGAGAGCTTATTCTCACTTTTAGCTGAATGAGCTGGTCTATTTTACGACTTTATTTCTCCCTTCAGAACTTGCTGCTTGGATAATTAGAGACTCTGGTGCACCCTCATTAAATCCCTCAGGAGTGTTTCTCCCTGGGGAAGTCCTGAGGCCACAGAACTAAATTCTGCTTTATAACAGACACATGATTAGATGAAGAGAATTCACTCTATACCAGACACGTGCAAACGTTTATAAATCTATTGATATATCACATTTTTAAACATTGACTTGCTAGGTTTAGACAGCCAACATTGATGACTTTTAAAGATCTTTTTAGGGACAGAAAATGATGTTTTCTATTGAGCCTAATTCATCAGACCAGGCAATGCGAAATCCAGCCACTTGCTCTGCTTTTAGCAATGCAGTCTTAGCATGAGTCAGGATTTAATTAATTAGTCTCAGTATTAATAACAGCTGCTATTGAGAAACCTCCCTTGGTTTACTATTTCAGCAAACCCACCTGATGATTTTTTTGGTCTTTGAATAATCTGTGCATGAGACAACAGGGTACGTCTGGGTGATTTTATTGCTGCTTCACCCTTTTATAACTTGACATTCCTGTCTGTTTATTAGTAAGAATGAAATGCAAACTTCCTACTTCCCACCGACTTCCTTGGTGTAATCCTGCCACAAAAAACCAGGAGCACAAGAGGACCCCTGCCACAACTTCTCCAGAGCCCACCACTGGGAAGTCACCACAAAACCAGTGGGATTTGGCTCTTCCCTGACTGATCCCGTGCTGGCCTCCATCTCCTCTAAGGAGGGCAGGAGCAGGGGAAGCAGCACGTGGATATCTGGGACAGTGGGACGTCAGAGCTGCACCCTGGAGATGGCACTGGAGCCTGGCTCTGTCTGGGGCTGGGTGAGGAGCACATCTCGCTCGTCACAACCTCTCTGCAGGAATTGTTTCTAGGATGCAAACAGCCAGCAAGTTCAGAGAGAGCTGAAACTCTAACCCCACTCTATTTTCACATATCCATGGAGCATTTATTACAGAACAGCATTTGGTCATTGCTGACCAAATGACTTGGCTGGTTTACATCTTGAGAAAAATTGATTGGAATCTTCATTGGATTTAAGCATCTTAAACACTGATCACCTATTTTATTTCCATGAGTTCAACTGCCCCTTCCTCATCATTCCAGTTGAACTGAATAACCCCAAGTAGATAAAAAAATAATAATAAAATGCTACAGAGTCCTATCTCAGGTATGAGATATCCTATCAGGTATATCAAGTATCTGCAGGTATAACAGTAGAATTTAATATTCTCAAAGTTCTTCATAAATATTTACATAGTCCTTTATAAATATTTATGTATAAAAAGTTCTTCAGAATCCAGAGTTAATCTGCCTATGAAATATGTTAACAGTCACCACAACTGGATGACAGAAGCTCTCAGAAGGTATTGAATTCCTTCAGAGTGGTGAAAGTCTCCTTTGACTTGCGGTATTGCTTGGCAAACGTGGCCACTCTCTGGAGAGCTTCCGCCAGCCCTTCTCCCGTGATGGCACAGCAGGGCTGCACGTACCAGTTCCTGTCACTGCAGTACTTCTTCATCTTGAACCTCCTGGTGATCTCCTCAGCGTTCAGAGCTCCAGGCAAATCCTGCTTGTTCGCCAGCACGACCACTGGGACGTTTTTTATGGATTCATTCTTTAAAATGAGTTCAAATTCTCTCCTGGATTCCTCCAGCCGGCGCTTGTCAGAGCTGTCCACCACGTACAGCAGCCCGTCGGTGCCTTCCAGGAAATTGCTCCAGAGCTCTCTCATCTTCTTCTGTCCTCCAACATCCCAAAACGTCAGCGTAAAGTCTTTCCCTGCTTCGATCATATCCACATTAAAGCCAATCGTTGGCATTGTTAGAAAAGCATCTTTATACCTGAGCTTGTAGAGCAGCGTGGATTTCCCTGCAGAATCCAGCCCTAGCATGAGGATGCTGGCTCGCTTCACTCTGGAGGGCTTGGCGTTCTGGAGGCCCATTTATCCAGGGAGTCCTTTATCTCAGCCTCAAGCCGGGATATTCCCCCTCTTCCGTGGGGGCAATTTGTGTCGCTGCCTTTCCCCCTCCTGAGGTGAAGCACAGCGCGAGAGGGAGAAGAGGCAGCTCTGAGCTCTGAGGCAGTCAAACCTCTGTCCAAACACACGCTGCTTTTATCGACTTGATAAGAAGCCAGGAGGCTTCGGAAGGTGCAGAGCTCCGTGCCAAGCCTGTGGGTGGGACTGGGATGAGTAACAACGGCCCCAGTGGCACAGGCACAAAGGTTACAGGCTGCCAGCATGTTTGAACAGCCACGTTCCCAGCGCCCGCAGCCTGGTCCGTGCACTCCCTGATCCGGCCAGGGAAACGGCTGCCCTGTCCTGGGGACAATCCCCAGTGCATCCACAGCCATCTGGGGAATAACAGATAGCAACATGAGTGGTGAGGAGAAGAGAATTTAGGGTTTGTCCATACTTAGGAAGCCACAAAATGACCAGGTGGCTGATTTATTGGTGCATCATCTCACAGCAAACTGGTCTCTAATGTCCAGGCCCATGGACTTGATCAAACCCTAAGAGAGTTCCACTAAAACTGGGCTCTGCTCTAAGCAGCTGCCTCAGTGACTCCTCCTGCCAGGACTGTGAATTTGGGGTGTTTGTTTATGTTGTTTGTGAACGAGTTTAACTGCACCCTAAAAGGTGGAGAATAAATATAGTGAGCAGACTTATGGTCTGGTCATCACTGAGACTCCACTGCCTCAAATTAAAAATTCCTGTTACCTTCATTTCCCTCTCTTCTGTGGCTGCCCAATGAAGATTTATTTCAGGAAATAACCGAGTCTTGATCTTTTTTTTTTTTTGCCACCCTTCCAAGTAGCAGAATAAAATAAGAGGAGATGGAAAATTTAGTCAGCTATTAATGAATTCCTATTGACTCTCCACTTTTCTGATACTGGGTTCACGTTGGGCTGCTCTGATACATCCTGAGTACTGCAGGAGTTGCCCTTACACCCAGGAAACCATTTCTCTCTGCTTCAGAAAGTCCAGAATCAGCAAAAAGATGTGAAGGCCTTGTAGTCAAACGAGCTGCTGACTGATAGGACAATCATTTTGATAATTACGACATTGGTTGCGCAAAATCCACCTCAGTCTTGACAGACAAGTTATAATCTGGTTTCTCTTGAAGCTGGAAGGGTTAGACCAGGACTAATTGGGGGCAACAAGAGATGACAGTGACGTACTCACTGCTGTACATTTTTCATAATTAATAACATAGATGGAGTACGTGTAGGGTTTTTTCAGGGGCGGGTCATGATGTATTAAACCGGGGAAGAAAGCGTTTGCATTTCTTTATAAAGAAATGGACACAGATGAAAGATGGGGAGGCAGCAAGCTGCAAAGCGAGTGTTGAAATTCCAATAAAATATGGATTTCTTGAGCAGGGCAGGGATGGTTGGTCTGTCCCCAGCTGTGATTCGAAGGACACCCACGGTTCTCTGCTCCGTGTTTGCTCCACCCGTACTGGGTGTTTATGGTCACAACTGTTATTTCCTCCATCAGCCATCACTTCAAAGCAGGGGTCAAGCCGAGCCTGACTTTTTAGGAGGTAATTCATGTGCTGGCCAGGGCAGGCAAGGCCAGCTGGGCCTCTGCAGGTGCCGTGGTCTGGCAGTGTCTGTGCAGAGTCCAGAGCGAGATCTTGTGATCCAGAGCTGTGTCCGGTAAGAATTCCCTGCATTCCTCCGGAGACCAAACCATGGATGCAGGGTTTGATCAGAGCACGATGCCGCCTCCTTCTGCCGTCTGCTTCTGACCCCCCTGCACCTGAGCACTGCAAAGGACAGAACCTCCACTTTCGCTTTGTCCAAAGGTGTGTTTCCCCTGCCAGCCTGCGACTGTCTCGTCTGTGCTGAGTTTGCCTTTAAGTTCACCTGCAAGCCGCAGAGTAATAAACCGGGACGGCTGATTTAGCACCGACTAATCTGAGCTCCAGCTGTGCACTGCAACCCTTCTGTAAACTGGGCAGCTTTATGTAAACCACGCACACTCCCGAGTTGTCCAGGTGGGATATTCCAGCGCGTGCTCGATCAAGTTACCGGGTGTGATGGATGTACTAATTGGGCAGTGAATTCTCACCGAGGGGGAGCACTTCCAGCGGCCGAGGCAGGAAGGGGAGGAAGCTCCGCTCTCTCTTCTGGGCCTTTCCCCTCGATCGCTGCCGGAGCGAAGCCGGGAGCCGCCGGCGGCTGCCGGGGAGGGCGGAGGAGCGGGGGCCGCTGGCTGCGGGCGCTCAGGGATGCGGAAGAGGAGGCGGCTCCTTCCCGCTGCTGCTGCCGCCGCGCCCGGCCCGGAGCGCCCCGAGCGGTAACGGGGACGGGCACGGGAATGGGAAAGGGAATGGGAATGGCGATGGGAATGGCGATGGGAAAAGGGAGCGGCGAGGCAGCCCTCGGGCACCCCAGGGTGGGGCGAGATGGGAGCCGAGCGAAGCGCGGGTGTGAGCGAGCCCCGAGCGCTGCTCCGGTGCTTGATTTGAAGAGAAAGCAGAGAAATGGTTTGAAGTGGGTGCCTGGATTCGGCAGAGGGCGGCACATCCCCTCGCAGCCATCCCTTCCTGCTCGCTCGGGACTTCCCAGTAGATCCCCGCGCTGGGAAAAGGTGCCTGGGACAGAGAACAGGGATGGCTTGGGCAGGCAGGAGTGAGAGAAGGTCGCTGTTAAAGGTTCTTTAAATAAAAAGCTTAAAGTTTTGTTACATTAGAGCATCGCAACCTGGCATCTTGCAAAATTGCCTCTAGTTTCGGTTTGTTTTAGGTTTAAAAACGTGGAATCGGTGCCTAGTTTGGGCTGGAAGGACCTTAAATATTATCTCGTTCATCCCCTGCCATGTGCAGGGACGCCGTCCATAGACCAGGGTGCTCCAGGCCCGGCCTTAAAGCCCGCTTTAAATAACGTATTTCAAAATTATTTCTGCTCGTAGCTTTAGAAAGGATTAATTTTTCTATACATCTATCATTATGGTATTTAAAAGTCTTTATATTGGCGATTATAGTTAGTAATCTTTAATGGATATGAGAATTTCCCACCTTTTTCCTGCCGAGCACGTCCACACTCCGTAATTCCCTACCACGGGAATGTGTGGGAAGTGCATCTGAAATCCCTATGGAGCATTCCGAGCCCCTGTTGCCTCACATTTGTTTCAAAGTTCACCGGTTTTATCTGTGGGCACAATCTCAGCTTGGGGGAAAATGAAAGTACTGCCCTGAAAGGAGCAGATCCTCCTGCAGGTGCTGGCCACAACCGAGAGGCAAAAACTGCCAGCAAAAAGTCTGGAAGCGGTGGAGGAGCTGGAAGGGCTGCCCTGCCCCGGGACTGAGCAGAACCGCTCAGACCTCCCTGCTGCAGCTTCCTCACTTTGCTTTAAGCACTTGAAAAAGGAGCAAGTGGGGATTTATTTCCCTGTGTGCTCGGGGTTTCCCCTGGGTGTGATGTTTTCCCGCTGTGTTTGAAGGGTTAATCCCGGAGGATGAGTGCCCGTGGCTTGGATGCTGAAATTGCCGTGTCACGCTGCTGGCGAGGCTGCCAGGAAATCCCTTTTTTGGGGAACCTGTGCTAGCAGAGCTCGCACTTCCCTGCAGGAATGTGACCCCTGGGAAGGGAGCAGCAGGATTTGGGGGGCTGGGCATCCCACAGCTCTGCCTGGTGCAGCACTTCCATAAGGATCCATCACCTTTAAGGCTGTGTTTTGGATAGTGTGGGTAAAGGCCCAGAATTGATGTTTATTTTCTCAGAATTTTCATTATGTAGCAGATCAGGAATTGTCTCCAATTTCACTGTTCAGGATGTCATGAAATTGGGGTTTTCTGCCTGTAAAGAATCTCAACATTTATAATATTTTTTTCCATTAGGCAGCCAAGAACTGATCAGACGGATCAATTTTAAGTGATGTGCTTTTAAGTTGATCATCAAAATAAATGTTATTGATGTAAAATCAAATAATGAACCCTAATACATAGGTTATTTTCTTCCACTATGTATTTTCCTACCATTCTCTGAAAGTCAGGTTGATTCGAGAGGAATCAGTCCAAAATTCTTCAATTAAAATATTTATATAAAATTGCTTTAATCCATTTTAAAGCCATTGTTGGTGAAATGTTCTCCCAATGCTTTCTTTAAAGGATGATTAATTTAAAATCAGATCCTACACAGAAACACGAGGCAGGTGGGCAAATCAAATTCCCTTGGATTCCAGAGTGCTATGCTGGGGGTTGGATTTATTTGTCAAATATAAAACACTTACGAGCCCTCTGGTGATGTTTTTGAAGATAAAGGGTAATTAATTGTGCTGTGAAACCAAACCTTCCATCATCTCGACTGTGTCTGTGTGTGTACTCGTGCAGGATAAATATTATTACTGCAAACATCATAAACCATTTGGAATTCCCACAGTTAGGCACTGGAATTATTTTGGCTTAAAGATGGGTAAAATATATGATACAGCAGGTGTAGTTTTAGGGAAATACAGTGAAGGCAAACATTGGAAGGTCTGGTTTCAAATGGAGTTTTGTGAAGATTTAGCCATTGGAATCTCAAATTCCGACACTGGAACAGTGGCTTCAGCACAAATTCCATGGAGGGACCTGCTCTGGAGTTCAAGCTCCAGGCCAAGCTCTGTGCCTCAAATCCAAACATGACCTGGCTAATGGCAGAAATGGAGATGATTTTGGTCAAAAATGGCTTTATTACACCACTTGATTTAAGGAAGTTGATTTTTAGCTTCCTCCCCCGCTCAGAACAAGCAGCTGCTCATGCCTTGAATGATGACGAAATACCTGCTTGTACTTCTGCTTTCTTGTCCCATGTGCTCCAGCTCAAAGTTGGACTTCCTGTCTTTAACAGAAACAACAAAATTTTGAGGCCTCTGAGCATCCATTTCCCGAGCATTTGTTGGATTTGGTGCCAGAGTTCTGTCCTGCAGGTGGAATCAAGTGGGAGACGTTGTGCTGAGATCCCTGGGATCACAGCCCTTGGAGTGGGATCCTGGGTGGAGATCAGGTCCCTGCAGGGTGGATTTCCATGGTGAAAGCCACGAGGTTTCAATGCAAACCCTGCTGGGCAGCGGCTCCGTGTCCTCCCGTGATCCATGGCACGAGGGGTGTGACAGCATCAGCAGTGCTTGGACTGGCTGAGAACACAGCACAATTCCAGCTGGGGTTCAGGCAACACGAGGAGAAGGTAATATTTGATAACAGCACTCCGAATGCCACTTGTCCCTTTCTTTTTCAGCAAGGAAGATGCTCCAGGAGTCGCAGGATGGATTCTGAGGGACACCAACAGATCCCGACCATGACGCATGCTCCAGTCAGCGCCTTGTACCTGAGACCCTTGAAGTGGATTTTTGTGCTCCTGCTGGTGTTTTCCCTGATCACCATGTGGTACATAACCTTATCCTCCGACGCCGGCCTGGAGAACCTGAACCTGCTGTACTTCTACGAGTACGAGCCCGTGTACCGGCAGCAGCGCCTGTTCACGCTGCGTGAGCGCCCCGAGTGCGCCGACACCAACCCCTTCCTGGTCATCCTGGTGGCTTCCAGCCCCAGGGACCTGCAGGCCAGGCAGGCCATCAGGATCACGTGGGGCTCCCGGGATTCCTGGTGGGGCCAGCAAATCCTCGTCCTGTTCCTGCTGGGGCAGGACACGCACAGGAAGGACGAGGCGGCGACGCTGTCGGTGGAGGACGAGAGCATCCTCTACGGGGACATCATCCGCCAGGATTTCCTGGACACCTACGACAACCTCACCCTGAAGACCATCATGGCGTTCCAGTGGTTCTCCGAGTTCTGCTCCCATGCCAGGTTCTTCATGAAGACTGATGACGATGTCTTCATCAACACTCCCAACCTGGTGAGATTCCTGCTGCAGCTGAACTCCTCGGGGAACGTTTTCACTGGGTATCCCTTCATCGAGAACTTCGCCTACCGAGGCTCCGACAAAAGAAGATACATCTCCTACAAGGAATATCCCTTCAGGCTGTATCCTCCCTACTGCGGTGGGCTGGGATACATATTGGATGGAAAACTGGCTCTGAGGACGTATGAGCTGATGAGCCACGTCAAGCCCCTGAAATTTGAGGATGTTTACGTGGGAATTTGCATAAATTTGCTCAAAGTCAACCTCACTCTTCCAGAAGATGCAGAACAGTTCTTTCTCTATAAAATCAAATTTGATACCTGTAAGTACAGGCATTTAATCGCAGTGCATGGCCTTACACCGAGTGAACTGATCCAGTTTTGGCAGGATTTGTCAGCCAACACTTCACAAACTTGCCTTTGATTCTGGGTTCTTTTAGAAACATAAATTTGGTGTAAGAGTGGGTTCTGGAGATGACTTTGGCTGCTGGGGCAGCGTTTCTTTAGGGCACTCCAATGCTGTTAAATGATAATAGTGGGGATTCACAAAGCACTTTTCCATGGGTGTATCCCACACCAGAGGCTACTTTGGAATACTCTGTCCTGTCTGCCTCTGCTGCCTTTCCCTGTGCTCGGAGCAACCCTGGCACTTCTCTCCTCTGGAATGTACCAAGTGTCACTGAGGAAAGATGTTTGTGCCAAGAAATCTGCTTTGAGGATGCTTCCCCAATTCCTGCCTGGATTGTTTTTATTGTTTTATTGCCACACTCCATTATTTGTTCCCTGCCTAGCACGAAACACAACCCAAGCTCTTTTTCTGTGTAACCCTCCTGGGTGTGTCACACCTTGGTGTTTGAATGTGTTACCTCCACAACACTCCCAGCAGCTTTCCCACCTCGGGGATCCTGTGGGATCTGCAGGAGCTGATGAGAAATTCTGGGAATGTGTGCACTGTGTGTGTCTCTCCTTATTATAAATGGAATGGCGTTGGTGTCTCTGCTGTGCTCCCTGACCAGGGAAATGCAGTGGAGCTCGTGAGCAGTTTGGACATCCCAAAAACATTGGGATAATCGATCCTCCTGCACCTGTGTGGGTGATGCAGGCTCCCAGGAATTTTGCAACCCTGCAGGGAAGATGAAAAATCATTTCTGTTGTGATCTGTGTCTGCCTCTGAATGCGTTTTTTCTGTTCCAACTTTAAAATGCAACGAGGAAGAAATTCCCCCGTTAATACTTCCAAGGAGACCAACTCTGCCCTGTGTGTAAAGACCAGTTTTTAATCACTTTATTCATATCAGCAAGGCCCAGTTTTCAGTAGTTTACACTTCTAATGGACAACGATACAGAATTTGCAATTGCATGAACATAATTAACCTGGACACATCCACTACACGGGGGAGAGACTACGGAGACATCCCGGCCACGCTCCCAGGGGATTGCTGCCAGGCTGGCACAGCCCCATTGTCTCTCAGAGACAAAGCACGAGGGCTGCCCAGCCCTCCAGGAGCACGGCTGAGCCAGGCCCAGAGCCTCCAGCAGGCTGGGCTTAAAGGGCACTGCTGGCTTCTGCTCTGCTCAACAACTGCACGTGGGCTTCGCGTGGAATTCGGGGATGGGGCCGTGGTTTTTAGGGATGAATGGTCTCAGGGACAACACTCTCCAGACAGGGATTGCAGATGTCAGTCTTTGAAGGTTTGGGTGGTGAGGAGGTCAAAGCTTTTAAAAAATAAAGCCTTTTTTTTTTTTTAATTTTATTTTGGAAAATACGGTATTGCATAACTGAGGGAATGATGCTCTTGTATTCCTAGATCTGGGTAAAATTCCAGCTGTGCCGTGGGTTTAGGAGCTGGGATTTGATTGTTCTCTGAGCAGATCCTGGGAGAATGGCCTTGTTCTGCCATTGTTTAAACATCTTAAACTCCAAACCACTCCGTTTCTCTCCGAGCCTGCCGTGTGAAATGCTTAGAAATAAATTATTTGCCACAAGAACACTGATCCTACAGCACAGTTTGTATTGCTTTTTCCAAAAAAAATATGGAATTACGACTGCTGCCTTCAGAGAATGAGAAAAGCAGAGAGTGCTCGTGGTGAGGGAGGAATGAGAGTCATGGGGAGGTGAGGATGGCCAGAAATTCTCCTGTCACCTGCAGGAATTTGGGGGTTTTGTGCCCCAAATGCTGACACTCTCGCAGGTTACAAGGCTTGGGTTTATACACAGTGATCTCTAGGTGCCACCTGAAATTAATTGTCACCTACAGTGACAGCAACCTTGGAAAAACACCCATTCTGCTCCTGGTTTTCCTAAAAAAGCCTCGTTTCCAAATCTGGTTTGTATTTGATTCTGACTTTATTATTGCTTAAAAGGCTGGAAAATTCCCAGCTGAGCTCCTGTTTCTGCTCCAAGCCACTCTTTGGGAAGTTTTTTTGTGTGAGCAGCCAGGAAAAAAGGTGAAAAAACCTTAAAAGCATGAAATAATCTGAGTAGTGAAGTAGGGGGGGAGCAAATTTTATTGCATCTGCCTAGAATATTGTACTAAAAACAAAGTGTAAAACACAGGGTAACATTTTTCCAAACCCTAAGTTGTTTCTTTTCTCATGCAGCTGTATTAAATCAGAATTCCAAATATTTGTGATTTTGATAGGAAAACTGTGGGGTTCCCTGACCTGAAAAGCCTAATAATAATAATAATAATAATAATAATAATAATAATAATTCATTGGGCAAAGGTGTTTGGGAATTGCTGCTGGGTGGGAGCAAAAGTGGATTCCAGTGGGAAATTCCCAGTCTGGATGTTATTTTACAGTTAAAGAGTTAAAATGCTGCAGTGCTTTGAGTGCCCTCTGGAACAAACAAATTCCCAATAAAGCATGCAGCAGGTGCAGGGGAGCATTCCCTGTGGTCAGTGTAACCAGGATGTTTGGGATATTTCCCTAAATTTCACCTCAGGTTTATGGATGATTTGTGTCAGAGCAGGCTGGAAAAGGGAGATCCCACCTGTGTCCATGGATGCAACTCCACAGCCTTCAAAAAATGCAGGATTGGCCATGAAATATTCAGGGAAAAATCGAGTTCCCTGTTGCTCAGATAATTCCTGGAATCCCAGACTGGCTTGGGTTGGAAGGGACCTTCAAAACCACCTCATTCCAACTTCCTTAGGGCTGAGCAGAGCAGACACAGGAGCTGCCCTAATCCATGAAATCCATAAATTCTTCCCTCGAGAATTGCCCTCAAACCTCTGTTTGTGGTTCTGGAAAGGCTTCAGCTGCATCCCCATTTTGCTTACCAGGGCACCCAGGTTATCCTCCAGCACTGGACACAGCTGATTCCTGGAATTTTAAGTTACCTAAGGAAAAAAACCATATATAAAACACCTGCTGCCCTAAGCCTTGTCCAGTCAGCACTAAAAATAAAAGTAATGACACTTCAGCTCATTATTAACTGGACAGATCTTTTTTTTTTTTTTTTTTTTTGCTGTGAGTCCTCAGCTTTAGAAAGGCCATTTATGAACATCTTGGGCACACCAAGGGCCAGCAGCAGCTCTGGGCTCTGCAGGGGCCAAATTCCAGCAGAACATCCTCAGCTGCAAACCTGGAATTTTGTACAGAGGCCTAAAATCCTACTTTGGGAGATGAAAGGCTGGTGAGGTGTTTTTTTCTGTAATGTAATCACTTATTAAATGCTTTTCTGTGTAAAACGAGTATCAGCTACATTAGCAATAATCCATATTATTTAAAGCAGGGCTGTCCTGTATCCTGAGACACAAAATTCCTTTTTTTTTTTTTTTCCAAGCTGTGGCATTGGTGTTCCTGCAGCCAACACTGCTCAAGCTGATGCAGCACTTTAATTCCGACTTCTGGAGTCTAAAATCCTCACGATATTTTAATTTCACCTCTCTGAGTGGTTTAACCCTGCAACAGCAGCAGCAGCGGGGCTGGGTCCTGGGAGCTGAGATGGTTTATCCCAGGAGCTGCTGTGGGATTTGTGGGAATGCCGCCGGATCCGTGCTCGGGGCAGCCTCGGGCCACTAGAAGGAGCCACGGTGCCACCAAGGCGCCTGTCCCCAGCTCCAAGGGACAGGCTGGGAAAGGCACAGCCCTTCCAGGAATCCTAGGAGCCATCCGAGAGCAGCCAGAGGGATGAACTCCATGGCAATCCGTGCTCCGGGCTGAGAGAATCACCAGAACACCCCACGGGAGCGCCCCGGGAGCTCGGATATCCCTGGGAGCAGCCCCAATTCCCGCAGCACTGGCTCGGCAGAGTGATTCCAGGTTCGTTTTGTCCCCGTAAGGAAGATGCTCTTTGGCAGCGACTCCGCGCATCAGTTCTGCTCCCCGAGGCTCCTGCGGGGGGGGAACAGATGTCCCCAAGGGGATCGAGCCACAAAACTTCCCTGGATGAGCAGGCACGAGGAGCTCCCGGCTGGGAGCTCCTCTCCCACCCAAGGGCAGCTCCCTGCTTCTGGAGAGGAGCCCGGGCAGGAGAGCAGCAGCGAGGCTGGAGAGCCGCAGCCCTTCTGCCACAGCCAGCGGGGCATTCCCGGCTACGGCACCCGGCAACCCTTCCCAGATGGAGGATGGAGCGTTAAGGCAGCGGGAGAGCCCTGGGTTGGTCAGGTTGCATAAGCGATATGTACATGGATTCATCCTGTCGGCCCCCAGCCGCGTCACGGCAGAGTTTGGCACAAACCAGCACGGCTGGAAAGTTGTAAATGCCTTGAACTGGGAGGAAAAACTTCCAAACCTTCCAGCGGGGAGCGCAGGTAGGCACTGCACGTGGATGTGGGAGAGCCCACAGAGCCTCTCACCTCCATCACTCCTTCCTCTTTACACCTGAAGCAGCAGAAACGCCTTTTTTAAAGGAATCAAAGCACAAATCCCCAGGCTAAGCAGAGATGGTTGGCATGGATGGCTTTGGGAGGTGAGAGAGGCAGCTGGAGGTGCTAAGGCAGCTCTTGCTGCAGCTCCAGCCACTCGGAGGTGGAACGGGGCTGATCGGGAGCTGCCTGGAGGGGCTGAGAGTGACAGGGAATGGTCCTGGAATGGTCCGGGCAAGCCTGCAAATCCCTTCTACCCTGCCCTGCCCTGCCCTGCCCTGCCCTGTTTGCCCAAATCCCGTGAGCGTGGCTCCCTTCCAGCCTGAGCTGCTCTCCCAGCGCTCCCTCCTGGCTGGGAATTGCTGCCAGCTCCTTCTCCTGTCCATCCCAGCGCCGCAGGGCCAGCCAGCGAGCCGTGCTCCGGGCTCAGGGATCCCTCAGGGATGCTCACTGACCCTGGGATGCTCCGTGCAGCTGGGAGCTCTCATCCCAGAGCTGTCGATCTACACTGGGAATTCCCATTTCCCTGGGAATGACCATCATTCCAGCTTCTCCAGAACCTGTGATGGATCAGTGCTACACAAACACCCCTCTCCTTCAGAGCTGCTGGCTCGAATTCCCCCTTTCCCAGGGTGGCTGTATCCTTTGGATATCCTTATCCAAAGGAAAAGCACGATGGGAACACCTCCAGAGAAGGAGCCAGGGAAGGCAAACTCCACACACTGAGCTGGAGCACAGCCCCACCACTGCTGCTGTGCCATTCCCAGCCCAGGATCCAGCACTCCCATGGAATTCTCACACCAGGGATGCATTTCCCAGCGCTCTGCCCTCAGCTCCCTTCTCACTGTGAAACAATAATCTCCATTTCCTGACAGCTGCCCAGCTGCACCTCACCCTCACTCAGTGCAGGCGATTCCAAACGTCAGGAAGCTGCCATCCTCTGGGAGAGGAGCGGTGCAGGCTGGCCAGAGGATGCTGGACATGTCTCAGGGGCTCTCTCTGGAGCTGGGGATGAGCAGAGGCTCCCAGGGGATGCAGGCACATCTTGCACAGCACCGCAAGTTCCAATGAAGGGCTGTGATTATCCCCAAACAAATGAAAGGAGGGAAGTTTGTGGGGGGACAGGTGATCCAGGGACAAAACTGAACAAAGGTGGGGATTCCTTCTGGAGCAGGAATTTGTGCTCTTTGATTTTTGCCTTGAGAGACCCCGACCCCCTCAGCACCTCCCCAGCACAGCTCAGCCTCTCCCAAACCCCTGCAGGAGAGCAGTGCTCAATGAGGAATATTGTACTTCCCAAGGAACAGGCAATGCCAGGTAATACCCCACATCCCTGATCCACCTCCAGACCTTAACACAGCCTCCAGCACCCTGAAGGCTTAAGCAGATTGCCCAGGACCACGTTTTGGGGGAGATCCCGAGGATTTTAAGGCAGGATGAGGATAAATGAGGCATCCAAAATCCCACCCGCCCTGTCCCTCTGCCATGACACAGCTGCTGCCAGAGGTGCAGCACACTCAGCCTCTCCTCACTCCAACCTACAGCAGTCACAGATTCCAAAATACAATTAAATACGAAAGTTAGACCTAAACACACTTTTAAAATCTAGATTTAACACAACCTTTCATCTCTACAGTGCACTGATGCTGCCTGGCATTTGCATGGCATCCCCAAACCCGGCTCCAGAGGGCTCTGCCCCGGGATTCACACCCCAAATCCATCTGCAGTGGAACAAGGAAGTCTTTCACAGGCTTCACTTCCAGCTCTGAGGCATGCCCTGCTTGGATGAGGTTCCCAACAGTCACTCATGGAATTCCTTTTCTCTTGCATCCCTTTCCAAGTCCATGCCACAGGAATAAGGTCAGGGTGATTCTCGGTGAATGACAGACGTTCTGCTACCACAACTGAGCTCCCTTCTGATCCAGGAGGTTCAGAACTCCCAGGGTTTTGCTGAAGTTCCAGTTGGTTTGGATACAATATGGCCTAGAAGAACTGTTCTAGAGTAATGCAAAGCCTGAATAAACGTGGTAATTCAGGAGCTCTACCTACTCACATGCTTGGCAGGGTTTGTTTCGGGGGCAGGTGGATCAAAGCGAGAGCCAGCAGTGGCAGCAGGCTGAGAGTTGGCTCCTCTTCCTCCTTCAGATCACAAACCCTTCTCCTACCCACCCTTATCACGAGAGATGAGGAACATGAGAGCAGCTTCTGAGCAGTGACACCCACGAGGGGAAAGCAGCAGCACCGCCCTGACCCTGCCGTGCCCCCGCGCCCGCCTGGGGCTGGCACACGGGAGGGGGGAAATCAACCCAAAATCTGCACAGCATTCGTAAAGAAAAGGGAGAAATGGCAGGTTCCAGTCGGTTCCTAAGGAGCAGCGAGGGCACGGGAGGCGGGGACACGGGGACAAACTGGATTCTTGTCGTCGCTCAGCATGGATTTGTTTGTATTGCTCCTTTGTCAAGCCGGGAGCAGAGCCCCGAGGGCTGCGCTCCTCCCGCGGGGAGCCCGGCGGCCTTCAGAGCTTCCTACCGCGGTTAAAATGCGCCAGTCCGTGCCGAGTCCGGAGCGAGCCCGGGGCTCCCTCACTGCTGCTCCTCCGCTTTGCTGCTATTCCTGAACTTCACCACCATGACTGTGATGTTGTCGGGGCAGCCCCTGTAGAAGGACTGCAGCACGATGCTCTTGGCCCCGAAGTGCGGCTCGTCCAGGCGCTCCTTGATGAACCGCACTGCCTCCTCGTTGCTGAAGGCGTCCCACAGCCCGTCCGAGGCCAGGATCATGAACTCTGGCTGCAGTTTGTCCAGGTCAAAGCTCAGGATGTCGGGGTCGGGGATCACAACGTTCAGGTTCTTCAGGGGATAATCGCCCAGCGAGCGCGACATGGCCAGGATGCCCTGCACGCGCCACGAGCCATTGAAGCTGATGAATCCACCTGGGGAGAGACAGCAACGCTTACAGCAGCTCTTTGGAATGCTAAAGCTGCTCTTTGGAATGCTAAAGCAGCTCTCTGCTTCCTGAAAGGCCCCCCCAAAATTCATCCTGAAGCGTTACGGAGCTCAACATGCAGGAGGTGCCTTTGGTGGATCTCGGAGAGCTGCGGGGCAAGAGCTGGATTGCAACAGCTCAGTCAGGAGTGGCTCTGCTTCCCCCAGGAATGGCTCTGCATCCCCAGGAGTGGCTCTGCTTCCCCCAAGAGTGGCTCTGCTTCCCCAGGAGTGGCTCTGCTT